>CM019755.1:17731624-17933961 GCA_009761765.1 Phenacoccus solenopsis | reverse complement strand
CAAAACAAATTCATGTAACAAATTTTTAAATCATAAACGAAAAAAGAAAAGAATTACATATTATAAATGTATTTATTACCGCACATTTTGATTCGTAAACGTATCACGGCCAGAACATCATAAAGAGTGTTTCATTTTGGGCGTACCATCCGCAAATGGCACATAGGGCAACTCAAGTTACATACATGAATTAGGGTTTGTCTGCCTAAAAATTGGAAGGGGCCCAGATATTCCAGCTGGAAAAAAAATTGCTCACAGTAATCATGAAATTGAAAGATTTATATCTCACGAACTATAAACGATAAAACTTTTCGGCTTGTTTTGGTATGTGAAGTATACAATGAGGTTTCTCTGGTGTAAAAATGATGAAGGTAGGGGAGGTAGATGAGGAGATATGAGGAAATTAATACCGAAAAACGTGCGGAAAAAAAGGTGAATTTTTTAATTTTTTATAAATAAGTTTTGAAATTGCCGTATCAAGACCCCTCTTTATAAATTTCTTATTGATGAGAAATGTATCTCTACAGAATGTGGTGGGTGAGTACCCTGAGGTAATTTTGATAATGAGGAAAAAAATATGAAAAAAAAATTTTTTTACGAGTTTTTTTTTTTTTTAAATTCATTTTGAAAATTTTTATTTCACGAACAACAAATGATAAGAAAGTGCGGTTAGTTTCAATTGTGAAGCATGCAGGAGGTTTCTCTGGTAAGAAAATGGCGGGATTAAAAGAGTTAGATAAGGAGATATGAGAAAAGTAGTATTAATGAATTTTTTAGTTTTTTCAAAATTACTAAGTAAATCTAAAAATTCAACTATCTGAGGTACCCATTGAGTGCTAAGCAAATTTCAGTTATAAGTACTAAGCACTAAATAAATGGGAACATCTGTCTCCCACAACTTTTTAAATACAATCGCTGAGGTACCTGAATACCCTTACGATTTCCTTACGATTTTCTTTAGAGGCGACATCCGTATCGGATAAGAAAGTCTTTCTCCATACCAAAACAGCAGCTGGAGACCCACGTAAAAATCGAGAAGAACTCCGGATTGAAAATTTTTTAAATTATAAGTCGTCAATGTTATCAATTTTTAAGATTTACTGTAAATCGTTTGTAAAATAAAAGTTTTGGCCAACTAATTTGTAAAAAAATTTTCCTGAATTTTGCATCCCTCAATCCAAGCTACGCGGTGATCTTCCGCTTATCACATCTTCAAGAAGGCAAACCCTTCTACTCTCACCATTTTCTTACCAGAGAAATTTCCCTGCTTGTTTTACGAGTTGAAACTGACAGCATTTTCTCATAACTTGTAATTTATGTAATAAAAATTTTAAAAAAATTGAATTTTTTCGAAGAGGTGCCTTGATAGGGAAATTTCAAAAGATATGTTCAAAAAAATAAAAAAAATCACCTTATTTTTCGCATTTTTTCGGCATTAATTTCCTCATATCTCTTCTTCTAACTCTCCTATACCCATCATTTTAACATCAAAGAAACCTCATTGCATGCTTCACGAATTGAAATTAACCGCACTAAATTTTTAAAATTAATTTTTTGAAAAAAAAAACTCTTAAAAAAATAATTTTCTTCCGATTTTGCTATAAAATTTCATATAATGAGTGTACTTTGAACTTTTTTGATACATCACTTGTTTCACTACAAAATTTGAGAATCAAGGACTTGAAAAATATATTTTGAAGATATTTTTTCAATGGCTTAGTCTAGAAAATTAACTCGGAGCATCATTAAAAAAAACATAAGCAGGCTACCCAATTTATCGAATGTAATGTGCGCTAGTGAAAACTAAGATTGTATCGTCAGTTTTATTTAAAATTGCATGTTGATTTCCTTCGTTTGTTGAACTAATACCGGATTAATTCACTGATTTGCTCCTGACCTCTTCCCCATTGGTAGAAGTTCGATGGATAAACTATGGCCCCAACCATTGGTTACATACTTTTTAGAAGCAATTTTCTTAGGCTAAATCATGTGCCCTTTAATTTTGAAGCATCTCATGAAAATAATATATATGAATTTCCTTTTACTATTTTCAATTTTTTTTTTTTTTTTTTTTCAATGAATAGTGATTATTTCAAAAAATAACCTTTGGCTGTGATAAAAAGTTCTCAAAATGCTTAACCCCCAAAAAAAGTGAACACTGAAAACTCGGTATTTTATTCTCTTCAAAAACTCGCACCTGAAGGCAATGTTTTCCAACTAACAAGCGAATGGTATGGTGAAAATCGCATAGCTCCTGACAGATGTAGAGAAGAAAGAAAACAAAGAAACATCACCTTATCACTTCTTTCTTTATCAATATTCGTATATTAAAAAAATAAATTATTTTTGAAATCAAAATTTTAATTCTAGTCAGTATAAGTTCCGTGTATAACCTAATCTCGTTGTCTTATAACTCTGTTTTCTTAAAAATTCCGTTAGTTAGCTTTACAAAAAGTATTGGAGTTTGTAATTGCATAGATAAAGAAGTAGAGGTAGACTAATCTCTTTATAACATCTCAGTGAAAAACAGTTTTGTATTTATTCAAGCTATATTTTATTTAAAATAAAATGGATTCTGCTAATTTCTATCCTTGTATACCTGATAATTCGGGATTGGGAAATGAAAATGATGAAAATGCATCTGTAAGTTTTTAATATTTAAGGAGGTCAAATTTAAACTAAATTTTGTAACATATCTAGCCACATTCCAGTTTTCAAGTACTGTGTTTTATCGAATTAATTCTTCTATAGAGTATTTAAAATAACTGGTCTAGGTTCTAATTGGTCATACGTCACGCCTGTAACAACCAATCAGCAAGTTGAAATGTTATAAATTTACCTCGATTAACTCATAAAATGAAAACACAAATCAGCTGATGATTCAAATCACAAACGAATTTTAGTCGTTCACTGAAAACTGAACGATATTATTTAGGAAGGTAGAAATGAAACTACCTACATTTTATCACATTCTAGCGTTATAATTGGTCATTACGCACGTAACCTATGACCAATTACAACCTAGACCAGTCATTATAAATACTCTATTGCAGGAAGTTTCACCATTATTACCAAAGTAATATATATTACTTTGATTATTACCAACCATGGTTGCTGAAAAAGCCAGTATCAGTCAGCAGATAATCGTATCTAAATCTTTGATCTAAATCCAGTCTATCACGGTCTCGCAAGAGTACGCAATATTTAGCCGCTGCTATAGGTAATTATAATTTGTTTTATTTAATCGTGCAATGAAACCTTATCATTTACTATAAACAATTAATTCTAACAAATTATTTTGTGTATCGTTTGTTTACGTAACTAACGAATTCAAAGTGTGTACTTTGTGTTGCCTTTAAGCACTCCTATATTAATCTAATGTTATCGAATGTATTCCTAAAAAAATGGTAAAATTAATATTTTTCATTTCTCAACACAAAGCGACCATTGGTGGACTGATAGCTGGCACTTCTTTGGAGTGGACTTCCCCGACTTCTGATCACTTAACAAATGGAACATATGGTTTTAATGTGTCGAAAGATGAAATGGCATGGATTGGTAGCTTTATGCAATTAGGAGCGATCGTTGGTTCCCCTGTGGTAGCTTCGTTAGTTGACCTATTAGGTAGAAAGAATCTCATCATGTTATTGGTTATTCCTTGTGTTATCGGTTGGACAACGATGGCATTTGCTACTTCGGTAAATATCGCTCATAGCTACCTGATCGTATTAATTGCGCTTGAATGGAGTACACGGTGATGGGTGTTAGATCGAGTTAAATATTTGCTTCTATATTACTCTCAGTTGAGAAGAAAATTAGAAAATGTGAAATTATTTTTCCTTCTTTCTTACAGGTCATAATGTTTTGTATTGGAAGATTCTTGACTGGCATAGTAACCGGTAGTTATTGCATTATTGTGCCAATGTATACTGCCGAAATGTCCGAAAAAGATATCCGAGGATCTTTGGGTACTTATTTACAACTTCAGATCACCGTAGCAATTTTATTGATTTACTAGTGCCTCCTCGCCCCTTCGGGGCTCGCAATAAAAATCAAACGAAGAAAAAAAAGTTATTTATCAGACAAGTACTGCGACATTCCCAACTGCACAACTCAATTTATTCTTATTTGTTACCCTCACCAAGAGTTATTCCTTTCAGGATGGGCTCGCTCCTTTATACCTTTATATACCTGCTATTTTAAACAATTTTACAACTTTACTCTTGCTCTTGCCTATGTACAAAGCTTTTATTGAAATTTATCACCTTTTTTCCTTTTGTATACCTGTTATCAGAGATGGAAAGCCGTATGATAAAACTTTTGCTTTCAGCTTTAGCTTCTGACCTTGAAAAATAAAACTTCGGCTTTTGCTTTTCAAATTTTTTCATATTCAGCTTTCGCTTTTGGCTTTTGCTTTTCAACCCAAATATCATTAGCTTTTAGCTTTCCGCTTTGGACTTTCGGGTTTTCCCCTACATTTTGAATATTTTCTTTTTGTACAACATAATGATTTTTTATCATTTCAGTTTTGATGACGAGATAATCAATGAATATAAAAAATGATAATTTAAAATTTATAAGTACTGGAAAAGCTGAAAAAATAAAACTTTTGCTTTTGCTTTCAATTATTTGTCTCCACTTTTAGCTTTTGACTTTTGGCTTTTAGCTTGCTTTCCATCTCTGCCTGCTATCCTTTATACCGTGCGCGCAAATGATTACTTACACACCAGCGCAAAAATGTATTAAAACTAGTTTTTCAAAATTTAGAAAATAATATCACAAGTTTTAAAATGGTCTTTTATCTCTGTTTCTAATTTAATTATGTTACAAAATTAATTGAAAATATAAATAAACCCACTATTTCCTATTATAACATTTATTTCAAAATTGCATGAATGAGTTTTTGAACATTTTTGCGCTGGTGTGTAAGTAATTACTTGCGCGCACGGTACCTTTTATACCTGCTATATGCTCAAAACAATTTCATGACTTTACCCTTGCACATGTACAAGGCTTTTATTAAAATTTATAACCTTTTGCTCCTTTGTATAGCTGCTATCTTTTATGTACCTTTTATACCTGCAATTCAGAACAAGGATGCGCGCGCATCTCAAAACCGATTTCATTTTGATTTTAATATATAGAGAGATATCGTCGGAAGTTTCGTGAGTATTTCTAGTGAACTTTTTTTCGCAGTTATGTTAAATTTTTTTGAATAATTTTTTTTAGCTGAGTTTTTAACAAAACGATAGCTATTACAGCCTACCTGATTTGGGAAGGGAAGGTCGGGGAGGGTGGGGTCTTCAAATCTTTGCGTTTCAGACCATTTGTAATCATCTGGCAAATGTCCAACTTTTTGGTATATATATATATATATATATATATAGATTTATCTATGGATAAAGTGGCATCATTTTTCGTCGTCTACAGGTAAAGTGGCATCTTTTTTACAAAGTGGCATCTTTTTTTTGATGCCACTTTACCATCACATTGCTCATCGATTCAGCTTTGTGTCATGACGTCACTGGTGTGGTTATTTGGGTGATGCCACTTTACCACTAATATTCTATTTTTCATACAAAAAAATTTTTTTCGGTCTACGGTCGTAGTAGCCTCATTTTTTTGATGTTTACAGGTAAAGTGGCATCATTTTAAAAATTTGTTTCTAAGAAAACCTATGATATTATACATTCCGTTCGCCATTGTGGTGTCGTTAACGTGACATTAGATGCACTTCTGAGGAATGTGCAAACTGATGCCACTTTGACCATAGATCACTATATATATATATATATATATATTTTTCCCCCACGCGTAGCGCCGGCGAGTATTCATAAAATTCGCTCAAAATTTGGTGAGAGACTCTTCTTGAAAATGCGCAAAAATAGTTTTTTTGTTTTTTCGATAAATTTCAAAATGGCGGATCACTCAAATTTTGAGGGGGCTGGAGAAGGGGCAAATAGCTCAAATTTTTCGTTTTTGATTTCATATGAAAGAGTGAGTCACGGATACTAACATATCCAAATTTCAGCTTCTTGAGTGCATATTGAGAGGAGTTAGATCAAAAAACGGCTTTTTGAGGAAGTTTTGAGTCATGAAATTTCTTGAATCTTCCATATCTCCCCACCAAATCAAGTTAAAGTGGTCAAATTTTGTGTGTGAGGTTAGTTGGTGACCACAATATGACCTCTTGAATTTGGATCAAAATGGATTCAAAATGGCGGATTATCAAAATTTTGAGTAGAGCTTGAGGAGCCTCAAGTTGGTAAAAATGTAATTAATATGAATTCATATGGTTATTGGGGATAAGTTGTATACTATATCCCGAATTCACTTCCATACATGATGTTGGAGGGGGAAGGCGGGGTTACCAACCTAAAATAGTGGTGGGGGTACAGGAGGGGTCGAAAATTTTTTATTGCTGTGTCATATGATAAAATGAGCCCAAGTGACAAACGTATTTTGATTTTAGCTTCCTCAGTGATTTTGGAGGGGAGTTAGAGCAAAAAACGGCTTTTGGAGGGGAAATTGCTGCAGGAAATTTCATGAATCTTCCATATCTCATCACCAAATCGGCCTAGAATGGTCAAACTTTGTGTGTAGGATTAGTTTGTGACCAGAACATAACCACTTAAATTTGAGTCAAAATGGATCCAAAATGGCGGATTTACAAAATTTGAAGATAATTTGAGGACCCTCAAATAGTTATAATTTGAGAAATATGTGTTCGCATGATTATTTCATGGCAAGAAATACTACATTTGTGCCAAATTGAACTTCTTAAGTGTTTTTGGAAAGGATAGGGTAGGGGTTTTCAGACTTGGTATTGGGTGTGGCCTGTAGTGATGAACGGTTAAGCAAGGTTATTACTAAATCAAAACAAGCCCCAGTTAAAAACTCAGCTCCAGTAATGCGGCATGGCTGCTTACGTTTTTTTTTTTTATTTAGCTGAATGTATTTCAGTTGACTCCACTATGCGCCGTTATTCCAGTTATTTATTTCTTTTTGATGTTAATTTTGCCCGAAACTCCATACTATCATATTATGAAGAAAAATATTCCAGCTGCTAAAAAATCTTTGGCTTGGTTCCGTGGACAGAATTATGATGGGCAAATGGAATTATTAGCTATACAACAAAATATCGAACAGGTAAACAATAGAGTGGAATATTTTCTATAGTGAGGTCCACGAAACTAGACCCTTATGTTTATAAGCAAAAAATAAAATTTTTGCGTTCATAAAAAAGACGTTACCAAATCTCTTCAAATTAACCAGCTATTTTATGAAATTGAATTGTGATTCGCATCAGAGGTTCGCTCATTATTCATTTTAATAATCACGTGTTGGCCTTTGACTATTATATATATAAAGCTACAAGAAAAAAATAACAACAACAACAGGGCCAAAAAAATGTTGTTCCAATCGTCCAGCCTCTCCTAATGGACGGATTTCGACGAATTTTTTTTTAAAAAATCGCAAAAATTATGCAGATATGTCATCAAGCAAAAAAAATTGAAAATTTTAATCAGAGAGTTGAAAAAAATAATTTTTCCCTATTTTATTGCATAAAACTTAACGCGTTCGTTACGCGTTGCCGTATTCCACTCCACGTCTTGCTTGGTTGTGGGCGTGGTTTTTGCCGTGCCGCATTAGTTCGTCAGTTACACGACACATATCATCATTCATGTTATGTTGTTCGAAGAAGTCACATCAAATAGGCAATCCGAGCGAAGCGAGGAATATCGCGGGGTTGGGCCGCGAAGCGGCCAGGGGGCGAAGCCCCCTAGTATACTATATGGACCGAGTTACGTGTGGGAAAGATGCGGTGAAACATAACACGCATTCGAGTCAGAACACTCGATGCAGTTTTGTATTTGCGCATGCGCCAAGTTTGTTATCATTTTCGTATTATTTTGGTAAAATTGAGTGACGCTGGGCGTAAAGTATTTACATATTATTTTATTAGAAGAAAATAAAAAATAAATAACAGAAACAATATAACCTACAATTAAATGTATTTTTACATTTCTCTCTCAATACTGATTGGTATATTGAAAAGTTATAGTGAAAGGATAAAAGCATAGCTGTTCGGTTCTGTTCTTCACCATTCATCAAAGAAACGCACTGTTGAAAAAAAGAAAACCGAGAATAAATCGCATCTCATTAATGAAATTAAGGGAAGTACGTTGTTTAACTTCGCAATTTTATATTGAAAGAATTTATTACTTGGTGTCGTATTATAATTTTTTATAGGTTGGAAATAGTACGCACCTTTTCATTCATTCCTGAAGTTTACCAATCTTGTGAGCTGCTGCCTGCTGTAAAATTGCCGCTCATTCAGCTTACGAATCTCATGATGAATGCGGATATTGAGATAAATTCTTGCAATCATTTTTATGAGATTTGTGGAATGATCATTGAACATTTCCTGCGCAATGATATGTTCATTCATCTCGGGTGTATTGAATCCTTTTTTTGCAACATTTAAAAATGTTTTTTGTGCCAGGAAAGTACGTAGTGAGTTGCTGTTGTGTAATAAATGCTTATAACGTCGAAAAAGTCTTTCCGCTTCTAACGTAATAAATTAATACTGTTATATCAATCGATGGTATTTCCAGGTACCCTCGGGATTTTCTTGATATTTAAGATCAGACAATTGATGTGAATTAGGTAACGCAACATCACATTGGGGAACTGTAAAATTGAATCAAATATTATATTAATATAGATTGCACGATGAAGGAATATGTGTATAGATGTGCTACTTACCAACATGAATTTTTGGAATTATATTAGGTCGAAGGCGATAAGCTCCCTTTTCAGTACGGTTTGCCAATATATCTTCATTTAAAAAATGAATTTCACAAAGATACTTTGTTGTGTCGAGTTCTGCGTCGGTGTTTGTATCTGGGGCATTGTACCCACAAAAGCTCAACCACTGTTGCCTTAAATGATGGTTTTCAGGAAACCTATAATATATGTTTGATGTTCTAAAAAATTAATCAACTAACAAAATGTAAAAATTCTAAAATGAAAGTCTTCCTTACGCAAAATATGCCCGGCTACTATCATTCCCTTGGCACAAAAAGCAACTTTTTATTCTTGATCGTTTATTTGAAGAAGAACTTCTGTAAAATACATACACGTCAACATAATACCTTAATAGGTTATAAAATAATATATTATCGATCAGCGAAAAGAAAATACAGTACTACTAACAACGTTATTTCTGGATATAAATTTGGAACAGCTCTTTTCCTTAATCTGCTTATCGATGAGTTTGTAATTATATCTTCAGTCTTAAAATGACGCATACACAATTTGGTCGCATGCGAGATGTTCTCTGCCTTTAATTTAGAAAAGTGGAGCCATTGGGCTCTCACACTTTCGTCTTGAGGAAACCTTTGGAAAAATAAAATAATTATTACTATTAATTTGAAAAGCAAAATAACGAAATAGGAATGTTAATCATTTATACTTATACCTGAAGAGTGGGAGTGATGTCTTCCCACAAATATAACATATTTTTCCCATACTTGATAATTTATATTAATAAAAAATAAATACTTAATTCCTTTTCTTATCATAAATCAAACATAAATCTAAGTAAGATCGCTTCTATTGGCGCAAAATAAATTTGCGCATACGCATTTAGAATTTGGTATCGAGTGTTCTGAGAAAATCTGTATTATGTATCACCGTTTTTGGGTTGGCATTTGCTCGTTGCTAGCTCGGTCCATATAGTATACTAGCAGCGCTTCGCGCTGCCAGATGGGGGCTCCGCCCCCAGACCCCCGTTGGTCGCTCGCTACGCTCGCGCCCTTTCGCTCGCTTCGCTCCCTCACATCGTTTCGTTTTTTTATTTCTCACTCGCTTCGCTCGCTCGATTCGTATCAACTCTTTTCATTTTTGAATAACAACCATTAATTCCATAAAGTAAGCATTTTTCGTTTCAAAGTAGAAATATCCATTTTTTCTTTCAGTGTAGTGGAGACGCGGGTATATAGAATCAGCCAGGCATAAAGAATTATCAAAATTATGTCTGTGCTATTTATTCTGAAAAGTAGGCAATATATGCATTTGGTAAAGGTTTAAGGTGGTAACATTTTGCAACCGGATTTTTTTTTTTTTCAATATGACATAAACTGATTTTGTACTACCAAAAATCGAGAATTGAGAAATTAATAGTCAAAGTAAATATGGCAACAAAGTGCTTATCAGGAGAGTCTAGTTCCATAGACCGCACTATAGTTGAGTTTTCAACTTGAAAACGATAGGTATTACAGCCTACCTTATTTGAGAAAGAGAAGTGAGGAGGGGGGGTTTTTTAAATTTTTGCATTTCAGACCACTTGTAATCATATGGAAAATGTCCAACTTTTTGATGTATATACTGTGCGTCCCATTGGTCTTCGACCCCCTCAGTACAAAACTCTCTCTTAAGTCGCGTTAATAAAAGCACGTATTTTGAAAGTAGAGATCTTGAATCAGTGTTACCACACAACGAATTCAAAATACTGCTATTTACGCTACTTGACATTTTTACGCTGAGGGGGTCGAATGATGTCCGTAATTTCCTCAAAATATCTATTATCAGAAACCATGATGGGTCTCTTGGCTATAAACATTTAAAAAAATCTATCCAAGCTGATAGAATAGTCAACTTCAGATCTAATCAATCTACTCATCATAAAATCAATACTGCAACTAATATTTTGAAACGTCGATCATTACTCAATGAAACAATTTATCATCGTGACATCATTCAAGACTTCAAGAATTCATTGACTGTTAATCTTTACCCCCCCAAAAAAAGAAATTATTTATGACGTTAAAAATTAAAGTTTTCCTTTACTTAAATAATTCTGGACATCAAAATCTTGACTCTAGTGTTTCTGACAATAAAAAAAATCGTGTTTTAATATCCCTACCTTATGTTAAAAAATAGATTGGCATAATTAAAAAAATAAATTAAAAAAAATTGGTAAGGCTGGAAAAATTCAATTTTCTGATAAAAACACAGGTATTTATACAAAAGAATATTCTCTAAAATCAAAGATAAAATACCTCTTAATGATGAGAGCAATTTAGTCAACAAAATCGGCTGTTTGGATTGTGACCATCCTTATATAGATGAGACCAGCCAATACCTATATAAGAGAATTAATCAACACAAAAATGATATTAAAAATAAAAAAACTGCCCCCACTCTCTGTCAGCACGTTATATATAACAATCATTCATCTGATTTTAATTATGCAAAAATCTTAGATCGGGAAAAAAACACGTCCGAAAGGAAAATTCATGAAATGACTCATATCCAGCAAAATAAAAACAGCATTAATTTTAAGACCGATGTTGATAATGTATCTACCTATTACGCGTGTGTTTTGTAATTGTCGTAGTTTCATTCAATTCAAATGCTGTCCATTCATGAAACATACGAGATAATCATATTCGTACTTTTATCTTATTCTTTTCGCATGCATTCATTACGTCTCAAGATGCCTTAACTGCAGATTTCAATGTAGGCAAATTTATGACACGATTAAATTACTTACCAATTTTTTTCATCACTAGTTACAAGTTTAAAATTGTCAAAAAATTTTGTTCTCTCGGTTAAAGAAATTGTTTGCATGTGGTGAATTCGAGATGAATCTTTAAAACTTTTCCTCCTAACATCCCCCCCCCCCCCCCCATTCAGGAAAAGTTTCGAGTATTTTAAAATTTTTTTTTGATTAGTATTGGGATGAATAAATAATTTCAATGAATTAATGTCACCTCAAGAAAACAATTAAAGCTAAATATTGACTTGAGAGTTGACATTTTCTGAGCATACTGTTGAGGTAATTTAATAACTTTTTTACCTTGCTATTATCAGTTCCGAGAAAATTTAAAGATAGAGCTATGTTGGTGAATATTTGAAAGTTATCATAGAATAAAAATTTTTACAATTTATTTTTTTAATTTTTTGAAAAAAAAAAAAAAAACTTTAACGCCTCTCATTTGATTTCAGGATGAAGCCGAAAAACTTCCAATGGTACAGGCATTCCAAACGATCGCAGCTAAACGCGGTTTAATGATCGGTATTGGTGTAATGTTTCTGCAACAGTTTTCCGGTTGTAACGCTGTAATATTTTACACAAAATCTATATTCCAAGTGAGCACATTTTTTGTCACCAATATGAATTCCTTTATATGAGTAATTTTAAATGAATAAATTTTATAGGATGCTGGCGCCTCCATAGACCCAAGCATGTCAACCGTAATAATCGGCGTAGTTCAAGTGATCACCACGTGGATAGCTTCACTCGTAGTAGATAAACTAGGACGACGGATTTTGCTACTACTTTCCATCGTTGTAATGACTCTATGCACGTTCACTCTAGGTCTTTATTTCTACCTTAAAGACGACGCTCATCTCAATGTAACTGGTATCGGCTGGTTACCTCTGCTCAGCTTATCCGGCTACATAATCGTATTCTCGCTTGGTTTCGGACCAATACCTTGGATATTAATGGGTGAAATAGTTCCGTCGCAGATCAAAGGCTCGGCTAGCTCGTTAGCTTGTTTATTTAATTGGTGTTGCGTATTTTTAATCACTAAGCTTTTCCCTGTTTGTCATATGGTTCGGTACCGGCATCACATTCTGGTGTCTTACCGCGTGCTCTGGTATCGGTATATTCTTCGTTATGTTCGTGGTACCGGAAACCAAAGGTAAAACATTGATGGAAGTTCAAGCCATGTTGGGAGGCAGTGATGTACATGTTTCCATTAATCAGTATACTGTTGAACCAGCATTCGGTGAAACGAAAGTCAAAGTATAGCAATTTAATTTACCTCAAGTGAACATTTAAAATTTACCATTTTATGTATGTAATTGAGCCGAATATTAGGTGTTTTTTTAAGAAGGAAGTGCTACAATAGTTGTTAAATTACCTTAAAAGAACATCTCAAAAATTTCAGCCGCTCAACTCAATTTCAAGCCTTAATTTTTTTTGTAAATACTAAATGGTTAAGTAGTTACAATTAGTTAAATTTTTGTAATTTGATTTTTTTACTTTATTGATTTTTTTACCATTAAACTTAATTTTTTTATAAATTTAATTGATTAAGTACTATTTTTTTAACAACTGTTTCAATTCTCATTCTTTTTAGAGCTATTACTATAATTATTATTTTAGAAAATAATTTTAATTTAATTTTTTCATTTCATTAAAAAATGGAATTCCCCTCTACCCTCCAAAAAAATTGAGTAAAAATACTGACATTTTTTAAATTTTTCAAAAAACCAATTTTTAGAATGTTTTTGCTTTTTAAAGTTATGCTTTGTCATGGACAGACTGAAAAAATTTTAGCCAGCAGTTTTTTCTTAAGTTAGGATATGTTGACTATTTATTTACTTTTTCAAAAAGCAACAATTTCGGTTATTTTGTAAGAGGTAGGGGGAAAGGGCGGGTTTCCCCCGTCCCGATTTTTTTTTCAGGGCCTACTGAGGGCCCACAACTTGAAGCATCGGTGCTAAAAATCGGTCTTTACCTCCACGACTTTTTTTTTGCTCTTATGACTTTTCCTTCTGTCCTGGGCCCGGATTTTCTCTGCATAGCGCTGTTTCGTAAAATGAACGAATAATGGGTGATTTCTTTGTCGTATGCGCAGAATGGGCTTAATTTAGGCTATTTCGGACTCAAGAGTGAAAATATGCTCGATTTTTCCAAAAATCACATTCAAAATTCAAAATATTTCAACATTAAAAAATTAGGACTTTAGAAACCCTTGTGGAATAAAAATCGAGCATATTTTGCTTCTTGAGCCCGAAACAGCAAGCGACCAATAAACTACCAGTTGTTGTCTACTTTTAAGAATAGGCGAAATTATTGCTTGTTGAAATAAAATTTAATAACGGTCATTTAAGGGTCTATTTTACATACACGATTGCATACTGGTTTGCCTGCCAAATGGCCATTTTCGTGCACTTTGATTCTCAAATACTACTAATCTGCTTCACTTGAAATTTGAAATATACTCCAACAATAAGAATTTGAGAAACTTCACAGAAGGTTTTTTTTGATTAAGTGATTATTTATCGAGAAAAACGCAAAAATAAATTGGCTTTTGAGGAGGCCATATTTTACTGCTTATAACTTCCTTATAAATTGGAATTTGAATTTTTCGTTCTGAACAAATTAAAGAGAAGTGTCTTATCTTCTTCATTTTCAAATTTCAAAAGTTTCCATAAGAACCTCACGAAGAATTTCACTCTCAAAAATGTCGCTTTTTTAGCGTTATCAATTTTGATTCCCATATAGATAACATATAGTATGTACTTTCGAAGTTTGGTTATACTAAAAAAAAGAACCGTGTATGTGAAATATACCCTTAACTTTTAAAAAAAGTTGGCTTCTAAAATTTCTTTTAGTCTCTGGATGACAAAATAATACTTTGGAACGTAAAAAAATTTTTAATTGACCGAAAATTCATTTTTTGAAAATTTCGGTACTTTTAATACTTGATTTCATTCAAACGGTGGGGGAATGGTATAAAAATTGAAATAGGTGGCTAGAATTTAAACGATGTCCTTTAGACGTCATTTAGCAACTATAGTGACACAGACTCATTCACTTAAAAAAAAAAAAAACACGAAATTCGCCCAAGGTTAGCAAACAATTGCCAATAAAACAGGCAAAGTGTATCAAAAATCACTTATTGGCGGAGGGGGAGAATGGGATGCAAAGTAGGGATGAACCTGTAGTATTGTTATACTATGAAAAATTCGCCCATGAAATCTCGTGCAATAAATGTACTTTTGAATTTTTTAAGGCATTAGCTATTTGTTTTATTTCGAAATTCCGTCAAATTTTGAGCATTAGGAACTTGAAAGATATATTTTCAAAAATATTTTCTCAATAAAATGAGTTAGCAGTTTCCCTAGCATGGAGCATGAACCCTCAAATGTTGAAGTATTCGATAGAAACACGTATAAATTCATTTTTACCATGTATTTTACGATCTTCTTTTTTTTTTTACTAATGATTATCTCAAAAAATAACTTTTGGCTGAGATAAAACGTTTACAAATATTTGAACCAAAAAAAAGTAAAATTGAAAAAATTTGATATTTTATTCTCTTCACAAACTCGCACTGGCAAGAAATAACGCTGAAAAAATTGTAATGACATAATAGGTTGCGAGTTTTCCAACTAACAAACGAAAAAATGCGAACTAAACTTTTTATTCTCTTTTGAGTGAGGTACCACATCAGCTCATAGCAGATGAGAAATTATAACAAGAAAAATTTTTTGAGGACTTCTCAAGTTTCAAGAAAATTTTTCTATGAAATATGTATGCATTTCTTGATACAATTTTGATTTATGCAGAATGCGATTTTCAGAGAGATATCTATTATAAAGCCTAGAGAAAGATGCTCTATGCCGATTTTTATGTTCCTTATAAAATCTCTTGAATGCACACGTAAAAATGTTAAAAATTACCCACAACAGGATTATTTAAATGTGGTCTGCAAATGATCAATCATAATCAGGGACGTACCGAAAGGGGGGAGGGGGGGAGCTTCCTCCTTGGCTTTTGGAAAGTTGTTAAATTTGACCACTTGCGCAGTATTATTACAGCTATTTTTACATTTTTTGAAGACTAACAAGAAGACTGTGACATCTTATTTAACATCTTATTTTCGCGGAGCAAAAAAAAAAAAAAAAAAGGTCAACAGTTGGTAAAATTTCATGGTATAAGTTGGCAATTTGGTTTCCCCCCCCCCCGAAGAATGTCCTCGGTACGCCCCTGATCATAATGCTAGAATGTGATAAAATGTAGGTAATTTTATTACTACCTTCCTTAATAATATCGTTCTTTCGGTGAACAATGTAATTGGTTTGCGATTTGAATCATCAGGTGATTCGTGTTTTAATTTTACGAGTAAGCCGAGATAATTATTTACCACTTTATAACTTGCTGATTGGTTGTTACATGTGTGACGTACACCAATTAAAAAACAGACCACCTAATATAACTACTTCATAAGAATGGTGAAATAAATAAACAGTGTTACCAAGTCGCTCAAAAAAATTACTTGAAAAAACCTTCGACCATATGGTCGAAGTAAAAAACGACATTGGACTCTACAGAATCACTCGAAAGCATATACTACAGGAGTCAGCACCCTAAAAATGAGAAAAGCGTTTGCATCCAAAAAATATACCTATGTTGCGGTATTTTATCAATAGAAGAACTTCTCCAAACCAGAAGATGCCATCTCATTTTCGAAATTTTATTAGAAAACCATATTAGGGGTTCTCAAAGTGATCTAAATATTCTCGTTAGAGAGGTTTCCAACAGAGGAATGATTTACATCAAATTTCTTAATTCGGCAGGCTTACAACTGCATTACTCAGACGAAATTTCTCATCAGATTATCACTCTCGTAACAGGAAAATTTAGAGCATACACTTTACTTACAAAACGATGGAAGTTTCTAGATCAAAATCGATTATATTCGACACATATGTTTTTCGTTCGTCATTTAAGCGAAAATTGTTTTCCGTATGTTCTATTTGCTTTACCACTGTTTACATAGTTACCTGCGTGGGTAAGTCACGTACGAAATGCAATATTTCTCAAACGTTGACAACTTCATATGCAAGGACATATTCGTGTAACTAAATACGAAACACGTACTTGACAATTTTTTACGAATATTACGCGAAAAACACGATAGAAGGATATCGCCAGCAGTACGTATTTTTTAACGATGAAAAGTGAGACAAATTAAAGCGTATCACGCGAAGGGTTGAAATCACTGTTTAGGTTATAATCATCTTGGATTCTACAAAATAACCCAATAACATTGGTACTCAACGTTGCTAAAATAGTTTTTTGGAGAGGGATACAAATTTGAGAGAATTTTCAGTTTTTGAAACTACGTACTTCCACTCCTTAAGTTTTGGAGATGAAAAAAATTGACAAATGGCTAGCTTCGGATTAATTCACTTCCGGGCTCGTGATGATCATTTGGTTCAAGTCCCATAATTTTTTCAATAATCTCCTCCAAATTTTTGTCATGAACCCCCTTCTCACATTTATTTTCTTGACTATCTAGCGATACTATTCTGAAAGCTCCAACAGAGAAATCTGTATCATGTGTTCTTGATAAATAAATAGAAATGAATTTGTTCTATTTGAAAGAAGTTGCAAAGAGACCTTCCTTGCTATTAGGCTTAAAACTTATCTCGATGGCCGGACCCTTATTGATCAATTTTTATGATACCTGGGGGGCTCCGCCCCCTGGCCGCTTCGCGGTCCAACCCCCACGGCATTCCTCTCCTCCTTCGGGGCTCGCAATTCTTACCCATGTATGAAGCTTTTATCAAAATTTATGACCTTTTTTTTCCTTTGTATACCTGCTATTCAAAACAATTTTATGACTTTACCCTTGCAAATGTATAGGACTTTCATTAAAATTTACAACCTTTTTTTACCTTTATATACCTGCTAATATCCTTTATATGCCTTTATATCTGCTATTCAAAACAAGGATGCGCGCGCATCTCAAAACCGATTTCATTTTGATTTTAATGTATAGAGAGATACTTGGCCTCTTCACAATCTAGCCCCTGAGCAATGCTCGCTTCGCTGAATTGCCTTCTTCCCCCTCCACTAAATAGCTGATGATTAAATTTCTCTGAACAAAAAAGGTATTTTTGATAATAACTCGACTACCCCTGCAAAAAAAAAAATGATTTTGGTAATAGTGCTTTGAAAACTGAGTTGGCTATGAACAAAGAATTTTTATTCACACGTATTGTTAGAAGTTAATACGCAAAAAATTTGAATACCTCACTATCCTCCGACCACCCTTCCCAGGTCAGGTACGTTGCAATAGCTGTCGTTTCAAAGTTAAACACTCAGCTAAAAAAAGATATTCGAGTAATGTAGTTTTCGTGATATTTCATTGTTAAGAAAAAGCACGCGTTTCGAAACTTCGAAGCATAAAGGTGCTCATACTAGGATGATCAATTGATGAACCGTGGATGATTATCTGTCAACGTCCACACTTGTTCAGCTTTTTGCCTTCGACTGAAGCACTCACCACATTTGATTACAGGAAAATATGAGGGGAAAAAATTGAACACTACACTTCGATGTATCTGCTCGATATTTTTCAAATGGAGTCAGCCATTACGAGGGATACGGGACAAGTGACAACCGGTAGTGGCGAAGAGTGGGATAGCATGAGTAATTTCTACCTTACCCACCACAACCCCCAAACTGTATGGAATTGAATTATGCTGTGAACAACGCTGAAAATAAATGTTTATTTATTAATAAAATTATTATAACTTTTTAATCAAAAATAAATTCAGTATTTAAATAATTCTTTAATATCCAAAATTAATATTTTAAATAATTAATAAACTACGTAAATATTGAAAAATTAATAAAAAAAAAATTAAAATTATAGGATTGCTTTTAGGTGTTAAATACTTACATGAAAAAATATTTTTTGTTATTAATAAATTATTAATAATAAAAAAAATATTAACGATGATTTTATTGTTATGTTAAATTTTCTGTTAAATAAAGCGTATAAGGTTCGTCCACACGTAGGATGATCAGCTTGTTCAGCTTGGATGATCAGCTTAGGCTAATCAGCTTTGGATGATCATCTGTCAAATTCCACACTTCTTCAGCTTTTTGCCATCGACAGAAGGAATCGGTACATTACATTACAGGGAAATATGTGAGGAAAAAGTTAAATACTACATTTTTACGTGTTTTTGCGCGTTATTCTCCAAATAGAGTGAGTCATTATGAGGGATACGCGACAAGTACAATCGGTGGTGGTGAAAAGTAGGGTAGCATGAGTAATTTCTACCCTACCCTCACCACCAAATGGTGAAAATGATGAAAAAAAATTCATTTTATATTGAAAAAAATTAAAAAAATATGTAATAAAATTATTAGGAATTAATTTTGTAATCAAAAATAAATTCAGTTTTTAAATAATTCTTCAATATCCGAAATTAATATTTTATATGAAAAAATTTACTGAAAATAATTTAAATTATTGTAGTGTTTTTAGGTGTCAAGTTTATGAAAAAAAAATTTGTTACTAATAAATTAATAATACTTACTGAAAAAAAATATAAATTAATGATTACTTTATTTTATGTTAAATTTTTTGGTAAATAAAATATATTACGGTTCACACATTGCTACTCGCACAAACACTTTAAAAAAATATAAAAATAAAAATTAACATAATCTTTAGTAAATTTTGCGTCGTAAATAATCATTTTAATTTCAGAAAAATGGTCAGATGACGAAAAAAAGTAATTTTCTGATATTAAAATTATTATCATTCCATTGAACAATAAATTGTATGCGAAGTAGCGAAAAATTATATTAGGATGAGTGAACGTGGATGATGTACTCGCGTCCACACTATATTCATCATCCTTTGAACAGACCGACATCAAGTCGATCGAGTATGACAGACTGATGAGCTTCGTTCAGATCTATGAGGCTAATCATCCAAACGTCCACACACATTCATCTCAGGCTGGCTGATCATCCTCGTATGGACTCACCTTAATATGATATCTCAAAAAGTTCGAGTCCTAGAGAAAAATTTACAAAATAAAAAACAAGTCGAAAAAATTTTCAATCAGCTAAAAAATGAGATTTTTGGTAAATGACAACACTGATTTTCGGTGCAGTTGAAACGCGTCAACCGCTTCAAGGCTAAACGCACACACACTTGCACACCTACGTTCAACACAAACACACACTTACACATCCAACAGAGCCGATTTTTTCCCCACTTTTTTCTTCATTTTTGCGTACTTTTGAAATTATTATTATTGATGAAGTAGGTATGCCATCTCATGAATTAATGAATTCTCGACATTTATCTTGCTGATATTAGGTATTTAGGATGCGTAGTTTTCGAGATATTTCACAATAAAACAAATAGCACGTGTTACGAAATTTTGAACCATAATATCTCAAAAAGTTCAAGTCCTAGAATATAAAATATCGAGAATTTCATCTTCTTTAAAATGGCAAATAAAAAAAAGCCATTACTTTATTATTCGCGGACATATAGGGTGAAAAGTTGAAAAAACCAAAATTTTCAAAATTTATCTAAAATTTTTGGGGTTTTAGGGTCAATTTCTTCAGAGTTTCAGATTTTTTACTAATAGTACACGTTATGAGCTTTCAGTTTAAGAAAAAGTTTTCTAGGTGCAATCAAAAAATTCGAAAGTTTTTTCGACTTTTTCCGGAATTAATTTCGAATTTTTGCGTTACAGCTTTATTATATAAGTACTTATGAATGATGATGTACGAAGAATATTCTATTTGATGAAATCGCGTGTTATTTGTATACAAATGAGTTTTCGTACAAAAACTTTCGAGTCGCAGAGACCATTGGTTAATGCATAATCAATGGAATTGTGAAAAACTCATTTTCACACAAAACCTAATTTATATTATTTACTATTGACCAAACACAAAATAGAGATTTTCTTTGATCTCTCATGATTTTGATTTCAAGGTTACCTCCAAGGCCCCCTTTTCACATTTTTGACAGGGCACGAATCCATCACCACCCAGGTACCTTTTGTTTTTTGTTTTTTTGCGGGAATCTCTTCTACCGCATACGACACTACTTGGCCGGGAACTGCTTGTAACATTACTTCCAGCCAAGCAGGGGCACCTTGGCAATTAGCCTACATCTCCCCTGGGTTTTCCTTAGGCACGTGTGCACCCTCACCTAAGTTCCACCCAGGGCTGCAAAAACGATACCGTAACGGAACGGAAAAACGTAACGAAACGGCATTTTCCGGTAAATAACGTAACGATACCTGTACCAGATAACGGAAAAATTAAAAAACGGTAACGAAACGATACCAGATACTAGAAAATTTGAAAACCGACACCAGAACAATACCGATACCGGAACCTTTTTCCGTTATTTTTCCGTTATTATTATTATTTTTTTTTTTCATTTTTCTTATTAATAATATGTAAAAAATAAAACTGCCAGTATTATTTGAGTAAATTATCAAGTATGTAGAAATTGTAGATGTACATCGACGCACTTAGCACCAGCTTGGGGCAGTGAGAAAAGAGCAAAAAAAATTGAATCGTTCCCATCTCCTCTTGCTTACATCTTTTGATTTTCATTTCCTTTCATTCATATAACGCTCTTTGCTCATTCAAAGTCGTATCGTTCCCTTCGTTTCTATCCCTCAAAAATTGTTCCAATCTCTTCGTTTCCTTCCATTCTTGACGTTTTTATCACCAGCACCAGCGCTAATAACAACACAATCATTTTAAAAAAATTGACCTTCATATTTTTTTCTAAAACGAGCTTACCTATCTGTTATTAATTGTCAATTTACACCAAAATTTAAAAAGTTTATTTATTTTGAGATGTGTTGTTACTTGTTATTAATGTTATTATACCAGATAATTGGAGGTGCTGTCTGCGTTATGTTCATAATGGTGTCAACTGTCATGATCTCTTGTGGCCCTCTGACGGCTCTGACCTATTTTTGTGAATGATTTATAAAATGCTTTAAAAGAATAGTAGCAATACCGGACATAGCTGTAAGCATTTATATTTATTTAGCCATTTAATACAATTAAATTAATTAATAATTATTATTTGATTAACATAATCACATGGAAAAAAATTAATAATACTGCTTACAATTCATTCATTATTATTATTAGGCTGGACCAGATTTTTTTCCAATTTTGAAAGTTGGTTTAAAACTTGGAATACATATTCAATAATTTTTGAAAAATAACGATACCAATACCAGTACCGATACCGATACCAATACCCGAACATTTCAAATAACGAAACGGTAACGATACAAAATACCGGAACATATTAAATAACGATACCAGAACGATAACGATACCGAATCCATTTGAAAAACAATACCGGAACGATACCGGATAACGTTATCGTTCCGTTTTTGCAGCCCTGGTTCCACCACATCGGAAGTTCAGCCATCGTTTCATCCTTCCTTCTGGCACCATACTCTCGTCTGGTGGGTTTCGTGCCAAATGCTATCATCGGTTTTATCTGTGCTGTGCACATATCTTCACAATGGGCTAATACCCACCACCTCCTACTTCGGGGGTACTATGTACCTGGGTGCTTGATTCTTGACCCTTACCTTTTTGGAGTGCGGTGGTCGTCTGTACCTTAGGGCCCTACTCCTGTCTGCGTCATTTCGCCTTACTCCCGCGTCATTAGGTATCAAACCAGTGTAGCGTTTTCATAAGCGATAAGTTCCCATTTTTGCGTTTTGATACGCGTTTAGAAGAACGTATTAAGGTTTGCGCGTACTTGGCGAGCACACTGTACATACTGGCACCACGTATTAGTGGTAAGAATTCGGAATTGAATTAACTATAAAACTGAAGAAAAAACGTTTATGTAGCACAGTAGTAATTTTTTGTTTGTCGCTGAGTAACTTCCCAATTGTGAACATTTTTTGTGAAGTGTGCCATTATGTCTAACATAATTATTTTCATTTTTCCAATCCTAATCATTCGTAAGCTTTTTCAAAATTACTTTGTTACATCTCCAAAATTAAAGGAGAAATAAATGATTCAAAAAGATAATAATTAATTCATGTGAAACTTCTGTACTAAAAAATTAACACGAATAGAAATTAAAAAACAACTGCCTGTTTTAAACATCAATTACGCGGTTTCTTTGAGAATGTTCAACACAATTTTTACAAAAATTATTCGCATTTAAATTGTGTATTTTTGATATTTTAAATCTTTTTTTTTCACCTGACTTGAACAGATTATATTAGATAATTTGATAATGCTTGCTCATGGTTGGAAAATCGTAGAGCCAGCAAACATTTTTACTAATTTTACATGGGTATAAATGTAGCGTGTAATGTATGTATCATGATGTTGAAAAACCTTTGAACTAATTCTTTCAGTTATTACTTTCGCTCAACCATCGCTAGGCCAACTAAGAAGTCTTGAGAACTATGGTAAGTTATTGATAGATATTGAAAAAAAATATATATATTTCAAGTTGCTTCATACTGGATTATACATTATTTTTTATCTTTAGCCTAGGAAAAATTAAAATTTCACTATCTAGCAGATTATTTAATGTATACGTACCTACCAATATAAATTATAAGTAATTTGAATTATGTATAATTCGTCTCATGGTTTTTGCCACCTCTTGCAAACTTATAATAGCTTACCCATATTTTTTTTAATACTTATAGCAGCTTAAGCAGTCAACAAAGAAATCACTTTCAATTCAGCTAATAAATTTACTAAAAAAATAAAAATAAATGAAGGAGTATAACTGTATAATGGCAATAATAAGCAAGTAAAGAAATGAATTTCAAACATCTGTGAACTTTATAAGAAACGTGAAAAATAAAAACGATTAATTTGAAGAAACAATATTTGCAATTTTTTAACAAAAAAAAGAAAAAAAATTAAAATTAAATAATTCTTGGAATTTTTAGAATTCATAGTATCTTTATTTTTTCTAAGACTTCAAAAAATTCGGAACTTAATTTTTTGGATAAGAACATTTGAAGGTTTTGAATAATTAGGTAGGTGGGTAAAAGAAACAAAAAGAATTGTTTTCTGAATTTTTAAAATCCCTGATCAAAATGCAAATTAAAGGATGGATCCCTTGAAAAACATTCAAGTTGGATTCATCTCGAAATGGTTGTACGAGCTATTTGGCTCCAGTAAACAGTTAATTGTTATTTTTCCATTTTACAAATGAAATAAGTGCATTGAATCAGTGATTAGAACGGAGTTGAAATTCGCTTTTTGAAGATGCCACGTAGGACATATTTAGAGCTTTTTTATTAGACCCTCTCTTACTCTCGCTCTAAGAACCATTATGAAGTATGAGTATCTATGTATCAACTTTTGTATCACTCTATGTATATAGAGGTACATCAATCTAGATCACATTTTAGCGTCTAGCATGACGAAATATGTATATATTTTTTTTGTTTTTGCTTTTTTCAATAATATATTCACTAACCGAGATAAGAATTATTATTTACACATACTTATGTTCCTTTGAACTTATTTTTGTTTACAAGGGGACCAAAAAAAAGGTAAGAAAATTTTTCATTTAGCTTATATATAACCACCGCGCTTCCGACTGAACCCTATACAGGCAAAGCGCCGAATTATCTTTTAAAGTATAACCAAATATATATAACATGCGTCCAATTAATTAATTCGAGTACCTATATTCAGTTGAAAAAATTGTTGAATAATTGTATAATTTTGTGAAAACTAGATTCTGTTTTGATTTTATTCTGATAAAAAATCAAAATAAAATTAGTTTTCACAAAATTATTCGATTATTCAACAATTTCTTGAACTGAGAGTGTACCCGAATTAATTGAACGCACGATGTAACATGTTGGTTACACTGATTTACTGATTTCTATTTTCACAACCAATCACAATGGATTTATAAGTAGTTGTAGTAATTGGTCCATATTCTGATTGGTCATACGTCATCCATGTAACAACCAACCAACAAGTTGTAATGTGGAAAATCAGCTTGACTTAATCCTAAATTAAAAACATGAATCAGCTGATGATTCAAATCACAAACGAATTTCAGTCGTGCACTGAAAACTGAACGATGTTATTTAGGAGGCAGAAATAAAACTACCACATTTTATTACATTCAAGCTTTATGATTGATACTTAGATTACACCTCTATCTAATCATCTATGACATCTAATACAATAACGCATTGTAAAAAAAATATATCTCTTTATTACATTCTGTTACAATATAAAAAAAAAAAAAATTCATTTCAATGTTTCAACTTCTATAAATCTACCTTAATGATAAAAGTAATTTGTAAAATTCATTAAAAAAAACAAAAAAGATTACTGTTGTTTTGAAAACAAAATAAAAAGAGATATTGTCCGGCTATTAATTGTCAAAATAATTATTTCAATCTCAGTCATATAATAAGCCTATAACCGAGTTAATCACCGATTAATTGATTAATGAATGATGCGTATGTGCTACCCTCCCCCGCCCCCGCAGAATGCGCAGAATGATGAAACGAGTATTTTAATATGTCACACGTCATACATTGTGAAAAAAAATTAATTCGAAAAGAATGTTCTTAACTCTGCGCGCTCAAGAATATTCGCTTGACATCACTACCTACTGCATGGCACATTAAATCGCATTATGTTGATGAAAAATGATTTTAAAATGGGATCCTCCATAGCTAAGAGTTTTTGCGTTAACATAAATTATTAGATTTGAAAGTTGTGAAGGGTTAGGAAAAAAGTGCATCCGTTCAGAAGGTGAATTACGTTTATGGTAGTGTGTTGGCAAAATTCGCATTGGTAAAGGAATTTTTTTCATACTCTGCAAGAAATGAGAATGAGAATCTAGTATGTTCAATTTGGAGTTCAGCGATGATCACCTCCTTTTTTTCGATTCTACAAAAATTTCGTGTAAAATTCATAAATTTGTGTTCAATTTTCGAAAAAATAAAAGATTTTCAATTCTGTAGCAAATAATGATGGTGCAAAGGTTATCTGAGCATATTGTATATGTTACAATGAGCTAATTCTTTATAATAATGTGCTAAAGTGGATATATTATAAACAATTATTGGTATTTAGGTAAGTATTATTTCTTTCAGAAAAATGCCAATGTTTGACGACTCATATACACGTATTACTTTTCCTTGTGGAAGGTGCCTATATTAAAGTAAAGGATATTGAAGAACTTCAAATGAATTCAGTAAATTCTTTATCGCAGAGTAAATTTTTTATTTCATTTTTAATGATGTCCTAAAATAACAAAACTAGGCATATCTTATTCATAAAAAAAAGTGATATTACCATACGTATGTATTTTTACAGCATGGAAAACGATTTGTGATAATTCGTTGAATGATAATAACACAGAAAACACAAGTATATTTATTACATTACATATCATCAACATCACAACCCCTTCCAGTATATTATCACGCCCCCTATACTAAAAATTCAATACACTACTTACCTATAGAGTAGATAAAACATTTTGAAATTCTCGCTGATCATATACGTCCTATGTAGAAGTACGTGGGTATGAGAATTTTTTGAAAAAAATTGGTTCAAATTTTTCCAATTTTTTCGCCTTGGGATTTTCAAGATAACCAGAGCGCGCTATTGTGCGTTGATATTTGGAGTGATCATGGGGTAAAATCACATAAATTGAAATTGAGTTTATAAGCGTAGTTTTCAACGTAGAATTTTTTTGAAAAACTTACAAAGAAGTCTTCGTGCTTAACACAACACACAAGTAACTCATTTTATATTCCTCTTAAAATTCGATGTTTCATAATTTTTTGAAAATTAAAATTGCAGTTATTATCAAGATTAAAATGTAACGAACAAATTTTATTTTTGTTCATTTTTATCAATTATAATTACACATTTTAGAAAAAATTGAGACACTGTTTTCATTCATTACGACCTTCTTCCTTTTAAAAATCCTCATTTTTCCATTTCTTCTGAATGACGTCATTTTCATTTTTCAAGAAAAAATAAATAAATAAATTTTAGGGTGAACTGGCATGTGGTTAGGTATTACATACATTATTTTCAGACTACGAAAATGAGTGCAACATTGTTGAAAACCATAAAAACTTTTAAAAAAATTATTTTTTTATGAACTGATACCGCGCAATTCATTGAAATCCAGACAGGCAAAGCATCAAATTACCTTTTGTTGAAAATTTTATTTTTTTGATTTTTTGTAGAAAAAAAAATCAACCATGATTTGTTCATAATCGAGTAGATAATGAAAAATATATTTCTTTATAACTTCATTACTTTTGCATTATTGAGAATTTATTGGTTATGTATTTCAATAGGTCGCACGTTATAACTGCATCATTACTAAGGTAAAGTGAAAAAAAGCTGCTTCTGTTTTCATAAAATTTCAATATGTCGTTTACTTTGAGTTGAAATAATTCAGACAAAATGTTCAGCTGCAGCTGATCACTTGGGCAGCAGCTACGAATCTTCAAAGTAATACTATTTTCGAAAAAATTGCGGTTTTTCACGGACTTCTAGCTCCTGCACAAGTGGTTGGTTGGGGCTGAAAATTTTGTCTGAGTTATTTCAACTGAAAGTAAACAACATATTAAAATTTTATGAAAATCGAAGCCCAGGTTTCTTTTCACTCTACCTTAATTGCGGTATATTTATCGTAGTTCATAAAAAACTTTTTTTTTTGGTTTTTTCAAGTTTTATTTTTTTCAACTATGTTGCATTCATTTTTCCAATCTGAAAATAATATATGTAATACCTAAGCTCGTTACGATAATGAAAAAAATAGTTCAAGTCAGATCTCGTCCCTAAATTGACTTTTTTTTTTGAAATTTTCACTATGCTAAAAAATTGGTAAAATTGAACCGATTTTTTTTTCAAAAAATTCTTATACATACTTCCATATAGGACCTGTAATCAATAAAATTTCAAAATATTTCATCGAATTTACCCGAGAATACATCCGTATTGCATTTTCAATGTGGGGGGGGGGAGACTCAATAATATTTGAAGGAGGGGGTGGGGTCAAACATTTTTTTGCGATAGTTTTGCATCAGAAGCAACATTTTGAATCACTTTTGACTAAATTTGGGTCGAAGGCCATTTTCACTATCTTATTAAGAAAGGCCCTTTGGACTCGAAATTTTCAGTAAGATTTTCTAAGAAAAAAAAAACCACATCTTTTAGAGATGGAAAATAAAATATCAAATCCTAAAAAGTAAAAAGTTTACATTTTTACGATTCGCCATTATGGAACCATTTTAATCCACATTTAAGAGATCATATTCTGGTCCTGAACTAACCCTACATACGAGGTTTGACCTTTGTAGGTCAATTTAGTGAGGAGATATGTAAGATCAATGAAATTTCCTGCAGCAATTTCCCCTCTAAAAGTTATTCCTTGCTCTACCTCTCTTCCAAATTCATTTGAGAAGCTAAAATCTGAATAGGTTAGCCACACGAGCTCATTTTACCGCATAACACCACCAGAAAAAATTTTTGACTTCCCATGTTAACCCCTTCTCCTCCCCTTCAATATTATCTGTGAAGGTGAATTTGATGTTTTGGATACTTTTTATCCCCAATAATGGTATTAGTTCATATTAATTACATTTTCACTAATTTGAGGCTCCTCAAGCTCTACTTAAATTTTGATAATCCGCTATTTTGGA
The DNA here is from genome assembly GCA_009761765.1 of Phenacoccus solenopsis. Taxonomy (NCBI): domain Eukaryota; kingdom Metazoa; phylum Arthropoda; class Insecta; order Hemiptera; family Pseudococcidae; genus Phenacoccus; species Phenacoccus solenopsis. The sequence continues at coordinate 17,905,659 of CM019755.1, read as the reverse complement.
TGCATTTTGACCCAAATTCAAGAGGTCATATTCTGGTCACAAATTAATCTTACACACAAAGTTTGACTTTTGTAGGTCGATTAGGTGAGGATATATGGAAGATTCAAGAAGTTTTATAACTCAAAACTTTCTCAAAAAACTGTCTTTTGCTCTAACTCCTCTCAAAATGCATTTAAAAAGCTGAAATTTGAATATGTTAGTGTCTGTTAAGATCAAAAAGAAAAAGTTTGAACCATTTGCCTTTTCTCCAGCCATCCTCAAAATTTGAGTGATCCGCCATCTTGAAATTTATAGAAAGAACAAAAAAAAATACCTCTGCGCATTTCCAAGAATAGTCCTTCACCAAATTTTGAGCGAATTTCATGAATACGCGCTGGCGCTACGCGTGGGATAAAAAATATACTTTGAAGACTCCACTTGCCTCCGACCTTCCCTTTCCAAATCAGGTAGGCTGTAATAGCTATAGTTTTCAAGTTGAAAACTCAGCTAATAATATCCTTAAAGTCATGTTGTTATTTTTTATTTTTGATGGGGGTGGAGAATTTTACAGTTACCTCATAAGGCCGCTACATATGGTTTTCCTCGGGCCGGTCTTGAAAATTCTGCCAACCCTGATATTAATTTTTGTACTGAATAATCTAATTTATTATAAAATTTTCCTCAATAATTCAATAAATGATTTGATTAATTGATTTCATTTTCATTTCATCATTAAAACGAAGTACAGCTCCTCACGCTCTTTAAAATGATACCTGTATCGTTTTCACATATTTTTACGCTTAGGGGTATATTTTGAATTCTATTTACGCATATATGTGCGCGTATGTTCCCTATTTTTAGCGCTTTAAAATGCGCTCCCTGATTATCATTATACCTATACGTGGCAAAGAGTTTTATGATTTGAAAGTAATGATTGTATCTATCTATCTAATAGAGAAACCATAAATACAACCATGTATCTAATACGTACAGCAAATAGGTAGATAAAAAAGATATTTGTCTGTAGGCTATTTCGTTGAAAAATTATTCTGGCTCTTTCAGCTACTTCAAAATTGCAAAACGTATTACAACCACGTTTGAAACAATACCAAGATGAGTACAAACCAACAAATGCAGATAATAACCGTTTGTCACAATTCAAGGAAGACTTGAAACGTAAGCAAATAACACTTATTAACAAATTAAAAGTCAAAGAATATATAGGTGTGTGTGTATGTATCAACTTCTACTATTTAAAGGGTTTACATTGCAGACGCCATCAATAATTACAAAAACAACGTGGTAACGGTATGCAAAATAGGTGAGCAGAAAAAGAGCATTCTTATATAAGTGAATTGAATTATTTTCAAAATTCCATGGAATGAATATCCTAATTCAATAAAATCTTACCATAAATTCAGTTTCAAAATTTTGTTGATAATAAAAAATTTCTATACGTACAATCCTCTTTAACCAAGAAAATATCCTAAATGGCTAAAATAAGTTCCAAGGATTTTTTGTTGAAAAACAAAGAACTTCTATGAAATAAATATGGTGTTCCGGAATACTTCCCTTTTACTAGTAGCGTTCTACTTTATACCTATCGTGCGCGCAATTGATTCCTTATACATCAACGCAAAAATCCGCTAAAACTCGTTTTACATGATTTTGAAATCAATAATTACTAAAGATAGGTATATAAAATTGTCTTTCATTCCAATTTCTTATCAAATTATATCATAAAACTGATTAGAAGTAGTTATAAATATACCAACAGTTTCAAGCTAAAACATTACTTCAGAATTACGTAAATAAGTTCTTAAAAGTTCTTTCACAGGTGTGTAATAAATCAATTGCATGCACGTTACATTATAATTATGTAGTATATGGATATAAGTATATCTAGATTATCATGTATATGTAAATACTATCTGATAATATCTGAGTTTAATTTTTATTTAGATTTCACCTCTACACCAGCTATAGGTAAATTATCAATATTCTAATTTTTTATAAATTTTTCTTCTTGAATCTATTTCATGTTTTAAATTTTACATAATATTATGCTGGTGGGTAAACTTACATATTGGTTTACATATGTATACTATCATAGATTAAGATTAACCATACATAAATAGCCCAAGTCCACCGGTATATACGAATTTACTATTCATAATCATAAAAAGTAAAAGAGGAGCCAGAAAGTTTTTTTCATTAATATTTAATAAGATAAAAAAATTGAGTTGGAGTGTTCGGGAACAGTTCATTACAAAGAGTTTGACATTTTATAAGTGATTTAATTTTAAAACATGGGTAATAATTACTATCGATGTGCGTCTCGACGTCTCGAGTTTATTCAAAAGGGCCTCCCTCATTAAATAAGTGAAATCGCCCCTTGACGCAAATATAAAACTTGGTGGAAAATAAAATAAGAGTTGCGTACGCTATTTTTTTCAATTGTAGACGTAAAGTATCACCATAACCACATCGTTTTATAATTTCATTTAACAACTGTAAATTAATGTTTATGTGGAAGTAATAAAAAGTGAAACTAATTAAATAAGTGTCCTTTATTTTTTGAAGTAAAAGAAATAAAATTCTATCTTCCATCAGTTTCAAAATATAGATAAAATAAACAAGTAAATCTCATAGAATATAATTTTTTTTTCGATAATCACAAAAGTCGCCGGTAAAACTCGCCGGTAAAACTCGCCGGCAAAACACTATTTTGCGATTCGAAAACGAAGTTGGTATGGTGTATTTTGCGTCTATAATTGAAAAAAAAATTTTATGTACTTTTTTACTTCTGAACAGGATTTTTTTCTTAAACTCATTTTTTTGATTCCACTGTTACCTTATTCTCATTTTGTCATTTCAAAAAGGCTGTTTGCTATAAAAAAAGTGTTTTTTTTTCAAATTGCGTTATTCAAACTTCATTTTTTTTCAGCATGTTGCACCCCCTAAAGGGACTTTAAAAAAAATTATATGTTGTATTTTAGGATATGATGAATTACGAAATAAAATTCAGCGATGGCACCCACCCAAAATTGAAATTTTTTTTTTGAAATTTTCAACCTCCTCAAAAATGAGGAAAAAAGTTCAAACAATTATCATACATGTACTACGTATAATCTATGAAAATTTCAAAAATTTCCCCTCATTCTTTCTGGAAATATCGCGAATTGAATTTTTAGCATATAAAGTGCGATAATTCTGGTAGGGGTGAGGGTCAAAAATTTAGGTGGAATGTTTTTAGGTCCCAAGTAACATCATCAGTAAAAATTATTTGTTCATCTTTGTCACCTACTTAGGTCACCTGATAATAGACATGAACACATATGAATAAATTTTTCCAAAATTAATGTATTTTGGACCCCCCATTTTGGGCCTTTTATGACTTTTTGAGAAAAGTTTCTCATGTACCTTATACAAAACTGAAGGGGAATATTTTTCAATATTAACAATTTTTGCGTAGCACGCACCGTATAGAAGATATAAACAAAGAACTGATTGTCGAAAGGGAATTCTAAAAATTGGTATATTTTGACCTCCCCATTTTTGGCTTACTGATGACTTTTTGAGAAAACTGTTTCTCTTATTCTGTGAGAAATTTAAAGGGGAACATTTTTTGATGTTGCTTATTTTGACGTAGAACCCTAGATATTAGCAAAAAACAGCTGAAAAACTGTTTTTTGAGATGCTTTTGCCCTCTCCTGAGGTTAGCTCACCCCTAGAGATGACAACCTTTTATACTTTGTTAAGAACACCATTCTGCTCATAAAATGTGAAATTCCGCTCACTACCATTTTTTTCCAGATTTCATCCTTATTTCCCTATACTATTAAAAAAATTAATTATTTTGCATTTTGATTTCTTTAAAATGAACCATTTGCGAGCCCTTCATCTTGAATTTTTTCCAAGATACTTATTAGCAACAAACGATTCCAGCTCCACTGCTAGAGTGATAAAAATTCAACCTACGGTGGGCTATCTATGTATGGTTATGGTTCATCTATGATATTATGCATAAAGAAAGGATATGTATGCGTTAAAAAGTAGTAAAATATGTAACAATATGTGAACACAATATGGTATCAAAATCAAAAACGCACATTTTTAGTCCCATCATCAGAATGAAAGTTAAAGCACGGCAATGCGATTTATTTAATTTTTGTAGGCTCTTTTAATTTTTGATTGAAGTAAAAAAAAAATGAATTTTGTGTAATGAAGGTGAAATGAATGTAAAAATAATATGAGACGAATGAAATATATCCAAAATGAGAAAAAAATACCAAAATATATAAACATATGCGTTTAATGCCTGAAATATGTGAAAACATAAGCTAAATAGGACTCATTCGGACTCATTTTACTCAGAATTTTCTGAATTATGAACAAATCAAGGATATGCGCGATAGGAATGCCCGCAGAAAGATATATTTTCTCATACACATCCGTTACTTGATTATGTATAATTAATTATCTCTCATCACATCCACATGCGATTTTAGTTTTGAGAGCGACTTGAGCGAATAATTTCCTAAACATTTTCTACATTTTTGAATGTATTAAGTACCCACAGATAGGTATCCCTATTTTTGAGTAAATGCATGTAGGTATAATACTTATTGCCTTCATCATAATGAAAAATATCATTTCCTCACTTATTATTCAAATAATACATGTCATTCTTCGTATTTTTTATTTTTGAGTAGATTATCTGGGCACCCTTAATAACACATATGGCCTTCAGTTAAACCTTACCAATCCATAAGTGGAGCGGGTTTTTCGGTATAAAAAGAAAAGAAGGATGTTAAATATATGTATATATGCTCTTTACTGTTAATTTATAATTATAATAAAATTTAAGCATATTAGTTCTCGTGTATTCTACAATCAGTGTAGGGATGCATTACAAGACGATACAAGGCAAGACAAGACAAGACAAGCTACGAAACAAGACTCATCTTGCTTACCTACCCTATTCAGCTATGCGATACCAATCTGTCTTGCATGCCTCGCGCAAAACTGTCAGATGCAAGACAAGCAATAAGAAGCTTTTTACTGACAAAAATTGGTGTTTACAGCCACTGAAATTTTTCTGAATTGAGTATCTTCACCAGGAAAAAACCCAAATCAAGCCGCGGAGGGGAGTGCAGGAAGGAGAAATTTTTTTACATTTATTGGGTTTTTTACCTCTGCGAACCATGGTTCATAAATAGCGGGGTATTGGACGACGCTGATTATTTCAAATTTCATCCCTTCCAATCCCCTTTTTTTTGGAAAACTTATTGATTTTCCACAACACAAATTTCGAATTTGATAAGCATACCTACGTACATTTGAATTTGACTTTTCCATCTTTATTTATTTTTTTATTTTTTTGCCTTTGCGAACTATGTATAGGTATGTAAATAGAGGTATTCGACTACTCCGATTTTGAATTTGGCAAGTGGATGGGGAAGAATTAAATTCAAAGTGCTCATCAAATTCGAAATCTGCGTTGTCGAAAACCTATAATTATACATATAATACATATACAAGCACATGAAATGGATTTATCAAAAGAAAGTGGAGAGGGAACGGCCATAAAATTCAAATTGCGCGTTTTAATAATTTGCCCTTTTATCATTTGAAAACAACTTATTAAAAAATTCATCTCTTATACGAATACCTTTTTTATGAATTTTAAGCTCGTAATATTCATGAAAAATACTAAGAAACGTTCCAAGTTTTCATTAATTTCCTCCCACGTCCCACTATATATGTCCAATTTGAAAAAAAAAAGTTGGCATACCTATAAATAATTTTTAAAACATTTTAAAATAATTCGTATAGGGTGATATTTATGATAAAAAGGCTTCAAAGTTTAAATAACATTGTAAATTGTTTTCTATGTCGCTACTGTTTTGCAGCACAAGAATCTTGCAGATTTGCAAAGCAATAGTAGTGCCCTAGGCAATATCAAGACGAGAAAACCCAAACAACCTGTGAGACACAGCAAGACGACGTATCGTCTTGTTATGCATCCCTAAATTTATATGTAATAAAATCGATTGGAAGAGTGTCTGGAAGGAATAAGACATTAGATCCGTTATGCCATTTTTGGAAAATTCGTTAGATCAAGCTTACCGTTTTCTTCTCGCCTTTTAGCCAAAAAATATATTTTATTTCGTTCGGTTTATTTAAAGTTGATCTTTTTCTTTGAATTTTATTAATTTTTTATTAATTCACGTTTAATAATAATATAATGTAGTTCAGAATTTCATAAAAAAGGGTGTTTCTCTGCTCGCTTTACGAAATTGAATAAGTATAACTTCGTAATGATTTAAGCGCATGTTTTGATTAGCCATTGTGGCTCCTGCATAACGTTGTAAGTTACAACGAAAATTTCAGATGAGTTATGATTGTGTACTCTTCCTCGTGATGTTAATTTCATATTAGCCTATGATATTGAATAATTTATACGAAGTATTAATTTGTATTTCTCATTTTCTACCCACTGTTTTCGGCGTAGAACCTAATTTTAATTATACATATTATTATAAGTTAAAAACAATAAAGAATTTGTTAAAGAACAAACTTGTTTTTATTATACGTACCTACTTTTATCTATCTACAAAGAGTGCTCAATTTGTTGGCTTAGGTTACAATATTTTCAAATCATGGATCAAGAACTTGGTCCAGAGTTCAAGAAAAAGCTTTCAATCCAAGAATTGAAAATCCTAATCTATGCTCTTTCTGAAACTGAAAAAAAAAATCAAAATATTTTTGGAAATATTCAAACATTTATATAAGTTTTGAAAGAAAAATGCACAAAAATAACGATATTCTTTTTAGCTATACTTAAATTGAGTATGCCTACTCCTATTTTTTGCAACAGACAAATAAATGTTTAATACCCGAAAATGTTATCTCACGAGATAATAAACTCCTTTAAATAGATAAGTATTATAATTCGACCTGAGAGTGGAACAAGAAAAGCATCAGTTTGAATGAAATTTGGTGACCAGAACGACAACCGTGATTATACCGAACTGCTGGAAGATCCTAAATACTGTAGACTCTGCAAAGGAAAGGACATCACAAATTACAGAGGGTGCGCAGAATACAAATAGTATTCTAACGTTTAAGCATGTTGAATCTACAATTCTTAAGATTCAGGTAGACCACTTAATCACTCAAACTAGCCAAGTCATTCCTACTCTAAAATAGCAATCAAAAAACTTCGCTGGAAGTAACTACCAGTAGTCCTTCAAAGATATAGTTAAATTATTATACAGACAACTCATACAGATAAACTAAATTACCCAATATGCTCAAATCCTTAAGAATCTCAACAAGATAATAATAATATCTAAGCTCATCTATAAACATAAACCATAGCATTTACAAATGCAGCTATTACCTCACGTTATTCGACAAAAATGTTATCTTTGAATACCAATGGTGTACTAGCCCAACCCCCACATTTTTTGAATTGTTGTAACCCTAGTTCCTTAAATCTGATGTCAATTTTTTTGTATCCAATTGATAGTGTTAGGTAGATGTTTCCAATATTTTTGCTTTTTATGAAAATTTCCAAAGAACGAAATACCGAGCCTTCAAATTTTAAAAAATTGTCAAAAAAACGCATAAATTTTCATTTTGTAAGATTTACATGGAAAGTAAGTGAGATACGAAGAAATTGGTTATAATTAAAATTATTTAGAATTACAAATAAAATCTATTTAGGTGAGCTGCCATTTTCCAAAGATACCCCTGTCGGTCCTTTGAAAATCTCTAGAAATTTGTGTCATAAAGAATGTTTTTTAAAATAATGAAGTAAGTACAAAAATGTATCAAGTGACCGCAAGTGACACAAGATAAACATCGAACACATTTTCGCAAGCTCAACGCGCATGCGCAAACATTATCAACTCTCTTCTTATCACTTTTATCTTCAAAATATGAAAACAATGCAATGTGTTGAGACTTCAGTAAAATTTTTTGAAGTTATATTTTGTAAATGTGATGTCATTAATTGATAAATCTTACATGATTAATTTTCTCATTATAATTACCAGTTTATAGGTAAAAATGGTCAATCATTGTGCTGCGTTGAATTGTTCTAGCGCCAGTGATAAAAATCCCTATCTCATGTTTCACAGGCAAGTATAAATACTTTAATTATTTTTGAATAAGCAATAATAATTCTTCGCAAAATTTATGTTTCTGCAGATTTCCAATGAATGATGAACTTCGTTTGAAAAAATGGATACACGCAGTACGACGAAATAATTTTAAGCCCACAAAAAGCACCAAATTATGCAGTAAACATTTCTGTGATTCCGATTACGTCCCGCCACTCATTGAAGAGTCAAGAAAAAGACTGAAAAACGATGCAGTACCCTCAATATTTGATTTTTCTAAGCAAATTTTGCCAAAATCAAAACAGATGATTCGACATGTATCAGAAATGAGCCAGACTGATAGTTCGATATTGAGAAATGTAATTTCCAGCATTTTTTTCCATTTTTATTGCGCTTCAATTCCTTTAATTTTATGAAAAACATATCTTAAGTAAAAGGTTTTAAATCTATGAATTATACTTTTTCAGGAAACTGAATTCGAATGTGGAGTTTGCCTGCAAACATATCGTTCCAAAAAAATTCTGAAAAATCACATAAAATTATTCGATCATAAAATTTCTAACCCTGTACCTGTGCTTTTAAAAGTAAGTATTTAGACTTTTTTCATTTTTTACGTACTTCGGTATGAATTTTTTCATCATTTTATAGGCTTTTTTACCCAGTCATTATCGTGTTAATAGTCTTTCATATGAGAAAATTGCCGAAAATTCGTTCAAAGCGAAAATCGTTTTACCCGATGTTTCGGATATTCCTGCTATACACTCATGGGTAGAAGAATTTTCAAAGCTTAATAAATGCATTTATAGTAGGCGAGTGGTCAATAAACAAACCAAAAGTAGTAAAATGATAATGAGAGTAAGTAACTAATTCTAGAATTGTGTAATTCCTAATATCCAACATATTATGATTTTATTACACGTTAATTTTCAGGAAATATATTTATGTTACCATTATGGACCGGGGAAGGGAACTGGAAGGAAAAAGAAACTCAAAGGAACCAATTGTACAAGCAGAATAACAGTAGCTTTGAAAAATGGATCTAGGTATTTCCTTTGAACGCGTTATATTTTTCACAGTCGTATAAAAATAATTCGTAGATGTTTATTTATTGTTAACATTTTTTACAGCAAATTTACCCATGTTGCAATCAACTATGTTCACAATCATCCTCTAGAAATGATCAAGCAAAGATTTAGTAACCCATTCAGCAACTTGAAAGAAATTTTTATACAAATGTTTGAAAATGGGGCAACAGCATTAGAGGCCTTGAGGAATTATCAGGTTCACATCGAAACGCAAGTACTCAACGGAATTACTCGTTTACAAAACCCCTGCGATTATAAAGCTCAAGACTACGATTGGATGAGGCATTTATTTCAGAAAACATGTGAAAATAAATACAGCAACACTAAATTTATCGAGCTTACCAGTAACATTAGGGCTCATATGGCGAATATTAACGAACACTTGAACGATCAAATATTCTTCTATGAAGGAATCCCTAAAAATTTTGTGATTCTGATTACTACTCCCATTATGAAGAAAACTTCGAAAAGTGAACAAGCTCGTGAACTATTCATCGATGGTATTGGTAGCTGTAACGTACACGGTTTAAAAGTATTTCTATTAATGGTTCTAATCGAAGATATTGGTCTTCCAGTTGGTATTTTGATTTCGTCCAGCGAATCCTGCGAAATACTCTCTGGAGGTTTTCGTTTGTTTTTGAATTCTAACGAAAAATTTAAAAATTTATCAACCCTGATAGTCGCAGATAAAGGCGATGAAATAACAAACGCTTTGAAAACAGTTTTCCCGAATGCGAAACAACTACTATGCCCTATTTATTTTCTAAGACAGTATCATCGTTGGTTAATCAGAAATCAAAATATTACCGATAGAAATGTAATTTTCGATAAATTACATGAAATTGTTTTCGCGAAAGATGAGGTAATATTCAACCATCTTTTCGACGCTTTGAAAAATGCCATTGTAGAAAAGAAAATTCTCAGGTATTTGGAGAAAATTTATGTAACCAGAGAGAAATGGGCTTTTTGTTACAGAAACGTGCAGTTTCTTAAAGACACATTTCACGTATGCTTAGAACATAAGATTAGATTAATAAAAGATCAAATCCTCGATCAAATAAAGCTACAGATTCTCAAATCCTTGATTAATTTCATCATCTTTGATTTTTCTGATTATTTTTATAACCTTTGCATTGATCGTTATGTAAATAGAAGCACCCTCGATGATGCGAGCTGTCAGCATCGTCAACTAATCGAAAAATATGACTTGACGCAAACCTCAAGTTTTCGCTTTACATTATTTCATAAGAAAAAAAATTTATTTTATGAAGTGAACACCTATCTCGGTGTTTGTACATGTTCGCTTGGTTGTATGGGTGCTTATTGTAAACATCAGAAAGTCATTGCATACACGAGCTCTATGATAAATTACTCACCAAAACATAATATACCTGAACAATTGCAAAAGTTTCTGTGTCATGTTATCATTGAAGAGTTAGATACACCTTCGAATTTCCTCCACGAAATAGAACAGAGTGCGAATGAAAATATTGAAGTGATCGAAATGACTAATGAAGATATGGAGCATTTCGAGGACGACTTCATAGAAACAGAAGTGATCGAAGATGACTCTGCTGATTTAACTATGGAGAAGGAACTTACCGAATTTAAACAACACATCTCAGAGATTTGTGAAAAAGTGCTTTCGTCTCCTAGTTACTTTCACCATGGACTGACCAATTTGAACAGACATCTAGATATTATTAAAAAAAATCCTGCTGCTATTTTAAATACAATGTTATCCGTGAATTCAAAATTTGTTTTTGACACTGAAAATGAGCCTAATTAAGGTTCTTTAATTTTTTCATAGCTTTTCTTTTGTTACATTTTTTTCGTGATTTATTATGTTCATAGTTTACGTGTTTCAATTTCTTTTTTTCACTTTTTGAATAATAAAATGAAATTAAATCTATTTAAACTTTTTTATTATGTGACAATTTACAGCAAAAATATATTTAGAATATAATTACGGTATACATATCGGCTAATAGGCCTCAAAAAATTATATATTTATTAATATGGCAGCTTAAGGTATACTGTATTCATTAATTTGTCATGCCATAGTTTACAAAATGTAACAAGTGAAACCAATTCACAAATATTACAATTAATTTAAAATAATTTAGTGACTAGTTACATAAACACTGACTGCGTTGTTAATATACTAACTTTTCTTTACAACAAATAATATTAAGATCTTTTATTCTTACAAGTAATAAGCTTTCATTGTCTTCAAGTTTTAAGCTGACAATTATAAATGCATTAATCGAAGCTCAAAATTTCCCAAGTTGGGAATTTAATGATATCAAAAATTAATACATTAGAGATTATTAAGTAAAAATAAGTGGAATTTCCTTTTAGTGAAATCCACCAATGATTCAGAAAAGATTATTAGATTAATATTTCCCAACACGTGACATCACACATGCGTAATGATTATAATTAAAATTTATAATCGAATTAAAATAAATGCTATGGTTTTGTACTTTGGCAGTATAATTAACTTTGGTTAAATAGTAGTTTTTGGGAAGAACAAAATTAAAAATACATAAAATATAACGACAAATATGGAATTGTCATGAAAAACATTGTTCAACAAAAGGAATAAAAAACTAAAAAAAAAAATGATAAAAATGTAAAATAAAAATACAAAAGTGTTAAAATCTAATGTATAAAAAATTAGTATTAAAAAAGCGAATGCTGTAAAACACATAAAATTGTCTGTCTAATATATGATATTTATGAATTACAAATTTATTTGTATTTAGTGACTGCTCTAATAGCGCAGCAAAGTATGAGGGAAATCACTAAAGCGAAAAATTCTACAATTCCTATTCCAATCGTTAATACGATTACTGTGCTCATATTTTCTTTCAAGTTTTCGAGCAATTTATCGGAACAGCCCTGTTAAAAAAACATACAAGTAAATTTTCACGTATTAAGTCACGAAATGCAAACCATTTAAAGTGATTTACCTCCGAGTAAATAACTTTTGAAATGAGGCCAGTCACGTTTGCTTGTACAGCCAATAAACATTCATTCTCTGTATACTGTGTGTTACAACAACTCTTTGGAATTTCGAAGTGTTGCGGAGAAGCTTTAACAGTAAGTTTTAATTCGCTATTCTCTCCTCTCCACGAACTACTAGCCCAATCATCGGGACCATCAGCGCCACAACATTTTAGCTAAAAGAATAATTCAATTAATGAAAGAAAATGTAAATAATGAAAATAGATTTTAATACATACTCCACTTTGAATAGCGTCAAATGAATCGGTCCGTTGAGAATCAGCTTTACCGTATTCATACTGTACGGTATTTCGAACGGTATAGCGTAATAAACTGCTCAATTTGTCGCTATTTGAATAAGCCCATACGCCAGCAGATATTTGCCCAACCAAAATAAGTAAAAGTCCGCAGAAGAACTAAAATAAATAATATGAAAAAATATACATATACAATCATTCTACGAAGTATACCAAGGTAATTATTCTTCCCTTCACGTACCAAAATGAGTAAACGTTGAGATTCATTATATGCACCAAAACATCCCAGGAAACCAACAACGAATAACAATGTTCCAGCTAAAAATAGAAGACATATTCCCGAATAATAGCTGGATTCATCCTGCGCCATACTGATGTAAAATGTTGGATCTATCAACATCCATATCGATAACACCAATATCAGGAGCCCTGATACCTAAAAATTTTCACAAATTTTATAAATAATATTGTAAAGAATATATACAGATGTCCAATAGATTTTCACGAGGGTTTGTCCGCTAACAGGAAATTACAAACTTACCCAAAACACCAAATTCATCAAAAACACCAAATACTTCATCACCGCGTAACATCCTGTGAGACTCATGTTTTCCTTGTAAAGGGATTAATTTTCATCAATATATACGATAGATCGTAATTAATGCCAATTAACTACCCTCATACGTGAATAATTAACTGAAAATCAGGTAAAATTGAAAATTCTCTAGCCATTCCATAAATAGACATAAGCGATTGGTTGTTTGTTTACATTTTTCGTAGGCGTTCTTAGTAACACCGTTGTTTATTCATAGATAGCGTTGTGCTACGTGAACGCTATCTACTGGTCAAACGTATAAACGCGAAATCACAAAAGAAGTTTTCACGTAAATTTTCACAAGGTTTTTCTCTCTATTGTGAAGGCAATGCCACTTCGTTTTCTGGCAATGTATCAGTTTAATCTTACTATTTTTTGTTCTTGATAAAAAGTTCGATATTAAATTTAGAATCGAAAAAAGTTTCATCGTTCTTTTTGCATACATACTTTATTCCATCAAGCGCACATCTAGAAAGTTGTATCTTTTACGTGAAACCATATCATCTTCACTTCATCTAGTTCAATTTTATTTTAGTGCGTTAAAAAAGTTATGTCGACTCCAGCTCGAAGAAGATTAATGAGAGATTTCAAAAGGTATGTACTGCGTATTTTACATGTATTATTCCAAATTCCGTCGTCATTTGATAACTTGGGCGCAATGCGCCAACAATTCGCAATTCCTTGAAAATCATCTGTAAAATACTTTTTTCAGCTTCATATGCATTTTCATTTCCTAATCGTGGAAAAGTATCGACTTTATATGATTTTTAAGTATAATTTTCACCTTTATACTTCCGCGTGATAATTAATTGAATTTCGCGATATTAATAGTTCGATATCAGCAGACAAAGCATTTTTGAATTCATTATCTTGTTTACGTAATCTCGCATTCATAGCTTTGTATGACAAACAATCTAATTATGTTGTAATCGAAACAATTTTCCGATTTTTATTTTTACATAGATTACAAGAAGATCCACCTACAGGCGTTAGTGGTGCCCCTACTGACAATAATATTATGATATGGAATGCCGTAATATTCGGGTATGAATAATTAATATGACTCATAATTTGCATTGTCTGTTCGTCAACGATAGTCATAGTGCCAATTTTTTCAGGCCTCATGATACGCCATTTGAAGATGGAACTTTTAAATTAACTATAGAATTTACCGAAGAGTATCCAAATAAAGCACCGACGGTTAGATTCGTCTCTAAAATGTTTCATCCAAATGTATACGCAGATGGAGGTATATGTTTAGATATTCTACAAAATAGATGGAGTCCTACATATGATGTATCAGCAATATTGACTTCTATTCAGGTATTTAGAACGATTTAATTATTCTTCGTATCGTACAGTATTCAACACCATTTTACTAACCTATGTTATCTTACGTTCGCAGTCATTATTAAGTGACCCAAATCCTAATTCACCAGCTAATTCAATGGCAGCACAATTATACAAGGAAAATAGAAGAGAATATGAAAAGAGAGTGAAAATGTGCGTGGAACAAAGTTTCGTCGATTAACCCGAGCTTTAACAGCATTCATTGTTACATATGATTGTATATTTACTGCAAAATAACTTCATTATTTGCGTTTTCTCCCACTCTTTTCGATTATCTTTATAGCAAAAATACGCTACTTTGTTGATAAAATATATTATTTTTAGCGTTTTTAGTTTTTTGGCTTATTTTATCATTCGAAAGAAGTTTTTACACAAAATATCTTAACTGGTTTTCGATTGAAAGTATATCATATCTCTTTACTTTGTCCTCTCTTTGTGTTTTGAAATCTTTTCAAATAACTTCTCATTCATTTTTATTTAGTTCTCTACCTTTTTTTCAATTCCAATATTTAATACTGAATTTTCAACATTTCTTCCTTTTTCTCTTTAAAAGTACCATCTCCCCCCTCCCCCATAATAACAAATAATGAAGCATCTGACATTTTTTTTTTTAAATAATAAATATAACTTTAAAATCTATCGGATACGAACCAGAAAGTGTCTGAGAAAAAGTCTTGAGTAAACTCCTATCTTTTTATGATTATTTTTGAAGACTGTGTGATGTTAAACTAGAAAAGTTAATTGCACAACTCTTCTATTCTCCTATGCCTTTAAACATCCGTTTATAATTGCTGAGTTGCTGATCAAAAACTCTACTGAGAGTGATAAAATAAGCTGATCAACTGAACTACGCTGAAAAGAATATCGTATCTACTCTTACTATAAGGTTGATTTGTTTCTCTTTTCTTCTCATTGTATTATATAAATGTGAAAAAAATTTTTATAGAATTTTTATTTAATGTTATATGTTTTAAGAATGAAAAACCGTATATAATTAAAGAACTTGAGAAACTATTGTTTGTAGAAGTCGTTTTATTATTTTTACACAAATTTAATGTCTTAATTTTTTAATGTATAATTTGTTATTTTTAAGAATAAATCGCTTTGTAATCATAATTTAATAAAGGTAGGTATTTAGATGAATTTTAATTATCATTCAAATTAATTTATGCATTTATTTGAAATATTAAAAATTCGTTGAAGAAAGGAAGTTGTAATAATATAGGGGGGATTGTGAGTTGAAATTATGTTGAAATGACACGATTGCCAATATTTGTTCTTCATGATTTATGTGATGAAGGACCAAGAGATGGGTTTCGGAGCTTAGAACCCCATCTTCATGAACTGAATTTCTCGAATATTAAAAAATCATTTAATTATGTAATATTCTTTCATAATAACTATCGTCCTGTAAACTTAAACTGAAGTCGATTTTTTAAATTCAAAAAAATTAAATTTTTCATTATTAATTGATTACGACCACTCCAACTGTTATAAATCATCACAAAAAAATGTTTCATCTCAAATTATGTTTAGAAGTACATTCATGGATTTCTTCTTTCTTGCACATTAAACAAAATGTATGCTATTTAAAAAAAATCCCCTTCGCCCTCATTTTTCTTGCTGTTAACTTGCAAAACATCAAAACATATGTCTGAAAATAATTTTCGAAGTCCCTCCCATTAATATATCCTGGCTTTAGCTCTGACGTGATGACCTTGATGAACTTGGGATTTTTCTGTATTTATAAGGACTGTAAAAAAAGTAAAAATCGAGCCCCAGAAATTCATAATAGATACATAATCTTGAAGGAAAACTTTTATTAATTTCCAACTTATTTTTTTACTCTGTTCCGTCGCTGTAAAAATTATGAACTTTCTTCTTAAAACTGCACACCAGGGCTCACTAATTTGGCAATTAATTTTTTTCAAGAACCAATGATGACCATGATTGATTAAAAAGAGTTTGTAATGAGCAATAAGAAAAAAAATTCGTGCTTCCAAAATCGATGTTTTTACTCGAGGTAGGGGTACTTGACTTTTTGGCAATTCGTGTAGATGTGAGGATGTAAGCGATGATTGTCAAAAACCACAAAATAATCAACTTTATTTTCGTCAACTTTTGGAGGCTTCAAAGCAGAAAAAATTTTTCAACATTTTTTACTTTTATAAGGAAAAAAATTTAACGTAAGAATACTGCAACTGTAATGACCTTTAAAATAATTTCGTAATTTTTTGAAACATCTCCAGTAGTATCTAGAAAATACCAAGTATAAAACAACTATGCTGCAAAAAATCTTGAATACTTTCAAATATCTTTTTCAAAATTCAAACGAGTTTACACTCTAGGCTCAATGAACTTTCTTCAACTTCTATTCAGAGGTGAAAAAATCCGAAAAAAAAGGACTACATAAATAATAAAGCGCTGATTTTCCCTGAATTTTTCTCATGCTCTCATACCAAGGGAAATTTATTACCACGCCACAGTATTGAATAAAACAAATTAATTCGTATATTTATAATTAAGTATCGACATAAACATAATCAGTCAACATTAATAATAACTAATTAAAACAATAAATCACAGTTACAAAGTAACGTTAAAATTCAATGCCCTCTGGTAAACTTCCATCTTGTCTAGCTTCTTCAACGAGTCTATTATATTCACTAAAATCTACGTAAGGTTTAACAGTATTCAACGATACAGGAACATATTTATCGGTACTGGTTCGCGACGAATCGATTGTGGTATCATTGGAATTCATTGTAACACTTGAATCTTCTAAAGTACTATCTGAATTCATATGATCATATTTAGATTAAATCAACAATTTAAAAATTCATTCGCAATGAAACCTACCTATACTATTTCCATCGTATCTTGGTAACCCTCCGAAATTAACTTTAGGGCAGGATTGAGGAGAGATTGCATGCGGTAGTGGGAAATTAAAGTTACGAATTAGCAAAGTAATATCTTCTCGTTTGCTGACAGCTGCTCGTTCATTACCTGTACGACTCATATATGCGTCGTGGTGAATTCTGATAACTTTATCGACAACTGCTTGAACAACTCCTGTTAATGTCGATTGTACTCTGAACTATTGCATATTTTATTAGTAGAGGTATGAGATAAATAATGTATTTTTTCTACACTAGCAGAAGTTACCTGCTCTACGACCATTTGAGCGATTTCTTTGTTAACACTTTGAGTATCAGTGGCTTCCTCTAAAGCTCGATATAATCCACTTGACATGAGCATTAAAAATCTGAAATTATAAAAACAAAATAAAAAGATACAATGATTGCAATAAATGATTTGTTAATTAACAATTTCGCCACAATTATATAAAAAATATATAATCACCTATATGATTCGTCTAGTAAAATACCATCAGTTACTTCAGGTTCTGCGATAACAGGTTCACCGGAGGCGCAGCTTAGTTCTTCGAATTCCTTATACCCACCTTTGACTAAATAATTTCCTAAACAACGTGTATTATGTTGGTTGCCAAATCTAAAATCTGAAAAATACGATTGAATTCTGAATAAATTAATTATAAAATTTCCACAATTCACGCACGAATGACGAAGAAAAATTCTTTCGAGTTTAATTTCATAATTTAATATTTACTTTTTCTAATATTCTGTCTAGGTATTCCTAAATTAACAAGTCTTAATACTTCGTCTTCATTAGATAAAATATGATCCTGACTCAACTGTATGACTCGAAGGACCCCATCTGCGTCCGTTTTACAAAGTAAAGCTCGACTATCGCCGACATTAGCGACAAAAAGACGTCCATCATAAATAAGAGCAACTACTGCCGTGGTACCGCAGGATAATTCGGTGTTAATAGCGTTCAATCTGTCGATCTATGTTTGTCATTACAAAATAATAATGGCAATTTTTCCTGTAGTGATGATGCTCACTTTTTCCGGGTATTTTTGATAAGCTTCATAAGGAGTTAGACCTTCGGGTATTTCCATCAATAAGCTCGTTCGTTCTGCTAATTTATCGCCGATGGCTGCCAAGTAGTTTCTTTCAACTGAGTAAAAAGCTTGTCTGAAATTATAGATGGATTATTCGTTGAATTTTAGGATTTGGTTTTTTAACAGATGGAATTGTTACTTGAGGATTTGTTTCACTTCTTCGTCGGTTTTCTTGTCCGTCAGTTCCCATAGGGTTTCGGCGGTTATGGTGTCGACGGTAGTTTTAGCTTGTTGAACTCCATCGTGACCGTCGAATACACCGTATAAGCTTATGAAATCGTTGAATTTGATGTGAAAACTTTGATCTTCGAATTCATGCTCTTCTTGTCTGTGGTCATCTTCGCGATAAACAGCATTAGTAGACAAGCCTATACCTGTTGAGAAAATAAAGTTTTGAGAATTTTCAAATAATATGTAAATTTTGCACTAGCAATAGCGGTTGGACAAAAAAATAATTAATTTTTTTATGTATGTTTCAAATTGTATTTATTTTTTTACCGGAATTTTTGCACACTGGTAAATCATCTGTCCAACTACGTGACTCTTGGTATAGTAAACCACAATATCGCGGAACGTTCGCCCTAGAGGCTGCCATCAATTACTGTAAAAATAAAATATGACGATAACATAATTAATAATTCGGCACAAGGGATAATCTATATTTCGTTGGTAAACACATAAATTCAATTGGAAAAAAATAATTCAACAGGCAATCGAATTTTTCACGTTAAAAACTTAGCCTTGTACATTTTGAGTCGGATGAAACGTACAAAGTGTATATTTTATAAAATCGCTCGCTACTGAAATTAAAGGTTCCAAAGGTACGAGTGCGATTTAGGTTGTTTTTTGAGATTGCAATTATGACATCCCCAAGTCTTAAATGGTGGTTTTGCAAAATGTTGTATATGAGTGTATACATTGTCAGTAATGAATGGTTTTCGTCTTTGAATCTCACGCCATAATTTTTTACGTGTACTCCGATTAACTTTCTTTTTCAATGGTATTTCAATAGGATAAGGATCTCCGGATGATTTACGACTCAAGTCCGCCTCAGAGAGTATGGAACTTTTCCTCCTTTCGCGTTTAAGAAATTCTTCTTCTTCCTTTTTCTCATCTCCTGTATCTTTTTCTTCCTTTTTATCTTCAACCGGAGATTCTTTAGAATCGCTGTCAGGTTTATTTATTTCCTCATTTTTTTTCTCTGGACTGGAAGACACTGCTTCCTCTTTTTTATCTACGACTGGTGATTTTTCGGATTTATCTTGGATCTCGGATTTATTGTCTTTTTCATCTTTTGTTAGAGGAGTATCTTCCTTTACACTGACTCCAAAATTTAAAGCTTCGTCGCTGTAGATATCATTTAAATTGGAAGGACTAGATTGAATACGTTCTGTATCGTTGGCGAAATCATAACTCAGTTTTTTCTTTGGTTCAGAAGTCTCTTCAGATTTTTTCCCTGATTCTGACACTTTATCACTCGCTTGTCCGAATTTATCGTTGGACCCTTTAGGAGACGTATCTTCCAATAGAGGATTCTCAGGAGGACTATTTACTTCGGATGCTTTCTCATTTATGGCTGCATCGGGTGTCGGAGATTTTTCGGGGTCTTTTTCCGCCGGCTCGGAGACAGCTTCGAAATTCAGAGTGTCATCAGTTTCATCTGACATTTTGCAAATACTTGGTATCGGCATAAGTTATACAATAAATGATGGCGTTTTAAGTGAAACAATATAGTATCACGTTGCTAAGCAAAATGGAAATATTATTCGATAATTTTTGATAATTTCTATTCGTAAAAATGTCACGTGATAAGCTCATGGGATGTTGAAAAGTGTGTTTGTACTCTACATTGTGTTTTTTGAAGAAAAACTGACGAAGAAGATTCTAAAGCAATGTAAAAAAATTCACTTTATATTGATTTTATACACATAATGGAATTGTAAAAATTGTTGCGCTTTTTACTCAACTTTGCGATATTGAAAAGTCTCAAGCTATATCAGAAAGACAGTATTCTAATATTCACATGAGAACATTGGTTCTTACTTCATTCCTTCATAACTTTACAATATTATTTTGCGACAATGTCGCAACGGGCCTACTAGTCGGATTTTAGGATTTTGTTTATATTACATAAATTTTTTGTGTTACTCTCATAGATTTATGAACAGCACTAATTGAGTCCAACACTTTTTGTCTAAGGTTTAGCCTCTAGTCCCTCACACCTCACACCCCGTTACCCATCAAGGAAAATTCGGGTTATTTTGTTTATCAGGAATAGCGAAATCATTCTGATGGCCATTTACACGATTCATTCTAGAATTATTGAATTGCGCAGATTTGTTTTTGAAAATATTTGAGTGATTATTTCAATATCTCAGTTAGTGTTTTAAGAGAAAAGTGGTCTTTAAGAATAATTAAATACGTCGACGTTTCAAAATATCACACCGAAAAAGGTAAGTTCGTTGTAAACGTCGCATTTCATCAGTTATGTAGCTCCATTAATCTGGAAAACCAAATGCTATTTCAATTAAGAAATAAGAAAATTCAAGATTTACGTTTGTGAAACTGTATGAATTGCGAATGAATGATAATTAAATTGCAATGCACTTAGAAATACGTGTCTCACAGACCATGTCCATACAGAACATGAACTTTGTGTCCTTTCCTTTTTCAGATTAAATACCAAGCAAAATGAGTGATGAAAAGATGATTGAAGATACTAATAAAGTACGTTGTATACCATGATGCTCATATTATATGTATGGTTTGATAATCAGTTGGTGATATCTGTAAATTTTTTATTCCAGAATGAAAAAGTTTATGGAGGTTGTGAAGGACCCGACGCGATGTATGTAAAATTAATATCTATGGATAAACACGAATTCGTTGTGAAAAGGGAGCATGCATTGACTTCAGGCACGATCAAAGCTATGTTGAGCGGTCCTGGTCAATTTGCTGAAAATGAAACAAACGAGATACATTTTCGAGAAATACCGTAAGTTTTTTTTATCAGTTCGATTAATAGCCCAAAAAAAAACTAATTCAATCTTTATTTCATTTTGTAGGTCTCATGTCTTGCAGAAAGTTTGTATGTATTTCGCATACAAAGTGAGGTACACGAATAGCTCCACTGAAATACCTGATTTTCCTATTGCTCCGCAAATTGCCTTAGAATTACTCATGGCGGCTAATTTCTTAGATTGTTAAGTCTATTATGTTTCAAGTATAATTTCGAAGTTTTATTTTTTTACGTATAAGTATTTCAAATTCATAAAAGCGTTGCTATTATAACTGAACTCTTCTCTAATTTTTTTTGCGTTTTTTCGTTCTGTTATACCTAAAGTAATGAAACTTCTTTTATAAATTAATTACGATTTCATCAGTGAGTGTCTGTAAAATCTGCCTGTAGATTTAAGAGTTGTAAATTGTTTTATAATTATCATTAATGTATTTTATATAGTAATTCTTTGTTGCTTTAAAAATTAATATATTGATATTTTATAAATCATTGATTTTCAGTGTGAATGAGTCATACAAAATTAAGGTTTCATTGTGAGTGAAAAACTATCCTTTTATTGTGATTCGTACAAGATTTTTCAACGGCCCTGCTTCTTGTTCCAGCTTGCACTATAATATTATCAAGAATTCAAGACTGGAAATAAACTCTAGATACCAATCAATTTTCTCTCTTCTCAAATGTTGGGACTTCTGAACTTCGGTAGAGTTCTACGTGATCGCGTTCTATTTATGAAAATATTACTTCATTATCATACACTCGTGAAAATTTTTTATAAGCAAAAACTTAAAATACATTCGCGTCTTTACTGAATTTCGAATATTTTACTATGATAATGGTTTGCGTAATCATTATAAATGGTTGAGAAATGAACGAAAAGTAATGTGAAATTCGTGAAAATTTCAAACAAAAAAATAAGAATTCTGATTCCCTCACTTTCGTTGTATTTTCATTTTTTTCGTAATTTACGGTAAATAACATAGTGGGAATGGTGAAATACCCGAAATGTCGACATTTTGAGGAAATAGAGAGCGACATTTCTTCGATACGTTATACATTACCTGCGTCATCTGACCGTAAGTTATCAGCAATCAGATGTTCTGTCTACGCATTCGGTTGTTGAACTTCCAATTTAGTGTTACTTTTGCAAAGAAGCGAGTAGTGTTTGTGTAATTAATCTTCAATTATTATTGTTTATTTTTAAGATAAAATTCATTCATTTCAAAAAAATTCTTTACTCATTCATTCGCATCTTTATCGCTTCTTAATTTGACATCAATTTCATGGAGGACGGTGTTCGTATTTTCGGTGTTATGTGATTCAGGTTATCAAGTAATATTTAAAAGTTCAAGAAAAAATCATATTCTTTTAATACAATCCTCTCTCATCCCAAATATGTTCACTTTTATCGTTTAGTAACCACTTTTTAATCACGAGCTCTTCACTTGGTTGCTTTTTTCAAGTGAAAATATGTTACTACGAGATTGAAAATGTCATTCTATGCGAGTAGTTTGCTACTCTTCATTCGATCAAAACATAGGCGAAAATATAGCAATGACATATTATTTCTTATTGTAATCTACTCCACGGTATATCTGGTATTCTCGTATAATAGTAAGTGTCGAGATATACAATGCGTCAATGGCGAATGCATAAATGGAACTTGTATATGTCGCGATGGATGGCAAGGAACTTTCTGTCAATTCTGTGGTGGTAAAATAAGGTAAATGAAATACTTCAATTTCACAACATGTCCGAATACCATTTTATGACTACTTTAATCTCATATTACGTTGTTTCAGACTCTCCAATCAATCTGGTTACATTTACGATGGACTTGGAAATTACAGCGTAGATAGTAGATGTAGTTGGTTAATAGACGCCGGAAATTCCAATTCTACGATTCGACTGCATATTGAAGATTTCGGGACTGAATGTGGCTGGGATTACTTATATATATTTGACGGAGATAGTATACATTCTCCGTTAGTAGCTGTGCTAAGGTATGAATTTCACAAGCATCTGTTGCAGCATTTTCGAATTAGCTTTTAATTATTTACATTCCGCCTAGTGGATTGATGTATTCCGAAAACTATGCTGTTCGAAGACTCCCAGAGATCGTGACCACCTCTGGATATGCGCTGATATATTTCTACAGTGATATAGCCATTAATATGTCCGGATTTAATATTACCTACAAGTCAGTAAATTTATAAATAGAATTAAACTCGAGTAAAATATTGCGAACTTAATTTATTTTCTCTGAATTCAGGCTTAATTCTTGTCCGAGTCGGAATTCATCCGTTGCATGTTCCGGTAATGGTATCTGTATAGAAGGAGTGTGTACTTGTGACGCCATGTTCACCGGAGAAGCGTGTGATATTCCAGTTTGCCCTAATAACTGTAGTTATAGTAATGGCGTGTGTAAAAGGGAACAGCACAGATGTGATTGTAATCCTAAGTACAAAGGTAGCATCATTTTAAAACTGTGATTGAAAAATGTACGCCTTTTTTCTACATTTTTCGTGTTTTCAGGTGATGATTGCAGTCAAGTAATGGATAATGGATATTGGGAAGTGGTACAAACCAAAGATTTTTTCTTGCCTCAAGGATCCGCCTCGCATACTGCTGTAGTTTGGCGCGATTCAATGTATGTAATAGGTGGCGAATCATTCAATAAAGCGGAAATGATTTATGTTTATGATTTCAATGGTAGGTGTAAAAGTATACATTGCTAACTACTTATGTAAGTTAGAAAAAAAAAATTATTTTATTCCGAATAGAGCGTAATATGAATATGTAGAAAAGGAGGTGGGGGAGGAATCATCACGTTTGTAACGAATGCATCATGAAGAAAAAATACATATATTTCGTCGAAAGAGACCATGAATAAAATCATTTCATTTTTTTAAAATAATCTTCAATAAAATAGATCATGAATAAATAATTTATATCCAAATTATCTATTTTCACTGAAATGAGCTATCGATGGATGAAATTTTTTATTTTTTTGAATTTAAAAATAAAATTATATATTTTACAAATTTTTTCGACGTAAAATAAACGAAGAATATATTTTTTTTTAGTCAACTTTTTGTAATGAAATGAACCATGGACATTGGACAAATTAATTCTTCATCATTCTTTTTTTTTAAATTAAAAATATTAAAATGAGAAAAAATGATAAGGTCCCATGATTAATTTTTTTCGTAATGAAATGAAATAGGAATAATGTTTTTGTTATTTTTGTTTTTCATAAAGTAAACTCGAGTAATTTTATTAATTCCTGAAGAAATATAATTATGTTTTGTGTATTATATTTTTAGTAGAATAAATCGTGAATAAATCATTTTATTCAAATATATAATATTAGTTTGATTGAAACAGGCTATTGATAAATTAAATTATTATCATTTTTTTTTAAATTTATAAATATTAACGAACAAATAAAGAGGATATATATTTTTTATCGTAATGAATCATGAATAAAAATTTTTTCTACATAGAACTGTAAACGAATAAATTATTTCTTGATGAAATGGACCATGAAGAAGTGAATTATTATTATTGTTTCTTTTTTTAGATATGAAAAATATGAAGCAAAAATATAATGAAATGTACCATGAATAATTTTTTTTTTTTTATAATACACTAAAAAAATACTCTCAATTTTCTCTTCTATAGAATGGATCATGAAAAACAAAATGTTGATTAATACACCATGAATGAAAAAACATATTTTTTTCATAATTTTATTCATTTTTTTTTTTTTTCAAGGAAATGTTTGGGAAACCCCACATATGGATAGTAAAAATGTTCCTGTTCCTCGCTACGGTCATTCTTCTGTATTATTTGGTGTAAGTGCTCTTCGCTCAATACATCTTAATTTCTTTTTTTAATTTTAGTAACAATCAGTTTTTTTCAACAGGATAAAATTTACGTCTACGGCGGCGTAACTGCTAATGGCCAAATATGCAATGAACTATGGGCATTTGATGTTAGCGCTAAAACGTGGGAAAACATCACAGTAAGGAGTGACCCATGTATTCATTCTAATTCTACCACGATGTGTGGTAAGTGCATAAACCTTATCACTAAAAATTATAGGGGAAAAAAATAAAATAAAAATAAAAACTTTTTGTAGGTCCGTTAAAAAGCGTAGGCCATACAGCTACTTTATTCACGAATAAATCGCGTAAATCCGAAATAATGATCGTAATTTTCGGATACTCGCCGGTATTCGGATTCCTGAATACTGTTCAAGAATATCATTTTGGTATGTATAATATAACGCATCACACCCATGTGATTGACCACAATACCGTTATTCTAATCGATATAATTTCAATTCAGGTACACGGGAATGGAAACTCGTTAAAACCAAAGGGTTCCCTGTGAAAGGTGGTTACGGTCATTCCAGCGCTTGGGATCCTCTCACTCAACGTATATATGTTTACGGCGGATTTATTTCCTCTAGCTTATCCACTTCTCATCTCAGCGACCGATTATACGCTTACGATCCTACTTATCGTACATGGTAAACAAACACTCCACTCATACCTACGTAATCACCTCTTGTATTCACACTTCGATTAACGTCATGGCAATTTTTAGGAAAATGTTAAAAAGCGCGCCTAGCGCTCGATACCTCCACACAGCCAATTTTATCGACGGTCTGATGCTGGTATTCGGCGGAAATACGTACAACGGGTCGTTGAAAACCGAACACACCAAATGTTACTCGCACGAATTCCTAATGTACGATGTTTATTGCGATACTTGGGTCACGTCTTCCGTACCGTCGATGTTTTACAGTGATCTAGCTCGATTCGGTCACTCAGCTGTTACATTCGAAGGTCATTTATACATTTACGGTGGATTTAATGGCCAAATGATGAACGATATAATAAAGTAATTTCACCTTCATTTACAACCAGAGAAAAGGATTAATTAAAATTCATTCGCTGAGCGAATGACCATCTAATACGTATTAAAATATTACAGATTTACTCCCGGTAGTTGCTTCGCTTTAATCAGCCAATCGTCTTGCCTTAATATGAAACCAGGACTGAAATGTATTTGGGAGAGTAATCAAGGCAAATGTCTTCCTAATACTGCCATTTCTCGTAGCCAAATCACTGCTTCTTTAGATGGAACAGACGAATCAAACTTACACATGTCAGTATTTCAATGATTCTTTAGAAGAAATAGGCTATGAAATAAATATCTATAGAAAATTACGAAAAATCTGTTTTTCGTATTGACCACATATTTTGTCATTAACCAGATGCCTTTTCGAACTTCCGTTTTTTTTTTTTTTTTTTTTTTTTGTACAATAGAAATTTTTTCCTAAAAATTGTCCTCGAATGTCCGCCTACACGTTCGAAATTATAAATGAAATCGTTCAGTAAAGAATTGTTCTTGAAAATGTTAGACGGAAGAGGCAAATTTATGGTATTGATAATAACACTACAGCATAAAATTTAAGGAATTATAGTCTTGACATGTCTCCTGCCAAATATCTTTTCCTGACAATTTATGATTCGGACATTCGAGGACATTTCTTTTACATACACGTTCATGAACGATTCAAGCGTTCGAGCACGATTTCTTCAAACTTTCGAGGACGGATTTCAAAGGAAAATCTTAATTATATGTTTAAAAAAAAAATTAGGGACTACTTTCTGTGGGAATTTTCCGTTTATCATAAGTTTTGAAAAGTCAACTAAAAAAATATATGGAAAATGATCTCGTGGTAGCATAAATCGAAATACCTAATGTCTCCAAATCAAAGTGTTCTCGATAAAGAGTGGAGACTCTCAAAGGGTCAAAATGTAGTCTCGTAAGTATTTCGTAGTGGCTGTGAGGACATCGACTTTTTCGATAGAGGCCATCTCAGAGATAAAAATTATGCAATATTCGTATCTTCAACACTGCTCCATAAGGCACCAGCTCCCTTCAAGGATGTAAAGTATTCGCAATTTTTTATTAAAAATGACCATAGAAAGGCTGTTGTTCGGTCCATGCGTTGAAAATACCGTACTGAATAACCTACAAAATTTCCTTTCGTTCAGTCTCAAGTATGGCCCCCAAGTGTGATAAAACCACTCTGAAAGGAGGTTTTCGGCGTATATCTCAGTGAATATGGTACCTACAAAAAAATGACCATGAAGAAAATTGATCTATTTTTAATTTTAGATAAAAAAAATTCTGATAATTTTTTTGGTAAAATGGTTTCCAAAGGTAAAAAAAAACACCTTATTCATTTTTGGAATTTGGCGAATTATTATTTTCATTTATGAATGATTTTCACATTTATCTCGGTAACTATGAAGTTTACGAAAAAAAAAATGTTATTTACAGAATGATTGTGCTCTTCATTTCGTAAGAAGAATCTAAGGTCGTAGTCAAAGGGATTAGTTCAGTTTTTTGAATATTTCAATATTGTTAAATCGTATAATTCTATAATTATATTCTTCGTATTAATTCATGGTGAAATGGATTTCTTAAATTTAAAAAAAAAAATCAAATTTTTTCTGATTACGTAATTGCTTATACGTAATTTCTATAATTGCTATGATTCATTACAAAAAATTTTCATCTTCTTAAATAAGTTCCTGAAGTACATTTTAAAATTTTTGTGCATCGAAAAAATATGATGAGATTTATTAAGATTAGTTTCTTTTTTATTAATAATTATATTATTTTATAAAAATAATGAAATTTTAAATTATAGTTTTATAATTATATTTTTAAATCGATTAAGAGATTTAATAATTTTATTTGATTTTATTTTTTTCTTCGATAATGTTAATCTATCTTTAATTAATAATTTGAATACATATATTTCTGACCCTTCAGCTTTTCGTCAAACTCCTCCCCCCCAGCCCCATTACTGATTTTATTTTTTTCTTCGATAATGTTAATCTATCTTTAATTAATAATTTAAATAGATATATTTCTGACCCTTCAACTTTTCGTCAAACTCCTTCCCCCCCTACCCGCATTACTCTGGATGTAAATTTGTAAACATATATTGTGGAAATAATTGTCCAACCCCCTTTGGGTGCAGCACTGAAGAAATCCTTATCTTTTTTATGCTTAAAATTTATCCATAGGGCGAAAAAAGAACCTCGATCCATCCCTTAAGGTGGAGTGAAGAAAAAAATGTTTTTTAATTATATGAACTTTCAATACGTTTTTTACTTTGAGTTGGAAGTGCCTATACAAAACTTTAAGCACCCAGTGTTATTTTGAAGGTGAGCTAAATGCTTGTAGAGCAACGTAATTTTCAAAAAAATTGCCGTTTTTCCATTTAAAAATGTGTTAGAAAATCCAAAAAAGCACTCAAAAGGTTCAGTTTGAGATGTCGAATCATTTTATACATTACTGTTTCTCTCGTAAACGTCATATTTATTGAGAAAAATAGTTCAAAAAATCGGGGGTGGGGGTAAGGAGCGTTTTTTCGCTTTTGGAACCATTTTTGCGAAAAAATTATTAAAACATTTTTTGTTGAAAATTCAAAATAGGTTAATTTTGTTCATAATAATTTTTTCTGTAGTTGCTATATTCGCTGAGAAATATGCCAAAAACTTATTTTTAGAAGGGGTTCCATCTCCCTTGATGGTCATACTTGAGACTAAACGAAAAGAAGAGCTTAGTATGTTATTTAAGGACTCATTGACCCACTTATACTTTTTTTGGTCTGGGCTAAAACTGGAAGGGGAGTATGAGGACTTAGACCCCACTGTATTTTAGTACCTATTATCATGGATTACAGAAATTAGATTTTAAAAAAATAAAAATAAAAAAACGAATTATATTAAAAACAATTAGGTATGTTTTAATACTTGTACTTGCTATAAGCGAACTTAGTTCTCAAAGATTAGAATTTATTCAGCTTTATGCTTGAAAACTAATTTTTGAAAAAATTTTGCTGGATGGCAGTCAGACCCCTCTCCTCCTCCTTGAGTGCTTCAATGTTTAACGTAGTACTCTTCACACATGTGCCCAAAACATGAATTTCTGTCGTCATTATTAGTGAGAAATTTCGTTTATCTCGCATCTTTGAAAGAGGCTGATGTATCATTGAGCAATGGGGGTTGAAGACATTGTATAATTTTCATCTCGGAGATGTTATTTATGAAAAAAGTCGATGTGCCCACGGCCTTCATGAAGTACTTATGGAACTAAATTGTGACACTTATTAGTTGATCACACTTCGGTTTGATGACATTTTAATTTTGAGCTTCCTTGAGTTCATTTTTCATACATTACTTTTTAACCACCTCTTGAACGGGAAAACTTGCTTCTATAGAGCACTTTTTGATCCATAGAAAGTAGACTACATTCCTAAATTCAACCTTGTATTCGCATTCGAACAATTAAGATTCCGCGTGAACTTGGTACGATATGCGCAGCTGTTACGTTTTTGAAATTTCACGAAACCTATTAATACTATATTTGATTTTCGTATAGAATATGCGCCGAGGAAACCCGTTCACAAATGGCCACGTCTATGTTACTATGTTCGTCTTTGAGCGATTGTCAGTCGTGCGTACATACGTCTTTGGGTTGCGGTTGGTGCCCGTATCAGGGAATGTGTACGCAGAATTTGCGATGCAAAGAGCCTCTTCCTAATGCTATGGGATTTACTACGTTAAGAGTACGTATCTAAGTGGTATAATTTTTTTAACCTTTCGTGTGTTGTATCGAGTGAAATAAAAATTTTCGTAATGGAAACTATAATCGCGGTACTTCAGTGTTTACCTGTGGTAAGAAGCGATTTTTTTCAAGGCATAATTTAAGGTGAGAAAAATGTCGCGTAAAATATGATCGTCATGATATGCGTATTTTTACAGCCGTACCAAAATTGTAATGCCGACGATAACGTGTATTGTCATAACCAACATACTTGCCAAGCTTGCTCTTTAGTTCCTAATTGTTACTGGAGTCGTACCCACAATTTATGCGTTCCTGCGGCTAATGCAACGATGGAAGAACAACAGGTTTTTTTTCCTCTAAATAATTATCTTCGTGTGACATCGAGAATACTTAATTCGCTTCTGTTGTCCAGGAGGTTGGTTCGTGCCCGAGTAGTTGTTCGGATTTCACGTCGTGTTCGAATTGCACGGATAATGGATGCATGTGGTGTCATACGGAGGAAAGGTGTATCGATAAAAATGGTTATCTATCCACCTTTCCGTATGGCCAATGTCGTGAATGGACTGCCACGACAAATCGTTGTCGACCTTCTACCGGTAGGTATATTGATAGAATGAAAGGATTTTCATTTACGAGGAACATCTAAAATATGGTTGCAGTTTTGAAATTTTTTTATCTTTGAAAAAAAAAATTAATTTTCTCCAATTAAATTTGTGTGGAGGTGAGGAATGATATGCCATTGTCTTGAGAGTAAGAAAATTGTTACCCTGAAATTACTCGATTTTCAGTAACTTCTAAAGCAGATGTGTAAATTAGGCTGATTTTTGGGCCCCTTTTTTCGAATCTTATGGCCTAGAAGTTGCAGTATATGATCCCCTAATAAAGAAGGGAGTATTATTTCTAGTGGAAATCCTTACTTTGTGAATTAGGATTCGTCAAAATTGCCACTTGAAAATATTTTTAGTACCACTGTTCAAAAATTAATTTTCTTCAAATAGCCTGAATAATTTAAGGCATTTCGTGTAGAGAATTTTTTGGTAAATGCTTTATTTTGGGTAATTATGAATATTTTATGCTCCTTTAATTAATCAAAATTTTATTACTTTAAATTTTATCATTTTTTCTTTACATTTAAATCGTTTATGATTAATTTTTTAGTTCAGTTAATTTTATTACTTAAATTATCATATTATTAACAATAATAATTTTTTTCTCAATAACTTAACTTTCTATACTTTCGTGATCAACCCTAATTACTACTTTTTTATGGATTTCTATTCTTTGAAAATATTTCAAAATCTACTTTCGAGATTCCTTCTTGTGTTTTTCATTATTAAAATTCAAAGCTATTTTACGAATATATAATTCATACTAGCTTCAGCCAAGCTTCGGCCTCATCAAGGGATGTGTTGGTATCGAAAAAACAGATATTTATTATTTTTGCATCTTATACATCCCTCTTCCTATTGCAGATAAAATAGTAAAATTTACTTGGAATTTTTTTTAAAACTGCTGTTATCATATTTCAAACAGAAATTGGGCAGACTCGTAGTAATATAAGAAGCTGTAACTTTAGGAACTCAAAAATGGAGTAGAATTTTATATGGTGGAATATTTCGCATTAAATGGGAATTATCTCCCATTTAACATCAATACTACTTCCTCTATAAATTGCTGATTTTTGGATTTTTTTCCCAAGATTATTTAGGACTTCAACCACAAGCATAGCTGCTTTGTGTCATTTCAAAAAAATTCTCCTTCCACTGTGTCAGAAGTTGTACTCGAACAATTTAAACAATTTGAAAAAATTTATTTTCGAACAATGCTTCCAAAAATATTTCAGTTTGCAACTTTGAGGCCTCTTGATCCATCCAATAGGGGTTTCATGTGAAATTAGATTTTATTCTTAATTAGAGCCATAATATACTACGTTTTAAAATAGGTCACCTTTTGCCTACTGTTTATTTTTGAATTGTATCAGGTGGGGCATAGCCAGGAAATACCGATGGCTGAGGGTTTGAAAATTATTTTCACAAACTACGTTTTACGGGTCTGAGGCTACGTTAAGGGAGGAGAGGGCGTAGGGGGATTTTTAAGTGGCAAACATTTTTTTAATGCGGAACAAATTTATGAGTATAATTCAGGACTTAATTAAGAAGATGGAAATTTTTTTACAATTGTAGCAGTCAAAGTCAATTAATGATGAAAAAAATTTTTTTTCAATTAAAAAATTCTATGTTAATGTGAATTAGCACGACGACTGTAAGAGTTGACAGTTTTTCATCAATGGTCTTCTTAAGTGTGATATTTTGTCCTTCCCTCCCCTCTCCCCACCCCCCCAAAAAAAGTATGATATAAAGAAATCGAAAATTTGACAATTTACTCTAAATTAGCAAAAATTAGGAATAAAAATGAAAGTAAATTGAAAAAATTAATATAAACATAAAGATTAATGTATTCTATTCCATGTGAGCATATCACAAAAAGTAATGTTCAAAAGGCAACCCACTGTACCTAAAAAAATTAGATATTTTTTGTCAGTGAGAAAAATTTTATATTAATTTTTTTTTCATTCTGAACAATAGTTTGTCGTTTCTCAACCTTCAAAATATAATAAAGTCATCAAAAATTTAATTTAATTTTTTTTCATTCAAGACTATGACGCCAGTTTCGCTTTGGATTTGTCTGAATAATTTTGCTGTCTTGAGGAGAGTGAGGATGCTATGTAGCTAGTGGAGGTCATCAGTTATGATGGGCATATTTAAGTTTAGTGAGTTGGAAGGTGTCGGAAATTTAATGTATTAAAATGTGAAAAATTTCAAACGTTCATCTTTTTTAGCGTAATTTTATGAGCTCTTTTGAGGTCATTCATCCACTATTATTAACGTGACCACAACACATTAAAATAAAAAAAAACCGTCTCATCTAGTGAATAATTCAAATAATGTGCGAAACAGTTTATCTTCCATCTAAATAAATTCTCGTATTTCCGTTTTGTAGGTAAATCAGCATGTACGTTCTATAAATCATGCGCAGATTGCCAAACAGATCCGGAATGTGGTTGGTGTGACGACGGATCTGGTACAGGACTCGGGGTTTGTTTACCCGGCGGTAATGCTAATCCGCAGATTTGCTCCAGCGGAAATTGGTGTTTTACGTGTTGCCCTTGTAAGATTTACGCTCTCAATTTTTTCGTTGAAATAAAAATCAAATTTAAAAACTTTTATGTCACCATTAAATTCAAACGACTCGTTTCATTGAACTCTACTATGAATTTGCAACGAGTCGTGAAACATCCTCGACCGCGATAGTTATCTAATTATCTCTCTTCTGCTTAGCTTGCCAATGCAATGGTCACAGCGTATGCCTAAATAATACCAATATATGCAGTCAACCGTGCGGCAATTTCACGCATGGCCTTCATTGCGAACGCTGTATTCATGGTTATTACGGGAATCCTTTAAACGGAGGAACTTGCTTGCGTAAATAAAATTATAATATATTTTAAATTTACCATTTCCTTTTTATTACGACCTCATAATATTATAACGACGTGTTGTAGCTTGCGAATGCAATAATCAAGCCAATCAATGTCACGTGGATACGGGCAGGTGTTTCTGTACCACTAAAGGTATCATCGGTGATCATTGCGAAAAATGTGATACCCAAAATCATTATTTAGGTGATCCGACGGTACCACGAGGGTCTTGTTTTTGTGAGTATAACGTATACAAATTTCACGAGTTTTGAGCGATTCGATTTTGCTGAAGAGAATTTTTTTTCTTTAGATGAACTAGCCATTGATTTCCAGTTTACTTTTAATTTATCGAAAAAAGAAGACCGACATTTTAGGCAAATTAATTTCAAGAATAGCCCGCCAAAAGCGGACGTAGACGCTGACTTCAATATAATGTGTTCAGTACCGGCTAAGATGAATATTACCAAAAAAACAGGCGAGTTGTAAATTCCAGAATCGAGATCGCAAGAGTTGAACTCAGTTTGAAATTAATTTCTGTTTTCGTTGCTTTCACAGGCGATAAAGATAAAGAAAAGGTATTACTAGAAGGTCATAATTGTTCGAATTTTCGTACGAAGTTTTCCAAAACCGAATACGTTTTCGGATTAGACAATAACGATTCTGTGACCACATTTTACGTCTATGTTTATGATTTTCATCCTCCGCTATGGATTCAAATATCGTTTTCGCAATATCCTAAGTTAAATTTGCAACAGTTTTTTATTACGTTTTCTTCGTAAGTAGTTCAGTGTTACATTTTCAATTATCGCGTGAAGGTAACAATGGATTATCTTATTTACGCGGAATTGTGTTGCAGATGTTTTCTGCTACTGTTGCTGGTCGCGGCTGTATTGTGGAAGCTTAAACAAAAATACGATACATATCGTCGCCGTCAAGTATGTGATATTTATATTGATAACGATGTATCGATAAATGTGATTTATAATGGAGTTCTCGTATCGCAGAGATTGTTCGTTGAAATGGTGCAAATGGCTCGAAGGCCTTTCTCTAGTATTAATGTTGAAATCGATCCTAAGAATCCTCAAGAAGACGTTGCCACCATCTCCGTATCGGATACGTTGAGTCGAAGGAAAAAAGTACACGAATGCTTCATATTCGATATGTAAAGTTGATCATTATGTAACTGAGAATAACTTCGTTTCTTATTTGTAGGAACATCCGAATCCTATAGCTATGGAACCATGTGCTAATAATAAAGCGGCTGTGCTCTCATTAATCGTTAGATTACCAACGGGCAGCGATGCTTATGCACCCTCTGGGCAATCAGGTTGGTATTCAGAGGCATTTTTAGGCGAGTTTTCAACTCAAAAAGGACAGGTGTTGCAGCCTGCCTGATTCGTGGAGGAGGGGCGGGGGAGGATGGTGTTTTCAAATCTTTGCGTTTTGGGCCATTTATAATCATTGGGAAAATCTTCAAAGTTTGGTGTGTATATATATATATATGTATGTATATCTTTTTTCCTCGCATGTAGCGAAGATCGCTCAAATTTTGGTGAAAGATTATTTCTTGGATATGCGAAAAAATAAAATGTGGTGGCCGCATTCCAGAGGTCAAAAAATTGTTATCTTTACATGATAAAATGAATCCAAGTGACTAACACATTTCGATTTTAGCTTTCCAGGTAATTTTGGAGGGGTATTGAAGCAAAAAACTGATTTTGGAGGGGAAATCACTACAGGAAATTTCACGAATCTTTCAAATCGACCTAGAGAAGTCGAACTTTGTATATAGGGTTGGTTGATGACCAAGATACGGTCTATTGAAATTGAGTATGCCACATGGCGCCTTGCCTTTTTTTTCAAATTGAATATTTTTTTGCCTAAATAACAATAATTTAATTATTATTATAATAAAATTTTCATCAAAGAATCTAATAATGATAATTTTACTATTAATGAATACTTAATCAAGATTTTTATTTTCAAACTTATTTAATTATTGTGAATAATTTTTCGCGATTTTATTTCCTTTCAGGTATCGCAATCGCCTCAGCTCTCGTTACATTAGGCAATAACACTAGAAAAATTAGTATCGATTCTACGGTAAAAACTGATCCGAAAGGAAAAGGCCGTAAATGCACTGTAACTAATCAAAATGCCGAGAATTGCATCTAGTATATTTTTAATATAATTTGTTTTTTGTTAATTTTTAAGAATTTTGTATTCATATGTTCATAATGTGACAAATGTATAATTGGTACAAATACCAAAATGTTCACTGAATTCCTCATACTATAACTAATGGATCTGCAATAATTCCATCACTTTTTAACGAAGTACTTGAACGTTGAAATTTATATACTTTCCATTTTTTCCCTTTTTTTTTTTTTTAATTTTCTAGTCATTCTTTTCTCGCTTTTTAACTATTTTACATCATGTATGAATGAGCGTGGTCCAGCACCAGCATAATTGGTTTTTCTTCGCTGTTTATTTATTTTTAATATGAATGTGTAGTACGTATGCGTTTTGAATACCGTCAAGTATTGTATAGATCTTTAAACTCTTTTGTCATTGAATGATATCGCGCAATTTTGCTTAATTTTAAGTTGTCTTTTTTTCTTTATTTTTTTATCATTCCGTTTTGACTTGATGGACTTTTCAAACGGATATTTTGTTCATTCCAATAATTTAGGCCAATTTTTAATTTATTCTGTCATTTTCTCGCTAGCTAATATTTTGATAACCAGTATTATTGAGTACTTTTATTCATTTTTTTTTTTATTTTAAACACGAACCGTTGAGGTTTTTTTTCTTTTTTAAATCGAATTTATTAAGCGTGTTTGTTAGATTTTGGGGTTGTAAATTGTTTTTTGTTATCTATTTGTAAAGTTTTGTTTGGCGTTGCGTTTATGTTATATGAGTCGCAAAAATATTATAGTAACGTTTGAGTTTACTTATCGCGTAACTTCCATCCATATGGAATTGAAATAGAAATTTTTGTTTCATTTGTGTTTGATTTCTTTCTCTTCTTATTGATTATTTTTGATATTTCAAATTCCATCGAATTAAGAAGAAAGTTCTATGTTAGTCTTGAATGTTGTTGAAAATTGTTTCTCATCAAATAGAAATGATTATTTCAAAGTTAGAAAAGATTAGAAGCCTAGAGTCTTGCTAGTCAGTTTGGAAGCAAATCATTTTATTACTGTTCCCTGTTACGTGTGATGAAATGTAATAAGTGGCAGGTTAATGCGTAGTGACGAACGTGTAATGAGATTATGAAATCACGATGATAATTTATTTAATATAAATGTGCGAATAGGTACTGTAAAAATGATGAAACATGACTTGGCTATGAACTTGTTCGTAGAAGTGTCTAGGAGTGATGAAAAAATAAAAATTAAGGTGTTTTTTAATATTTTTGAATTATTTTTTCAAAACCTTATTTTTCTGTAATATTATTCAATCAAAGTTAATTTAATAATAGTTTCAACTTCCAAGTTAGCTAATTTTAGCAAGATCTGTTTATTGGTAAAACTATATCGTAAGCATGATGAATGGGAGGGCCTGGGAGGGTCCGTTACGCTTTCAGTGTTAGCATGCATGACGTATGACGTATACCTATGTGTGTGTTTGTTTATTATCGAAATCGAAATTTTATAATCCGCTTTGAAAAAATGAACTGAGTGCACACTCATTGATAAAAGTATTGTTTTATCATTAAGACTTTTATATTCGAATTTAAATGCGTTGTAGTTATGAGCTGAAATTTCTGTCGTGTAATGATTCGCGTTAATCTTATCTGATGTTAGAATACTTATGCTTTTCCCCCTAAAAATTTGGATAACTTTTTCCAACAAAACACTCTTCTCGGTTACTTAAGGTTAGTCAGTCCTATGCTAGATGGAATAACATCGTAAAAATATAATCATTTAATTGATAATTGATACCGCAACGTGCTCATTTCAAATCATTAGGCAGTATGTCTACTGGTAGACCGTCCAACATTTCTCCGACGCAAAATTGCGCTAAGGTTTTTATACAGCGTGATTACACGCACGGAACGATGGTCCGTTTTCAAACACAGTTACCAAATGAATTAGAAAATAAGGTACGTAGGTGGTTATTCCTTTTATTGTACATATACAGCATCAATTAACACAAAATATTTTTGATTCTTTAGATTGAAAGACCAGCGTTTGAATACACTGTAACCCAATTGAACGCTTTATTCGAAGAAGCTGAAGCTGGAAATTGTAAAACATATTGCGAAGGTTGTTGTGCTTGTCTCACCGCTTACTTAATGTTCATTTGTGTAGAATCTCATTATGAGAAGGTGAGTTTTTCTGATTGGGTGTGTAAATTAATGACACCTTCGAGTGCTTAATTACTCGTATGCTTACAGTGTTTGAAGAAGATTGCCAGGTTTGTCGTAGAACAAAATGAAAGCATTTATTTACCACGAGGGTTGTTATTAGTGAATCCTTTGGAACGAGGACTTCGAGTGGTATGACTCATTATGTTATTCATGTTACGAATGAATTTGTGAACCGAAAAATCATACAAGCATTTGTTTCCATTATGTAGATCGAAATAGTGATATTAGATCAACCTATGATTAATCGAGCATGACTGTATTTATTTGGATCAACCGAGGAATTTTATATGTGACTGAAGTTTTTAATCATTCCTCCTAATGTTGGCTCATGTTGCGTGATTTGACTTGTATAGTCACTTCACCAAGGGTACGTACCGTGTGCGATTTTTAGAAGATTGATATTTGAACATTGTGTTTTTGTATAATTTTCTTGTTGTTTTCTTTTTTCATTTCTCCTTTTATGTGTGATTTAATTTTTACTTTTATGTATTACTTAATAAAATAATCGTAAGGCATTGGATTGTGATGATTTACATTATTTAACATGTGCCAAATATTTTTATGTTGTATAGCTTTTGTTCTGTTCGTAAAATCTTCTTTTAAAAAAATATATTAATCTATTTTATGAAAGGTATTAAACGAGGGAAAATACATAATACATTGTAACATTTGTTCGTCGTTTATAAATTACTTTTTTTTGTAAGAAAAAATTGCATTAAATGTTTTATGTTATGGTTACATTCTTTACAAATATTAAAAATGGTAATTGAATTTCTAAAATATTTTATTACACATTAGAGATTACAAATCAACTAATATTAAAATTTTTTACAAATACAGCGAATCTTCTTGATTTATTTTAAAGCACATGCAGGTGTTTTCTATACCAAAATCTTGCTCTAAAGTCGTCTGAACATGTTACGAAGGCGGCTGAATGAGGGGAATGAACGATCATGCGGACTGGACCATTGTGACCTGGAAATTATCGTAAGTAGGTGAAAGCGAAATTATACACGAATTCAATAGCTATTCGACTCATACAGTGAAAGAAATAAGAAGCCTTTCAACAAGTAACTTTTTTTCTTTCTGAATTAGAACATGACCGAATTTATAGATATACTTATAGTAAATGAGGGTGCAATGTAAACCTGCTCGTATTTTTTTTTTTTTTTAGAAAAAAAAATACATATATATAAATATGAAAGATAATGTAATGAAAATACCATTTTTACAAAAAATATGAGAAAAAAAATTTTAATCATTTTTTCAAATTACCCAAAGATAAGAGTTGCTGTCTGGAGGCATTTCTAGAATTCCAAGCGCAAAGGGATGTAGTAGCTTCATCAGGAAACATGACATAATCTTCTGTATGGTTGAAAACAGCTTGCGCTCTATGCTCTTGCTTGCCTGCGTTTCATTCATGGTTAAAACAATACATGTGGGGAAAAATTATAAAAACGAGAATCTAATTCGAATACCTGTTGTTCCAGCACCAGTGTAAGCAATCAAACAACGACTAGTAGATAATTCCCATAATTTTACAGTTGAATCCTTACCGGATGACAATATATACTATAAAAAATACGTATATCGTTATAACTGAAATTTAATTCGAAAAAAAAAGAAATAGTAATATTACTTTTCCATTTCTCGAAAACAAAACTGAACAAACTTCGGCGCCACCGTGAGCTTTATGAAATGTATTTACACATTTATTGGAAACACCATCCCACAATTTGATACTCCCATCACGACTACTGGAAGTGAAGTATTTAGCGCCAGGAGAAAATCTGGAAAATCATTCGACATTAGAGAGCAACACTTCAGAAGAGAATTATTTAAAAATCTTTGCTTGTACTTTATTGAGGTAATAGCTGCGGTATGATGATAGGTCGGAGCTGCACCAACGAAACATTGGCCTGTATTAACATCGTATAAACGAATAACCGGACTATTAGTACCAACTACGATGTAATCACCGGAAGGATGAAATGACAAACAACGAATGTGTTCACAATCCTAAAAATAATAACTGAATCAGTCGATTTTTTTCTTCTTCAAATCACATTCCTATCATCAACTTACATTAATCACTTTATGAGCTTTTTTAACTGAAGCTTTACCATAGTCGAACATTTTCAAATTACAGTCTTTTGAGCCGGATATTAAAATAGTTGAGGAAGGATGAAATTCCAAACACGTAACTTCTTCTGCGTGGTCATATAGGGTGCGAATAACAGGATGGCTTTGGGTATCAGCAGTATTATCGATTTCTGCTGATGATTTAGCTAACATACGGTCGACATCTAAAATCTAACGCAAAAATATTTTTATATAACATTTCAAAATTATTGAACGAAGATTTGAATTCATGTACACAATATATACTTTGATAGATGCATCTACACTCCCAGTGGCAATCAATTGCCCATCAACGCTAAAAGCTCCAGC
Organism: Phenacoccus solenopsis; assembly: GCA_009761765.1. NCBI lineage: Eukaryota > Metazoa > Arthropoda > Insecta > Hemiptera > Pseudococcidae > Phenacoccus > Phenacoccus solenopsis. The sequence goes on along the minus strand of CM019755.1, from coordinate 17,865,280 downwards.
CCGACAAGGACCTTTATGAGATGTGACATAAGCAGTTTCATATAAAGCCGGTTCTGGAGCTGTTGATGCTACATCCGTTTCGAACTCCAGATCTTAAATCATAAATAGTTTACATCAGTTAACGATATGATCATCAATTCTTTACATTGAAATATCACAATTTTCTGCTAACCTAAGCCAGGGCCGATTAAAATTTCTTGTATAGGGTTCAAACCGAGAACTTGATTTTGTTCATTTCGTTTCTGTCGATCAGGTTCATGTTGCAAACCAATCATAGTTAAATGGTATAATCTATCGGATGGAGGGCATGGCGGGTCAGCTTGTATCAATGTTGATAAACTGGACGCTAATCCTGAATGTCCGTCATAATATAATTGACTGTAAAAACGCAATATATACAAAAAAAGTCAGCTTCATTTTTATTCATAAATATCACAATTTCGCTTGTCATTTACCTAACAATTAGTCGATAAAGTAATTCTCTGTTCTTCACTACATTTTTATCAATCGATTCCTCAGTATCTGGTACTTCTTTCATGTTTATTGTCGGAAATACAACCTGAAAAAAGAAAATGTTAACAATTTTTCCAATATAAACACCATAAAGATGAAGAGAACATGGTGTTTTACTATAGTTACAAAAGAATAGAAGATGTATGGGTTTTGGTTTCTCAAGTATTACTTACCTCGAGGTATTTTTAATCTAATTTTTTATTTTATTTGTAATCATTAATTGAATTTAAAAAGGTTTAAAAACTAAAAAATTCAAAAAATATTTTCAATTTCAAGCGCCGATAAAGTAACTTTTTGGGGTTTTTACTCTCACAATACTTACTAAAGGAAGGAACTATTTTAAAAATCCACCATTTTTCTGAAATAATCTAAGCATTTTTTGATCACGATGGCACTTTGAAATCATCGATCCGAAGCTTTCCTTGTCTTATTTTTTTACCATTTGATAGTAAATTTTCGGACGGGAATGGGCGTTGTTTTGTTTTTGTAATTCATTTTCTATGTGTGTTTCGTGTTAGGTTGAAATTATCTTACTAAAAAAATGCCTTACGATGGAGGTATGGGTACCAAGCAAGCTTTCATAGAGCATGCTTTGGTTGTTAAAAGAGACTTTGTGTCGCAGCCGCGATTAAGTGAGTGATTTTTTCTTAAATTAATTATTTTATCGTATCACTACAGATAACACATCCATGGGCGTAACCTGTGCATGGACTTAAAATTTGATAGCCTTCAAATCTTATGCACTTAATTCAATCATTACCTTAAATCCATGAATTCTCCATCATTTTGATACCATTTTCATTTAATTACAGCTTATAAAACCGTCTCTGGTGTCAATGGTCCACTGGTAATCTTGGACGATGTAAAGTTCCCCAAGTACGCTGAAATCGTTCAACTTAAGTTACACGATGGTACTATTCGGTCAGGACAAGTGCTGGAAGTCAGTGGGTCTAAAGCCGTTGTACAGGTAAGCAACTTGCTCGAAAATCTCGGAATTATATGTGTTAGCAACAAGTGTGAATTTTGGGTGTTACTCTAGGTGTTTGAAGGTACATCCGGTATCGATGCTAAAAACACTGTTTGTGAATTTACTGGAGATATTTTGAGGACTCCTGTATCTGAAGACATGTTGGGTCGTGTATTCAACGGTAGCGGTAAACCAATTGATAAAGGACCCCCGATCTTAGCTGAAGATTACTTGGATATTGATGGTGGGTTGGGTCATCATAACCTAACGTGATGTTTGCAAATATTTTACTTAATTTTTTTTCTCTAGGACAACCAATCAACCCATATTCTCGTACTTATCCCCAAGAAATGATTCAAACTGGTATCTCTGCTATTGATATTATGAACTCAATCGCCAGAGGACAAAAGATCCCAATTTTTTCAGCCGCTGGTTTACCGCACAATGAAGTACGTATATAATAGTGATGACCTTGACCACTTTATTCATTTATTTAATTATTTCCATTTCGTTAGATTGCCGCCCAAATCTGTAGACAAGCAGGTCTTGTAAAATTACCTGGAAAAGCTGTTCTCGACGATTCAGAGGACAACTTCGCTATCGTATTCGCCGCCATGGGTGTGAACATGGAAACTGCTAGATTTTTCAAACAAGATTTCGAAGTATGTGTTCGTTTTTCTTCATTTGGGTCTTGAAAATGCCCTTCTTTAACGATTTATCTCATAGGAAAACGGTTCGATGGAAAACGTATGTCTGTTCTTGAACTTGGCCAACGATCCGACTATCGAAAGAATTATTACACCTCGTCTAGCGTTGACCGCCGCCGAATTTTTGGCTTATCAATGCGAGAAACACGTGTTGGTTATCCTTACTGATATGAGCTCATACGCTGAAGCTTTACGTGAAGTCTCTGCCGCCCGTGAAGAAGTACCCGGTCGTCGTGGTTTCCCCGGTTACATGTACACCGATTTAGCCACCATTTATGAACGAGCTGGTCGTGTCGAAGGACGTAATGGATCTATCACTCAGATCCCTATTCTTACTATGCCTAACGATGGTATAAAATCAATACACCTCTTGTATTCGACACATTGAAACGATGCATTTAACTATTCATTTCATTTATCAGATATCACCCATCCAATTCCCGATTTGACCGGTTATATTACTGAAGGGCAAATCTACGTAGATCGACAATTGCACAACAGGCAAATATATCCTCCTATTAACGTCTTACCGTCTTTGAGTCGATTGATGAAATCTGCCATAGGCGAAGATATGACCAGGAAAGATCACTCCGACGTTTCTAACCAACTGGTGAGCTCCAACTTTTCTCAGTATAAATTAGGGAATTTTAAAACACAGTATTAATTTTTTTTCCTTTTTAGTACGCTTGCTACGCTATCGGTAAAGATGTACAAGCTATGAAAGCTGTAGTAGGAGAAGAAGCCTTAACACCGGATGATTTATTATACCTTGAATTTTTAACTAAATTCGAAAAGAATTTCATTTCACAAGGTATAACATTGAAAATGTATTCTCTTCACACCAGTAAATTCGTGTTTTTATGTAATACTCACATGTATTATCTATTTCCGAAGGAAACTACGAAAATCGAACAGTATTCGAATCTTTGGACATCGGTTGGCAGTTGCTTCGTATCTTCCCTAAAGAAATGCTGAAAAGAATACCGGCAGCTACGCTTGCGGAGTTCTATCCCAGAGATTCCTCCAGACATACGCAAGCCAAATAAATTGTTATTTAGTGCGTTATAATTGTCACTTTAAATGTAATCGAAGTTTCTATTTGATCGTAATATTTAGCATTTTTACAGGTTACCAACGTGTATTATATTTTCAACAGAAGTCATTCCATGCGCATACGAAATATTTCTTCACCGTAGTTGCTTTGTAACTGTTCTATTGTTAATAAAAAATAATGTTTAAATTCGTTTTCTTTTTTTTTTTACCATGTTAAATATCTCATTGATAAGTTGTTAAATAATGGATATTTAATAATAAGCCGAGTTTATGTGTCGAATATTTCATTTTCATGCAGAAACATGAATTAAGTAATAAATTTTTGAGTGAATCGTTTCGAAACAGTTTATTTAATCGTGATGATTAATGCTGTAGCTTAATATTTTGTTTGTCGTAATGTTACATCTGTATTGTTTAAACAAATATTTGTAATTTGGCCATTCTAAGGATATTTTAAAATCCATATTATGATTATGAATTATTATTAATATGTAATAGTGATTTAATTAGCTGAATACAATTGTTGAAAATTTTTATCGTTATGATTATTTTTCAAGACGAGAGCAATTTTCATTCATTTGAAAGAAATTTTAGTACTCTTCAACTCGCACACTTGGTTCAATAAGGCCACATCTCAAAAAAAGCATGTAAAAATTCAATAAAAAGGTACCCTTTTCTTATAATTTTTTGAAGTAAAATGAGCTAATTTAGTGTATCTATCATAGTTTTACCGATTTACATTAATTTTACCAAAAAAGTGGTAGTAAAAAGAAGTATTTTTTTGAGATGTGGCCATATTGAACCATGTGTGCAAAAAATTTTATCGTATGGAATAAACTCAGATCACCCTACTATCAGTAACGAATCAAGGTGTTTTTTGTGAATTTTTCATCCAATCACGTTACAGGTTCAAGGGAGGGATATTTGATTTCTCTAAACTCCAATCACATTTCAGTTTTCAAAAATAAAAGATTTGCAATACAGTGGCTGATAATTTAGAAATTCGAAATTGTTTGTTCCTTTTTAAAATCAGTTAATTATATATTTGTCCATTATCTTTCTGTGATCATGGAATGTTCTAATTAAATTACAGCATTTCACTATGAAACCGCATTCAGTAAGTATTAATTTAATTGCAATGAAGAGCATGCCTCCTTGCAATTGCATTCTATTTTTCCAAAATGATTGCATACATTGAGATGAAAATATAGTTTTTCTAGTCTTTTAATCGAAGCATTATCCCAAATTTGTTTACTTTTACATCGGGATTCAATATCAGAGATTCATTCATGTTGATTGGCAATGAAAATGCTTGTTTCAAATGCAGCAACCTCCAATTCATTACTGTCCTCAAAATACTGAAGGAATCGTTTGGGTTTGGAGTGTAATAATTTATAGAAATGAAAAATTCTGTTATCACATAACATTCATTTTTCATCTTAATATATGATTTGAGAGATGCATATATTCGTAACGTTGTTCCACATATAACATTGATGAAATTGAAACTATCACATTTAAAACACAATAATTATACCTAATTTTTATTTTATCACTTTTGCTTTCAGCTTCTCCCAATCTTCTCAGTCGTAGATGAAATTAGTTTATCATAAATTAGTGATATCTTTTCTGTTCAAATAAAAATAATTCGCGGTTTTCATATGAAATTTTTTTCATGGATTTTCCGCGTAATCTTCGGTTTAAAAGAGGTGAAGAACAATACAGTTTACACTTGTTTTACAGGGTTTATTATTCATGTAATTGTTTTGAATTGTCGTGGCTATCTTCTACAACTCAAGAGAGAATATACTCTAAATAGTTTTAATGTGCATAGAAATCTATGAATTATTATGGTACTCATAAAGATCTTTGGGAAAATTCATTTTTTGCAGTTAACGACCTGCAATTTAAAAATGAAAGATATGCATGATCATATGAACAATTACAGGTATTTTTCCTTTCAAATATCTATTGTAAATACATGCATAAATATTAGTAGTGACCATTACACAGAATTTTTTTTACATATTTCAACTTGAAACGTTGAAAAATGTAAATTACGAATTATCGTGAGAGTTGAAACGAAGCTAGACCATTCAGTGATATTCATTAAGATTCTTTTTACCCCTTTTTCTGATTTCTTTTTTATTAATTGAATTTCCTACAACTATTTTTAGCTATTACAAATACTATGAGGTACATAGGTACTAGGTACCTAATAAGTTATGAAAAATGTACAAATTGTCCGCGTTGAAACTTGAAACGAATCTACGCTAAGCAAACACATTATATTCCAATATTTTTCCACTTCTATGGTACCTTGATCATTGATTAGCTATTAAATAATTTTTACAATCATGAAATTAATGTAAGGAAAAATTTCAATGCTTGAACACGTATTCTTTCATTTCAGTTTTAACGTAATTTCAATCCGAATTATCACATTTTCCAGTGGAAATATCTTGAAATCTTGTATCATCGTAACCATATTTTAGCAAAGTACGCTTTTAGATTACGTATATATAGCAACGGGTAATTAATTACCAACTGATCATACGAAGTAATGACGCAATTCGGTGGAATTTGCGATCCCTCAAGAATTCGATACTGAAGACTGAAGACAATTCATAGTTCTCTTTTTTATCTCGTGAATTGCTTAAGAAATATCTTTTCATAGATCTGATATGTTAATTGAAATACATTACGGTTATCATTTCGTGGTTAGAACGCAGTCCTTACATGTTTCGGCTTTGAACTTGAATTTCTAAAATGTTTTCTGTGGGCTAACTTAGGACAATAAAATACAATCAAACTATTTAGGAAATACATAATTGAGCTTCATTCCTCGAATCCGCCTCTTTGTATGATTTATTCGAATTTGTTCAGTGAGAATAATAAATTATTGGTAATCCACGTTGTCATCAAATCGTTGATCGATTCGATTGTTCTTCTGAGTTTTAGAAATGACCTATTTTCGTTGTTTATAAAATCGAATGAAAGATTGACTATAATGTTACAATAGTCGTACTTTTTCATTATACTAAGAATTAAAACATTTTCAACTTCGATTCTCTCAGAAATTTCTAGATCTTTCAAAATAGTATTGGTGTATTCTTATAAGACTTTTCATGGAGTTATCGAGATTTTATCAATTTTTATTTCACGATTTATTTTTGGAATCTTACCCTAATTGAAAAAAAGTGAGATTATCGTGAATTATTTTTATTAGCTCTAAAAGATTTTTCATCACAAAATAATGAATAAAATACGTGCATCTAGAATTATTCGTGATCAATGGAGGAATTTGAAATTTCATGCTGTACTGTATTTCTGGCGCAAGTTAGGCAATACATTTGTCGTTTAACCGTTTGGACTTTTTATTATCATTTTTTGAGAAAGTTGCGCGCAAGGTTAACCTATCAGAAATCTGTTTAGCAGGCATTAGTTGAGTTTCAATAAAAGCGATAGGCATAGTCGTCCACCTGATTATAAAGCTAAGGGCCAAAGGGATATTCATATTGTATGGTTTTGGTGTTTTAGGTCATGTGTAGCTCATTAGCCAATTCTAATTGCATTTTTAAGTGATTTTAACATAAATCTTTCTCCTTCACTTTAAATATCAAACTCTCTCATCGAAAAAAAATCGATTTATTTATTTATTATTTTTTTTTTCATAGAATTAGGAAATCAAATTTGTTTTTGGTTTTCAACCATCTTCAGCAATATTCATTAACACTGCGTATACATTTATTTTTCAACTAATTTTTTCAATTTGACAACACTGATGCTTCGTAAAATTGGTTTGGATATTAAAATACTTAGCAATAATAATAAAAAAATAGGCTGTTATTGCTGTCGTTTTTTAGTTGAAAACTTGGGTAAAAAAAAAACGTAAAAATCTCAATTATTTTATATATCATTTGAATCAGTGCTTATACCAGCTTTTTTATTCTGTTATCGATATGCAAAAACTGCTATTTCGTGAAGAGGGAAGTGGTATTAAATATGAAAAAATATTGAATTGGAGTTGAAATATTCACTTAGGTGTATCAATAAGTTGGGCAAGGGAAGGACTAGAATGAGCCTCGGATAAAAAATAATTTTCGAATCCATCTTTTTCAGTTCTTTCTTAAATATGATGAAAATTTTGAAAAAATTTAACAAAAAAAAATCCAAATAATTGTTACAACGAAATAAATTTTCTACTGGGCAAATTTGCTCTTGAAATTCCTTGAATTATTCATATTTTCTCACCAAATGTTTCTGGAAAGGTCAAATTCGAATGTAAGATTAATTTGAGACCATAATATCGCTGTTCAAGCTTAGCTAGTGACAGGCCCAAAATGGCGGATGAACCGATAAGGTATTCCTTGCCTGCAATAATTATATGAGGTCATATTTTTCAAATTCTAGCAGTTTGAGGCTCCTCAGGTTACCCTCAAATTTTCACGATCCGCCATTTAGACCCAATTTCAAGAGGCCGTATCCGGATCAACTAACCCTACATACAAAGTTTGACTTCTTTAGTTCCATTTGATGAGGAGATTTGGAAGATTCATGTTCCCATCCAAAAGTCATTTTTTCTTTCCACTTCCTTCTAAATAGGTAAGTCACATGCGTTCAAGACAACTAGAAATTTTCCACTTCTCTTTTATCCCCACCTTATTTTGAGTTCCAAAACCTCTCCTCATTCCCTGCAAAATCATGCGTAAAGGTGAACTTGAAAAATAGTATACGTCTTATCCCCAATAATACTATAAGTCCATATTAATTACATTTTTATCTATTTGAAGCTTCTTAAGCTCTCCTCAAATTTTGACAATCCGCCATTTTGGATCGATATTCACAAAAATTCGTGTTCGTATTCTGGTTCTGAATTAATCCCAAACATGATGTTTAATTTTTCCAGGTTGATTTGGTCAGAAGATATGAAAGATTCAAGAAATTTCATGGCTTAAAACTTCCTCAAAAAGACGTTTTTGTTTCCAAGTCCTCTCCAAATGCGCTCAGAAAGCTGAAATTTAGGTAAATTGGTGTTCGTGACTTACTTTTTCATATGAGACTTGAAAAAAAAATTTTGAATTGTTTGCCTCCTCTGCAGCTTCCCTCTAAATTTGAGTGATCCACCATTTTGAGGTGTTTCGAAAATATTAAAAATGTACTTTTGCCTATTCACATGAATAACCTTTCGCCAATATTTGAGCGATTTTCATTCATGTTCGCCAGTGCTAGCCATGGAAAAAATATTATATTATATACTAAAAAGTTGAACATTTGCCGTATTATAACAAAATGCATTATTGGTACCTACTTACCTAGAAGAAAAAAATTTTTTACTTGAAATTGGGTATGTAGCTTGGGATTTCTAATGAGTATCCTCTTTTCTACCGAAAATATGACCATTAAATTTATCCATATAATTTTAATGATTTCTTTCACTTTCCTTGAAACACGCCGTGTATTTTTCTGAGAATCTTACTGTGTACATTTTAGAATTGAAAAAAAAATAGTTGTTGTACACGTCGTTAAAGAAATCCTATTCCTTTATTGAACCACCTCAACTAAAATGTTTGATGGAGGGCATTTTGTGGAGAATCCTGAGACCTTTGGATCACTCTCTAAATTCAGCACAGTTCGATAGTGGGGTATGGGTTAGTGCCTTATTGGTATGAAGAAATTAATAACTTATCCGCATGTCTGAACTTGCTCATTTATAAACTTAACTTCAGTAATATGGTATGGCTACTAATAATTTTTTATTTCTTGATAAGATTCTGGTGAAAAATGTGAAATTTTTACTTTTTCCAGAAACTGCGATATTATAAATTTATAGTAAATGGTTATCACCTTAATGACCCCTAAACTTAAATTTCATTTTTTGCACCAAAAACAACATTTGCAAAATAAAAGTCCTGTATACCTCCAAGTTGAATTTTCTTTCGCGCCACTTCAAAACCAAATATATTAAATCAAATTACAACAATCTTGTAAAAATAACATGAAAAAAATTTTCCATCGATTCGTTAAAATTTACTCATTGGATTCTCCATTCGTCGCTGAATAATTCATAATCTTAATTTTTTCTCTCGTCTCCTAGATTATATTTCAATAACAAAAGTCGCTAATAAATTTGACATTCTATTTAAAACACAAATAAGCGCTCATCCACCTTTACGATCGCCAACCTCAACAATACGATTATTTAGTCATTTACCTCAAAACTTATGTGTGGACGATCCGCACATGCGAAATTAATTATCCACACCGTCCCTCCGGCACACCGTATTCGTAATTTTTATCACTTAAATACTCGATAAAGCGAATCCCAAACGTCAAATGTGAAGATACTCTTCGAGTAGTCGAACCGACGGAGGGGCATTCTATTATTTAGGTAAAGGTTGTTCGTCAGTGCAAATATGTTTTTATTCATTTACGTTTTATCAGTTTAACCGAAAGCGTGTTCGATTGCCGCGTTCAATGTTGAAAATTTACGTTTCCATAATTTATTTCTTTATAGCGAAAAATTTTCTAACTTGAATTACCAAGTTGTTGTGTTCGAACGGACCGAGTTACCACTATAAATCTCTATTTTAAAAATTTTTTCGGTGAGTGTATCCGTCTATTAATTATATGGCGAAATTTTACCGGCGACTGCGTAATTGTCGCATGGCACGACTTCCTATGTTTTTTCTTGTATCTAGACGACGAAACGCAATAACATTATTACGGGAATTATTTTGGGTTTAAATTAAGACATAATGTAATGATGATTTAGCCTAATGTATGTAATTAAGGAATTATTTTATTTCCGAGCCCAGCTACTCGGTTTTAATGTTCGATTGTGACCAAATTTTCGTTCATTTATCAACCATAATGAAAAACTCCTCGTAAATGAGTAAAGTTTTTTTTTTTTTTTTTTTTTGGAACAATGTTCCATAAGATGAAAAATTTTTACCTATTTGGTTTGAAGTGTTTGCGCGATTTTATTATTTATCTCATTTATTTCGTTGAATCAACTTTTATTGTGACGAGGAAGACTGTTTGTTTTTCCTTATAAATAATTTTTTTTTCTTCAAGAATGAGTACGCTTGATGACTCATTTTTATTTATTTTTCATGTTAATGGGATGATTATTGTAAAAATTTATTTCTTTTCTAAGTATAAATGTTTGGTGAGTCATTTTTTTGTACTTTATGAGACGACATGTTCGAAGATAACTTTTTTTAAATATATATTTACTCAAAATTTTTAGTGCTAAATTAAAAAAAATGAGTAGCTTTGAAAATAATTTTTAAAAATTTTCGTAAAAATTTTCAAAGTAAAATTTGGTTTAAAGAAGTTTGTATACATCAGCATTGCCACAAATCTGTAATAAAATTTGAAAAATAATAATAAAGATAACGTTAATTAGAATTATGAATTGGGAACCTCTCAGTATGAATTTTACTATGTTTTTGTCTTCATACTTAATGCTGTTGCGAGTAAATATCTGAAATTTTATTACTCGATGCGCAACTTCAGGTAAAATTGTTGGTTGTTTATGATTTTTTTTGAATCAATTCTTGTTAGGAATTATGATTTAATGAATACAGATGGCTGAAAAAAAACGTAGCTTGTCAGGTATATTGGAGACGAGCATAGATATTTGTATTTACACTCGGAACATCTTTTGATGCAATTTTCGTGTCTAATTCTTTTCTGCTTTCCTTTGAAAATTTAATGTAATTTTCTATTCTCAAAATCTTTTCAAATTTCGGTAAAAAATTGACTCGAATAAAAATCATGTTTGAAACTTTTTTCGACTTTTTTGAACATATAACATTTGAAATTTACTTTTTAGAATTCACAGTGCATTCAAGATGTAATATTTATATAGAGTAGCATTGACCAAAAAAAATTCATGTGTCAACTTCGACCGAAAAATCGGTAGATGTTGATAGTACTGGAGAAAACTAAAAAAAAACTTCATCTGCACATATAGTCTACTCTTAATGTTGAAGGGGTTATGACGCTTTAAACTACTAAAATTATTATTCTAGTCCATTTTTCAATTTTTGCAAAAACTTTCAAACCTTTTAATAGATAAAAAAGCTATGATCTTTATCCATAGTAGCTGTATATGATGCGTAATAAGAAAAGAAGAAGAAGAAAAAAACTATTATGACACCAACATTATTGATTACCTATAATATGTTCGTATAACCTAATCAAAATATTGGGAGCTACAATGGTAATAAAATCTAGTAATTTCAAATTTTTAAATTAAGCCATATAACACGTAGTTTAGTTATATCTGTATTTTCAAGTTTATGAGTTAATTAAATCAAGCGTTTTAACTTATACATTTGTTTTTTGTTTTCAAAATGAAAAATGAAAAATAAATAAAAAAAGAAAAATTACGATTTATGTGATTTTAAGACGTTAAAGCCACTAAAGTGTTGAGAGTAGGCGTTATGTGTGCATAAAGATTTTTTTTATTCTCAATAAGCACTATCACCACCTATGGTTTTTGACCGAAATTTGGACACTCTGTATAGTATAGATAGGGATTATGTGTGATTAAATATTCGAAAAACTATAATTTTCTACGTTTTCTTTTTCAAAAATGGTCATTCCTAGTGGTTAAGTTTTGTTTATGTAATATTCTGAAGAATTCAATTAGTCCCGATTAACCCTATTTTCAACAATTTTCATCCCTCGTTTCAGTTTTTATTATGTTTTCAGAGCTACATCATATTTATTACACAATGTCGATAATCTAATAATTGAAATGTGCGGGCAATAAAAAATTTTTATTTGAAATTTAAATTAAAAAAAAATACTCAGAATGGAGAGAAAATGTAGTGGAAGGGCAAAGAAAAAATTGAAGAATTTTTTTGAGGTGACTAGTTTAATTTCGAATAAAAATATTTCCATTGTATGTGTATTTTAATTATTACGTTATTCATCTTATTTAATAAATATGAGGTAGTTATTTGGATACGAAATTAATCAGCTTTTGATTTTTAACAAAAATGGCTCTGTTCATTTTTTTGATAAATGTAAAAAATGACACATTTCAATAAGAGTGGTTTGTGCATTAGAGTACGTTTTATCGAAAAAATGAATAAATCTGTTTTTGTTGAAAATAAAAAGCTGATTAATATTACCTTCAATCACTTTGTTATAAATACCATATTTACCGAAATGAATGCAGAAAATGTTGAAAATGTTGGTAAAAGTATGTTAATGTCATAGACGTGATGCTGTTGGTTCGTTTTCTAGCCTTGGAGAGAGCTGGGATATAAAAATTACCTATATCATTTTATTTTTTGATGATTCGTACTTACCAATTCCTATTGGTTAGTTACGTAGTTTACTTTCTGTGGGCCAAAAAGTCCTCTTAAAAATGGAATTTTCTATTTCAAGAGCTGAATAAAAAGTAATGCTAGGAAAATTAGCTCACGAAATCCTCAAATCAAAACTCTTACTATCCCCAGAACTCAAAGTGTACTGAATGAGTGAGGTATATGTGAGGTTTTCAAAAGGTCAAGTACTTCGTGGTGACTCTAGGGGCATCGACTTCTTCAGTAAATGGAAATTCGGGGGTAAAAATTATATTATTTCCTTACCCCCCCCCTTTGCTCATCAGCTCACTTCAAAGATGTGATCAGAGAAATTATATTCTTAGGCATATGCGTTACAAATTCTATCCTAAATAATATATTACAATTACCTTTGGTTTAGTCTCAAGTATGGCCTCAAATGGGTTTTTATCATATATCTCAATGAATATAGTATCTACAAAAAAAAAATTATGAGCAAAATCGATCTATTTTTAATTTTAAATAAAAAAAAGTTCTAATTATTCTTTCATAAAAACCCTTCCCAAAGCCAAAAAAAACCCAATTAGCTTATTTTTCCGACTTAGCGGTTCATTTTGTTCATTTAGGTAATTTTTGCATTTATCTCGGTAAATTTGAAATTCACGAGAAAAAAGTTATGCGCAAAATGATTGTACTTTTCATTTCCTCCAGAAAAATTCTAATCCATTTTATGTGCAAGATGCACTCGAAGGCAAGTACACAGCCTCAACCTATCTCCTATGGTGGAATTGAGAATAAAAATGTATTTTAATTGTGATGAAATTGAAAATATTCTTCGCTTTGAGTTGAAAGTGCTCTTATCAAATTTTGAGCTCCCAGTTACATTTCAAATGGGGTCTAAGTGCTTCGTGAGTATAGTGAGATTTTCAAAAATTTGCTAATTTCTGTCATTTTATCACATAAAAAAGGTTAGGAAAACCCTATAAAACCCCTGAAAAGGTGTGTTTTGATATGCTGAATCATTTAGTACATAACTATTTTCCTCATAAACATCATATTCAACGAGATAAATGCGAAAATCCTACCTAAATAAACATGTCGTATGGTTAAGTTTCAAAAAATGAAAGTTTAAGTGTCTTTTTTAGCGTTTGGAAACGTTTTCTCAAAAAAGTGGTCATAACTTTTTTTATTCAAAATTAAAAATAGATTAATTTTGTTCATTATCATTTTTTCTATAGGTATCATATTCACTGAGATATACTCCAAAAACCGATTTTGGAAGGAGTTTTATCCCCTTTGGAGATTATACTTCAAAACTAAACAAAAAAAAAAAAGAATTCAATTTGTTATTTACCTTATTTAAGCTGGTACTCTTGACGCATGTGTTCAAAAACTGTATTTCTGTGGTCATTTTTTGTGAAAAACTACATTTATTTCACACTTTGAAGAGGGGTTGGTGTCTCATGTAGCAACGGTTGGGTTGAGAACATCGCATAATTTTCATCTCTGAGATGCTCTTCATGAAAAAAGTTGATGTCTTCACGGCCACCTCGAAGTACCTATGAGATCAAATTTTAACATTCTGAGAAACCCCCTCCCCCTCCTACCCCTTATTTGCCACGCTCTTAGTTGGAGACATTAAATATCTTGATTTAGAGCTTCTGTATAGTGAAAGCAAGTGATCTCTAATTCCATAACGTTTTAATGTATTTTTATGAAAATTGTGATTATTTGAAAATTGCTCCATTAAAACAAATTTTGAGAAATCTCATATCATAACGAAAAATTGAATTTATAACCTTGTACAATTTATTTGACAACAACTTAGAATTTTTTCATGGCTTAAAATGTCAATATTTTCGCTCCTTTGCCTTTGTTGAATTATTAACTTGTAGGTTTGTAATGAGAGGCTTATTATTTCTCTTTTATTACGTAATTTACGAAAAGCTATAATAACAGGATAGTACTCTATCCCTCTATTATAATAGTATATCGACGAGAATTAAATTTTTAATAAGAAAAATTGCCTTCAACATTTACTCAAGCGATTGAGAATCAATACTTTAATGCTCACGAACTCATTTACCAAGCCTTACCCCGTGATGATTAATATTTCAAAGATCGATTGTTTCCAAATTTAACCACCAATTGACATGTTCTATGACCACTTCGTTCGAATGACTTTGAAATGGTCTAATCGATTAAACATTTCCCATTACCGCGTAAATAAAAATTGCCTTTAGATCGCGTAGACGAATTTAAAATGATCTCTAAAAATTAATATCGGTTTGTATTCGAACGATATTAGTGATTCAACCTCTTAGGGTTTCTTTTCGGTTCGCTGTGTACCTTAATTTATCACGGTGGTATGACAAATTTATTTTAATAAGTTTTCGAAAACACGCCACAAGGTAAATAAGTGTCGGTTACTTTTATTCTTCGCATAAATAGTACATCTATTTCACACGTATTGACTCGGTATTCGCGTAAAAATTACATCCATTATCTGGCCGTCACCATTTAAACTGTTTTCAAGTTGAGCTTCGCTAATTTGGCAACTGGCAGCCAGTTTCTGCGAATTTTCTAGCCCTAATTTTTATTCGAGTCGAGCTAATATATTCGCTCGTGTCGGAGTTAACTAACGTACCGTTGCTAAATGCTTAACTCGTAATCACCGTCGTAGCGAAGTGAATGGATTTTCAAAATTATGAAGAAATTCGTTACCCAATCGAGCTGTGTTTCAATTGATCGTCGCCGTTACACTTTCAACGATGACGCGAACGTACGTATTTTGAAAACGTTTCTGAATAATTGATGTACGTACTAGGCCCTAAGAGTCGAAGTAAATTATCGGTTTTCAATTTAATTTATTAATTATTTAATTTTTTTTTTAAATCGAATATTTTCAATTTTTAATGAGAAAGTGATGGAAATGCGACAGAAATATTTTTTTATCGTTTCGAGATTATGAATCGTTTTTTTCCGCATTCGCTGCTTTTAATGTATTTCGCTAATGAGTCTATAAAAAATATTCCTCGGTGATAAAATTCGTAATTTGTTGTACCTATTCGCGTTCACGTGTTTAATCGCGATTTGCACGAATGAATGTTCGCTCTTGAAATCGGGTACCTAAATACATACCGACTTTCCGCCAAAAAATATATTATCGTCAAACTCGGAGTTTCAAACGCTAAATATCGGACTTGGTTTTTCTCCCAAGTGTTTGAAAATTACGAAAATTGCATATACTTAATTTTGAAGGCTCCGTTTGATTGATGCGATAGATAAGACTTGAAAAATTAATCTATCGATACTAAAATATTTTCTCGAGGCTATCACATTAGTAAATTTAATATTTATTGATTTATCTGATCATTTGAATTTCCCTGCTCCTTTTTTATATTCAGAGATGTGTATCGAGTTCGAGAAAATTTTTCAACGTTACCGCTTATTCCGTCCTTTCCCCTCACATTCCCCCATTTTCGAAGTACTTATCGCTGCATATAAACCATCGAAAATTATGGACATCAACGTGTGACTGGAATTCATTTAATTTCTGACGTGATATCCATTTCATCAGTTAGAGAGATAGATTCGATTCAATATCGAAATCTGCCTCAAATTCGGAATCAGGACTTCGGAAACCCAATCTATATCCATGACGACTTTTTATTATTACTTATATTTTCGTGCCTACTACACCCCTCTTTACTCTTCCTACCGTTTGTTGGAAAAGTTGAGCTTTATGTTTAATGGCATATCAAAAATGATTTTAAATTCGAATTCAGCATTTTTGAAAACCCTGTAATAAATGCTCAATTGCCTATGAAAACTTTCTATCGTTTTTCCTGTTTTTTATGCGCCCATCCCTTCTACTCTAAAAAAAAAAAGAACTTCGAGTATTAAATACTTGAATGGTCTTTGAATTCAAATTTGGGATATTTAAAAATCCTCTAGTGGATACCCGTGACACTTTTTATGATAATTGTATTTTATTCCCCCTCCCCCTCCAATCTTCTTTTTAAAAACTTTCAAATTTAAGTTGATTCGAATATCGATTTAAAATTCGAATTTATGATTCTTGAGAACCCTATGATCGATATTCGTGACTTTTTTATCCTTCCACCGCTCTCGTCCCTTCGTCCTCTTAAAATAAATCGAGTTATCAGCTAATACGAATGTTGAATTCGACTTCACATTCGAATTCGAGATCTTGGAAAACCTTATATTCGATTCCTATGAAGACTTTCATCATTACTCGTTTTTCAATCTCCCCCCCCCGTCTTCGCCCCATCTCTCTAGTTTTTAGAAAATTGTATCACAAGTTGATTTGAGCTTGAAAATCGATTTCAAATTTAAATTCGAGATTTTTAATGATGTGATTTTATTGTTGAATAAGTTTTTACCCCCCCCCCTCCCCACTCTGCTGCTTTTAAAAAAGTGTATCACAAGTTGATTTGAGCAAGAAAATCGATTTCAAATTTGAATTCGAGATTTTTAATAATATAATTTTATTATTGAATGAGTTTTACACCCCCCCCGCCCACTCTGCTGCTTTTAAAAAATTATGTCGCAAATTGATTTGGCTATGAAAATCGATTTCAAATTTAAATTCGAGATTTTTAATAATCTTATAATTTTATTATTAAATGAGTTTTTACTTCCTCTCTCTCGCTCCCCCTTCTCCAACATCTCTTCTACTGATACTTTTAATGAAAATTTTGGAGTTATACTTGGATTCAAATTCAAAAAAGGGGTGTTTGAAAACCTCATAATTGATACCCATTATGACTTTTTATCAGTACTCTGGTTCTTATCCCCCACCTATCTTTATATTCGATCATGAAATTCCAGTTATTTCACGGATTCCAATGTTTCTCACATCAAATCGATAATACGCAGCTGAGAAGAAAATTCATCTACATTCTACATTCTCTGTATTAGCTAGTAGAAGATGAAGAGGAGGGGAGATCAAAGTATATGATTTCAAAAACTGATAAAAACTTATCGCGTATATCGATTTCATGGGTTCCAGAATCGCCTGATTCGAATATGACATTATTTTTACATTCAATCGTGATAATCTCGAAGATTTCGAAACTGGTGGAAAATTCTTGGAGAAATGGATAAAAATTAAATTCTCGCGTTTTCCTCATCATCTTTCTGCTTTTGAACGAAAAATGTCGAGGACTAGAAATGAATCAAATTTAATCTTTTTTTTTTTTATTCGAGTCATTTAAGTTCTCGATTTAAAGATGTGAATTAATTTAAATGTTAATTAAAATTTTCGTGGTACTTCTAAACGATTTTGGCGATAAGGTAATCTTTCGGATGATAAAGATTTTCACATTCGTCACAACTTTTTCTTCTATTCGAAAACGTGTATCTATCGTAACTTTGATATGATTATTCTTATCGAACGTGTATTATAATTGTTGCGGCAAATTTATCAAATTTTTTTTAAACAAATTTCGTTCGGAAATTTTTTTCGAACATTCTCATCTTAAAAAAAAAGATGTTGATTTTAGAAAAGGAAAAGATGATTTAATAATTTCCGTATTTCCAAATCATTTGGTTATATTTTCGTGTAAAGGAAATGAGGAGAATGAAACGTAATTATTTGAGGTTCCCTCATTCCAACCCGTTTTAAAATTTGCTATGCTGTAGTAGCTTTGTTTTTTTATTGGAATTCAGCTAAACATGTTTCTCTAGAGCTCTGTGGCTGTTTGAAGATGTACTTGGTGGTGATAGATAATACTGTTAATGAAGTTGGCTCAGATATAAAATCACCTATTCTGAGGGTACGAAAATCAAAGATAGGCAAGATTTAAAAAAAAATGATTTTAGATCGGATCACAGATTACCAAGTGAATATTATTTTCGTTCAGATCATAGAACATTCGATTTGAAAAGATCTGATTTACGATCACACTAAGAAATCGAGATCAGATCAATCGACTTTTCTCTATTTTCTATTTTTTTTTCGGGCTTAGTGGCTTCTTTTATGGAGTAGAATAGTCTGGGCAGAAAATATTTTCTCTTCTACAGGTCAAAAAATCTAGATTATGTTGTGATCGATAAAATTATTATTATAGAAAATGATATTATTAATAATCTAAAAAATTTATTTGGAAATGAACGTAAAATAGAGAGAAAAAAAAAATATTAATATTCGTGTTCAATATGATCAGGTGTGATAAAATAATTCATTTCATCAAAAATTCCCGACAAAGATTTGTTCCAATAAATATGTACAGACTAATTCCATTAAGAACATTCTAATAGTCCCCATTCATCGATCGAGAGCAAAGTCTAAAAGGGGATTGAAGCCTTCTTAAGAACAGTTTTTTCGCTATACCTCATCGGGTTTAATCATAAGACAAAAATAGCTCAGTACAATTTTGTTCTACACTAAATTTGCTACAATTTTATGCAAACGATTTTCTATCAAGACTCATTGGTGGGGAGTTAGGGGTGTTTGAAATTTTGGTACTTCAGGGACACCATTACTATTCATTCAAATGTATGCCTATGAGATTACATATGAGAATGAAAAATGCATATACGTCTACTTACAACTACATACCAACTCAAGCGTGACCCTGTCGAGGTCTCAGCCCCCTACCTTCACCTCGAATACATACCTATCTAAGTATGATTATCTTCATGAGAGTACAGTGCCTTTGATGTGCTACATAGTCTATGTAAATATGTGTAACGCCTTCCAATTACATACTAGTAGTGGGGGAGAGGGCTGAAACCTCCATAGGGTCATAATTGAGTTGGTATGTAGTCACGAGTGTTTTTATGCATTTTTTCATTTTCATGCGTAAAGTCATATAGCATATGATATTGAATTGTAGTGGAGTCCCTAAAACACTAAATTTCAAATACTCCCAACTCCTTATCTATGGGTCTTGGAAAAAAAATCTTCATATGAAAGTTGTAGCAAATTTAATGCAGAACAAAATTGCATTGAACTGTTTTTACTCTACGATCAAACCCTGATGAGATATAGCGAAAAAACATTCAAATCGAAAATTTGACAAAATTAATAAAAATGATGTCTTATTAAGAAGCGTAGTAATGAACGATCCCAAGAAATTTTTTTTCAATAATGTGATCTTAATTTCCCATAATCTTCCTAAACTCAAATCAGATCATTTTGAATTCGTGATCCTCGATCTAAAAATCATAATTATCCGAATCTCGCCCATATCTGACCAAATTGCGTACAATTTTCGAGCTACCACGTCTATGGTGGTGCAATAACGCGAATTTTTGCATCTACCTTATCAGTTCTTCATTTCTACTCGGCGATAAATCGTTGTAACGAATACAAGACGGTTGTAAAATGATGAAATTTTTTCCCTACGACTGTTGCACGCCTGCAGCAATCGTATTCAAGTAATTGTTGGCTCGCGTACAGTCCGATACATTGTGATCGCAGTATAAGAAATAGTTCACCTATTGATTGAATAACTCTGTTTTCCAATTCCGCGTGTGATTTAATTTTATTTCTTTTTTTATTTTCTGTCTCATAGATACGTAAAACCATTGGGGTAGTGTAGTATCTCCCAAGAGTGATGAAACATTTGTTTGTCGATTACGCCGTATTTGCGTTGCTGATTATCGCCACTCTTGGTTTCAATCTTTACAATAATCTTAGTGGACCGAAGCAGAAGACCAAGGCGGATTATGTGTTCGCCAGTGGACGCTCGGCGTCCACATGGGCAATGCTATTGTCCATTTCCAGAGGCTTCCTCGGTGTACGAGTTTTTCTCGGTAATGTATTTTTTTCTATGTATTTATTATTATTATTATTATTATTATTATTATTCGACTACTATCTATAGGATGTGATTAAGACAAAAGGCAGTGCAGACAGATTATATATAATACATCGAAAGAACACCTGTTGCGATTTTAATTTCGCACATATACTGTCCATTGTAATCTTTATAACTCCTCCGGCTAAATTTTATTTTGACGAATTTCAAATACGTTCTGAAAATTCAAACGAATTCATTGGCCACACTCTAAGATTTATTAATATTTTATTTTCTCATCACGTGATGATCATAAAATCTAAATCAATGGTTCCCATTGTCGAAGATTATACTCTCTATAGTTATTTCTTCATGGTATTTCAATAAAGTGAATTAACAGATTAATCTATAGCTACACTAAAACTTGGGTAGTACTTATAAACACATTTTGGCAATATTTCAAGCAAGCACATACACAGTCTTATATATTCGACAATTGCAGTTTTATCATAATACATTCAACGCATTTTACTCTCATTTAAAACATTGTTCTTTCGAATATCGATACTATCATCTAGTCGTATTTTAAAACCATCGAAAAAATTGTCACATAACGCGGAAAATTCCACGCGTTAGTTTTTAAATCACGAGTCGTTGTATTCTTAGACGACGCCGAGTATTTTTGATGTTATTATTTTCGCATAACGACTAGCGAGCAAATTCACCAAAACGTAAACATTTCTTCATCTCCCAATAACTATAACCGTGTGACTGATTTCCCACCCGATCGTATTCGTTGAAACTGCCGTTCATAAACGTCATTGTACGTATGAAGGTGAAATAGGATGGTTTCGAGATCGCGCATATGTATGCTTGAAATTCTGCCATATAATCTTAATCCGATGATTTTAATTTTACTATCCTATTTGTACCATTCACTGCGTGGTGCATCGAAAAATTTTCCTTTGTCGTGATAATATGGGAGGGATTCTCGGGTACTTCTTTATTGGTTAAGTGTTAGTCTCGAAGATTATTTTTTAATTTGCAAAATCTTCTAATAAAGACTCTTGAAACGAAAGATAATCGATAATCCACAAAAAATCTCGAAAAAAATTTTAACCTATTCTGAAGAGGTCAAGTTATCGTTTTTTTCGTAAAGCAAAATGAATTTTTAAGTTATTCGATATTTTTTTTTTTTTTGACTTACAGTAAAGATATTATTGAGTCTTTTTTCTGTGAACCTTCCTTCTCGATCATGTAGGCTGTGATAGCTTAATTTTGTCGATTAAAAATTTCGAAAATATGATTTTTATATGCGTGTTTTTAAGGAAGAAATTTATTTAAAAATACATATCCGGCGTGTGAAGTCATTTAAAATTTTGTATCTCTTTAATTGATTCAGTTTTTAATTTTTTGAAAATGATGAACTCAGTATTTTACAATTTTTCTAAAATATCCTAAATGTTTCAATTTCTAAAAAAAAAAAGTAAGCAGTGGTTTATTTATTAACATATTTGAGTGGCCCCTCGCATAGCCTCATGGACCAATTACAAAAGTGACATTTTCAACAAATTACAAATAGTCACTTATTCTAACTTAATTCTGTGTGAAATTTAAATTTAAAATACAAATGGCCTGAAAAGCAAAGATTTGAAGACCCCACCCTCCCCCGACCTTCCCTTCCTAAATCAGGTAGGCCGTAATAGCTGTCTTTTTTTTTTAGTGAAAAACGCAGCTAAAAAGAAACACCATCCCCGCTACTCCCACCCCCATATTAAGGAAAAATACATTATAATTGAAAACCATGAATTCTTAGGTAAAGGAAACGAGGGGTGGGGAAGGCTGGGGATATTTAATAAACTTTACCAATTTCAAATACACTTCAAGATATTATCCAAATGCCCAATAGAGTCCACCAAAAATACTGTCATTAATACCTCATCACCGCGGTCTATGATCTCGCCTTAAATACGATGACCACTGGGAATAAAATTACGTACATCGTTCAAGGCTGCAATTAGGCATATTTTTTGTAGTCTCGGTGCACGACTACACACAATAGGTAAATGTATCTTGGTCTTTGAGACGACGAATTCTTCGATTTATTCCCATATCGCCGAAAACGAAGAATAATCGAAATTAATGAAATTACTTCGAATGGTATACGGGTGTTTAATCGACGACGATTACGTTTCTTACTTAGCTATGCCATAGAAGTCGCGACAAATTTTTATTACTTACTTTTTACCTAAACTGGTGTATTAGAGAAGTAATTCATTCTGTTGAAGGCGAAGGAAGTGAACGAAAAAAACTTTTATCGGATTTCCAAACGTAGACGCGTACATGTGCATACCTGTATGGAACATAAACAAAAGAGAAATATGTTAACAAGAATTCGTGCCGTTTGTTGCGTTTACTGTTATTTATCGTTGCGTGTAAAAGGAAGTTTTGACGAATGGTGCCGAAATTCTCGAAATTTGTCTGATAATGAAAAATAAATTAGTTTTTTTTTTAATCGATATATTCAGAGAATTAAGATTGAAAATTGGAGACAGAAATTTGATTATAATCCACTCAAATATAAAGAAATAAAGAAAAAAATTAGTTGTGAGTTGATTCTACATGTCATTCGACTTAAAAGATGAGGCTAGGTTCAGGGATATGGATAAACCACTCCGAAGGCGCGTTTTTAGATGCCGGATCATTTAGTGTGTAACTGTTTTTCTCGTATACATCATAACCGAGATAAATTCGAAATTTATATTTAAACGAACATATTGAATCGCCAAGTTCAAAAAATGGAGGTATAAGGCGTTTTTGGCTTTGGAAAGCATTTTTTCGAAAAAAATGGTCATGACTGTTTTTATTAGAAATTAAAAATAGATTAATTTTATTCATCATCATTTTTTCTGTGGGTGCCATATTCACTGAGATATTAATGGGTGTTTTATCTCCCTTTGTGATCATACTTAAAACTATACGAAAGGAAATTTCGGGCATGGTATTCTTAACAAACATGCAAAATGTTACATTTCTGTATTCATTTTTAGTGAAAAATTATATTTACTTTATAAACTTGAAGGGGGCTGTTACCGCATGGAGGTGTGGTTGGGCTGGAAATTAGCGTAGTTTATATGCCCTCTCGAAAAAATTGATGTCCCCACTTTCTTCTAGCATAAGTATTATGGTACCAAATTTTGAACTTTTGAGTGCCCCTATCCATTATTGAGCACACCTTGCGTTGGAGTATAGTACCGGGTTCAGGCAGGGCTGTAATAACGGTTCGTGTTACGTTCGGTTCCGGTTCCGGTATCCGTTCCTGGGTCATTCCGTTATGTTTCGTTTCTTTACATTCCATTGTGTTCTCTATCTCTTTTTCAATTCGAGTTGATAAAGTTATGAATTTGAGTTTCATATTCTTTTTTATTTTTTTTTTTTTTTATTGATGATATACAAGTAATCGAATTTCTATTTCACATAAAAAAATGCACATTGCACTAGACTTGCAGGGTATTAGGAACAATTTTGCCAGCATTCAAATTTCAAAAAATGAAAACAATGTAAAATAACGGAACACTAACAAAATTAATCCGTTACGTTGCGTTACGTTAAGTTCTCAGAAATTTCGTTCCGTTACGTTCCGTTCCGTTACTGCAATCAATAAATTGCCCGTTACGTACCGTTATTCTGTTACGTTCCGTTACCGTTATTACAGCCCTGTTTTCAGGATCGTTGTTGGGGGGGGGGGGTTAGTTCCATAAAATCAAGAGAAAAAGGTGGTAAATTGTTTAAATTACCAAAAAGTTGATTTAAACCCCTAAAAAAAGAAGTTTTTGGAAAGGGGTTAGACACCCCCTTCTTCAAATCGGCTATGGTTGGGATATTAGGTATTCTAGTTTAGGGCTTCCGCAAATTAATTTTTCGTGCATTGCTTTTCAGACACTACCAAAAGAGGGCTAAAATACCTCCACAAATGGGTTTTATATATTTATCTCAATAAATATTGCCTCTGAAGTAAAAGTGGGGGTGAACAAAATTAATCTATTTTTTATTCTAAATAAAAAAAGTTTTTTCCGATTTTCACAAAAAATGTTCTCCAGACCAAAAAATTGCATATCGCTTTATTTTCAAAAAATGTTAAATCAACTTGCTCACTTTTGTAAGTTTTTCGCATTTGTTTCGATAAATATGAGGATTACGAGAAAAAATGTTATTTATGAAATTATTTAATTTTCAATTTACTACAAAAAAGGTCTAATCCATTTATCGCTTATAATGCACTGGAAGGCTACAAAATGGAGCTGCTCCATACTAACATCATATCAACGTAGTTCTTACCAATGTTTTCTGCATTTATCTCGGTAAATATAGCATTTACAATAAAAATGGTCATATGCAAAATTAAACAGCTTTTAATTTTCTACAAAAAAGGTTCCATTCATTTTTTTGAGCAATTATCAAAAACTACCC
This sequence comes from Phenacoccus solenopsis, assembly GCA_009761765.1. NCBI lineage: Eukaryota > Metazoa > Arthropoda > Insecta > Hemiptera > Pseudococcidae > Phenacoccus > Phenacoccus solenopsis. The sequence goes on along the minus strand of CM019755.1, from coordinate 17,840,496 downwards.
TTATTGATGAAACAAATGAAATTTTATTAATCAGTGGTGATTTTTGGCACTTAAATGCATTTAATCAAAAAAATTAATGGAACTTTTTTTATAGAAAATTAAAAGTTTGATAATATCGTATAGAATCATTTTTATTACAAATGTTATATTTTCCGAGATACATGCAAGAAACAACACTTCAACATGATTCAACTACAGACGTAACTGCTCTGTGCTATAGAAGCATAATACTTCTTTGACTGGCCTGTTGATAAGTATTAACTATTTTCTGCGAAATTAGGCAAATATATTACAAGTTCACATTACCGATATATGTGAACACCTACAGAAGGTCATATCGATACACATGTTACGAACCGCGTCGAACTTCAGTATAGGCCAAAAACTTCCTATTCTATCTTTTCCCGATATGACTTATCATGAGTCATATTGAATTTATGCTTTCCAAGTCCACTGTTCTATTCTATCATTCTTATGAGTCAGAAATTAGACTAAAAAATGTTCACCAAATAATTACCATAGGTCAAGTGCGTTTGCGATTTCCAATTTCACGTATCAACGTTTGGTTCGGTCAATTAAATTTTAACGTTAATAGCTCACTTCTCATAAATTAAAAGCGCCCCGAAAACATTTCCTCATAATATCGTAGATTCGTCTAGAGAGAATTCTCGAGCTCAGCATCATTATATCGGTCGCATGTGGCGAGTAAATGTCAATTATCATTAACCCTTTCGCTATTCTCCGTCTTTCAATATCAGACACAATACAATGAAATTGATAAAACTGCGCCCGGTGCATAATTACGCGCATTAAACTCGACCGTATATACCAGAAGGCAATGATTTGTTTTCTTTATTACAACGCGACCGGTGCTATTGTAATTTTTAACGAGTTGAGTCGTCTGGTGGCAAATTAGGTGCGAATATGGAGCGTTATCGTTGCCCTAGGACCTGAAGATCGCGATACGTTCGTATCCGTTTGCCTGTGCCTTATCGTAATTACGTTTATTTTTCCTCGTTCTTCAATTGTTTCGATTGTATTTACCACTCGTATACCACTTAAAACGTGAACTGTTGGAAAAATACGACAAATAAAATCATACTAAGAAAGATATGAATGGAGGACGAGCAGACTGATTCAGATCACGTTTTCGACGTTAATTACGCATCGATATATATTTTTCGAGAAAAAAATAAATTTCTGCATAATGAGGGAACATCCGAATACTTGGTACGAGATTTTTTTTTTCCAAAGAATACAAGTTGGAAATAACGAAAATAACGCGTCAAAGCGTTTAAGCAGAATAAAAAATAACTTGCACCAACTGTGGCAACGTCACGGTTAATTGAACTTTTTGAAGCTGCTTCTACACCGCTGATATTTAAATTTCACGCGAAAACGCGAAATACCTAGAAAGCCGCGTTTGAAATATTTTTCGTACCTGTTAATCCCCCGTAACAATACAAATCGTTTGAGTCATTAGTCCCGAACATAAGTCCTCATATATTTTCACCTGCGGTTATTGTCAAGGAGAATGTCAATTTTTTCGCATCTTCAAAAACAATATTATTAATGAATCGATTTTTTCTCTCTTTTCAGGATACCCTTCGGAGCTATTCTACAGAGGAAGTGCGATGTGGCAGATTATGTACGGTTTATGTTTAGCTTTTCCAGTCGTCGCGTATTTCTTCGTCCCCGTTTATTTCAGTTTAGGAATTACCTCAGTTTATCAGGTACTAATGGCCCCAAACCAATCGCCCATTCGACGTATACAATTTGATTTACCTACTTGAGCATTTTTTTTGCTCTGTTTTAATTGCAGTATTTGGACTTGAGATTTAATTCTCGATTGGTGCGATGCTTGGCCTCTGGGACTTACGTGATACGTAATTTATTAAATCTAGGGGTAACCGTATTTACGCCGTGTGTAGCCTTAAAAACCGTCATCGGTATACCGTACTGGGCGTCAATTGTGACGATGGCGTCGGTGGGAATTGTTTTGACTGCGATGGTAAGCGTTATTGAAATTTTTTCCACATGTAATTTTATTTCATTCGTGGGAAGGTCTGGAAATAATTCTTCGGTATGAGTGTTCTGGCTAAGTGAATTTTTTTTCTTTACAAATGATTAATTGCTTCGGTTTCTTCGAAATGAAAATTAATGAATTTTTATCTGAGAGTAATTTTTTTTTCGATTTAAAAATTCCTCTTGTAATGACTTTTTTTGTAACGGAATTTATGAAATTTCGATTCAAAAAATAAATTCATTATCTATTTCAAAATGGTTGGGTATCAAAAGGAAGAGAGTTTAATATCCAGTAATTTAGATTTATCATTTTCAACTGCCCGAAATTTATAATTTTATGCACTGTTGGTAGTCTAATTTGGGATATCAAGAGGTGCAATTTAATTATTCACTTGTATCGCGGCTATAGATTGAGGTTACTTGAATCTGATTGATATAAATATTAGAACAATTGAATTTCCAATAATTACAGCCAAAATGATTTTCATTGTATTGAAAAAAAAAAAAAAAAAAACAGTTTGATCACTCCCAATTTTTGGGCCAAATAATAATTATTGTGGCTGAAATTGTCGGAAATTTTATTGTCTTGATATTTATACGAATGCCTTAATATAAGGGAAACGTTAGATAAGTTCTCAAATTCGATTACATGCGGTATAAAAAATTATTAATATAAATGTTATTAAACTTGATTGGCAATTCTCATTTAAAATGTACATGAAAAATTGAGGCAAAAAAAGCAGCCAGTTTATCAGTATTATTCATTATTTTTTGACTTACGAGTTGCCAGTCCAGGTTAAGTATCATCCATATCTATGTAAAAATAGAAAAAAGAGAATTTTTATTCCCCCTCCCTCAATGAAACAGTGGGCCAATTCAAAAATGATAAATTCAAATTATTGGATATTTGACTCTGTTCACTTTGATACCCAACTACGTTACTTTTAATTTTATTGAAAAAAATATATATTGACCTCTCCCCCTCATTTTAGAGCAAAAAATAATTATTTTCGTTGGAATAATTGGAAATTCAATTTTCCTAATGTTTGTATCAATCTCGTTCACTTACCATCAATGATACTCACGATATACATGAAAAACCAAATTGTACCCCTCTAACCTCTCAGATATCCTTAGCAATAATCACCGTATTACGTCCCTGGTTGCCTTCTTCACGTAGACTGACTGTTCCAGGAAATGTAGGCCTTAATTCTTCAGCAAGTGTGCTTCTGGCCCGAGTTGTAGTATATTCTACAGTAAAATAAAAAAAAATTAAATTAATTGAAAATTAAAAAATCTCAAAAATTGAGAAATGTCCAAAAATATTTTTTTTTTTAATTTTCCTCAGCCTCGAGTAGACATCATCTTTGGCAATAGCCCGGTAAAAATCACCGCGTAATGAAATTCTTACAGTCTATCTCGCTGTATTCCGTAATTTAATGCAACCTAAATAAAAACACCTCTAACCACAGGACTGTACAGTGTACGTGGCGTCAAGTAATAAAAAATATAAATAAAATAAATGAAATGTTTTAATTTTGAATGAAGTTTAAAATTGGAAAATCTCAGAAACTGAACATGTTCCAAAATGAAAAAATGTTGGTCCCGAAATTTAAAAAGTTCAAATGGAAAAATCATGAAAAATCCGGAAATATTTCGCAGTTGGAAAAATTTTTAAAAATTAGAAATATCTTACAAAATGAAAGAAACGTCGAAAAATGAAGAAATATTCGCAAATGTTTTTAAAATCCATTTTCAAAAATTGTCCAGAGACTTGAAGATGTTTTAATTTTAAAATTGAAAAATTTCAAAGATTGAAGAATATTCCGGAATAAAAAAAAAAACTTAATAAAATGATGAAAATCTCCTAGGCCCAAAAAATCCACAAAAAAAATTTCAGAGATGTCGAAAAATAAAATAATTAATATATTAAAAAAATTCTGAAGTTCATAAGAAATGTTCTTGAATAAAGGAAAATTATCAAAATATAGAAAATCTTGAGAAATGAGTGAAATGTTCAAAATAGGCGTGAGCAGAGGGGGAGGGGGTTTCTCCCACGAGTCCTAGTTTTTTTCAGGGCCCACTGAGGGTCCGCGACATGACGCATCGGCGCTAAAAATCTGCCTCTACTTCCATGACTTTTTTTTGGCTCATGACTTTTCCTCTTGTCCTGGACCTAGATATTCTCTGTGCAGCACTGGTTCAAAAATAAGAATAACTCTTCAAAAACATTCTAAAAAATACAAAACTTGAAAATGTTCAAAAATTAAAAAATCCCAAATGAGAAATCTTCTCGAAATCGAAAAAAAAAACGTAAGCAGCCATGCCGCATTACTGGAGCTGAGTTTTTAGCTGGAGCTTGTGATTTAGTAATAACCTTGCTTAACCGTTCATGACCACAGGCCACACCCAACACCAAATCTGAAAACCTACCCTATCCTTTCCAAAAACACTTGAGAAGTTGAATTTGGCACAAATGTAGTATTTCTTGCCATGAAATAATCATGTGAACACATATTTCTCAAATTATAACTATTTGAGGCTCCTCTAATTATCTTCAAATCTTGATAATCCGCCATTTTGGATCCATTTTGACTCAAATTTAAGAGGTCATATTCTGGTCACAAACTAATCCTACACACAAAGTTTGACCATTCTAGGCCGATTTGGTGATGAGATATGGAAGATTCATGAAATTTCCTGCAGCAATTTCCCCTCCAAAAGCCGTTTTTTGCTCTAACTCCCCTCCAAAATCACTGAGGAAGCTAAAATCAAAATACGTTTGTCACTTGGGCTCATTTTATCATATGACACAGCAATAAAAAATTTTCGACCCCTCCTGTACCCCACCACTATTTTAGGTTGATAACCCCGCCTTCCCCCTCCAACATCATGTATGGAAGTGAATTCGGGATATAGTATACAACTTATCCCCAATAACCATATGAATTCATATTAATTACATTTTTACCAACTTGAGGCTCCTCAAGCTCTACTCAAAATTTTGATAATCCGCCATTTTTGATCCATTTTGATCCAAATTCAAGAGGTCATATTCTGGTCACCAACTAACCTCACACACAAAATTTGACCTCTTTAACTTGATTTGGTGGGGAGATATGGAAGATTCAAGAAATTTCATGACTCAAAACTTCCTCAAAAAGCCGTTTTTTGATCTAACTCCTCTCAATATGCACTTAGGAAGCTGAAATTTGGATATGTTAGTATCCGTGACTCACTCTTTCATATGAAATCAAAAACGAAAAATTTGAGCTATTTGCCCCTTCTCCAGCCCCCTCAAAATTTGAGTGATCCGCCATTTTGAAATTTATCGAAAAAACAAAAAAACTATTTTTGCGTATTTTCAAGAAGAGTTCCTCACCGAATTTTGAGCGAATTTTATCCACACCCGCCTGCGCAAGGCGAGTGACACAAAAAACGAATTTCCTCAAAAAACAGGTTTTTGCTTTAACTCTCCTCAAAATGCGCTTAGGAAGCTGAAATTTAGATATGTTGGTGTCTGTGACTCGCTCTTTCATATGAGATCAAAAACGAAAAATTTGAGCTCTTTGCCTCTTCTCCAGCCCCCCTCAAAATTTGAATGATCCGCCATTTTGAAATTTATCGAAAAAACAAAAAAAGCTGTTCTGCGCATTTTCAAGAAGATTTTCTCACCAAATTTTGAGCGAATTTTATGAATACTCGCCGGCGCTATGCGTGGGGGAAAAAATATATATACCAAAAAGTTGGACATTTGCCAGATGATTACAAACGGTTTGAAACGCAAAGATTTGAAGATCCCACCCTCCCCTGACCTTCCCTTCCCAAATCAGGTAGGCTGTAATAGCTGTCGTTTTTTAGTTAAAAACTCAGCTAAAAAATTACCGAAATGGGAAATAGCACATAATATGTAAACGTACATAAATAATGTTGTTTTAAATAAGAAATGTTCAAATATTTATAGTAAAGTCTGAAGTTGAAAAAAATAACCAAAAAATGAATAAATATGCCGTGATGTTAAAAATTACAAAAATGAAAAAAAAATCAATATTCAAAAATTAAGGAAATTTAAAAAAAAAGTATCCACCAGAAAGAATCAATGCATAAAAATATCCCATAGAAGAATCTAGAAATGATTTCTACTGTTAGCGCAATTGCCTCATGTAGCGAGATTCACTTCTGGTCTTATACGTACTACATGGGGAAAAAAATTATCAAATGTTTGCCTTCCAGAAGTTCCTAACGCACACTTATTCAATTGACAGGTGGTATAAGATATATGTATTCTTCATTACGAAAGATGTAATGCTTCAGAAACCCCTAAAAAGTAAAAGTTATGCATAGATTGTTTCACGAGTCTTCAAGAACACAAATGAATTTCATATTATTATACACTAGATTTATCGATTATCCATTTATTATATTTTTAAAATTCATAAAATACTGAGCTTTTCCAATAAATTAAAGGATTGACAGAATTCGTAGATTCTACAAATCGTGAAAAAATGATGGACAATTTCTTTCAGTTTCATGAGAAAAATACCTCCCCCTCCTCCGATATTCTAAAACTTTTCAATTTTCCAAAATGAAATTTTTCGGAATTTTTCAACTTTTACATCAATATAACGGGTGTACATACTATAAAAGTGCCCACAGAAACTTTCTATTTTGATTCATTGTATTTATGATTAAAAAAATTTCAAATTAATTTTTTTCTACGTAAAAATTTTTATTTCAAAGGATTTCGCCATTTTTGAACCCGATCAAATATTCGACTTACGTATAAAAAGTGAAAAAAATCATCAAAATTCCCATAATACTAAAAGACTTTATTTTGATACGGAAATTTTATGAATTAACTTTTATCACTACTTCGCCTTATCAGCACTTATACAAACAGTTATTACAATTGCGAAGTGTTTTGCTACCTCGACTTATTTATTTACCCGAAGATTATAAAATTTGCAATATAATTTACGGTACCGATTATTACCACGAGGTCCTTCTCGTAATTACCTACGCGACTTATCCAACAGGGAGGTCTACGAACAGCCATAATGGCGGACGTGGTACAAGGATTGGTCATGATCTTTTGTAGTTTGGCCGTCATAGTTCAAGGCACAATAGCAGCTCCAGAAGGACCCCTCAGTGTCATTACTAAGCCTTACGAAAGGGGTAGATTGATTTTCTTCGAGTAAGTTGAACATTCTACGAGTCACGTATTCTCATTAATAATCAAGATATTAATTTGCTTTCATTTGTAGTCCTAATTTAGATCCTACAGTTCGAGTGACCACTGCTTCGGCGATACTTGGTCAGTTCTTTATTTCATTATCGTTGTATGGATGTCAGCAAAGTTTCGTGCAGAGATATTTGAGCATGAAATCGCAAGAAAAAGTCGTTAGGTACGGTATGCTTGAGATTACTATAGAATTTCACCGATTCAGTTGCAACATCTGAATATTAATTTAGAGATAACTTTTAAATCTGCGTCAGATACCCGAGGAAATATTTTATATTAATTGAAATTAATCGGAAGCCACGAACCATTAAAAATGGGAACTAGATAACACCCTTGTAGCATAATCGTCGCTGTGATCTGATAAATCAAATATATCAGATTTACTATCGACTAGATTTCTTCTCGTGTTCGATTAATATTTTAAGCTAACTTGGGTTACCGTAAAATTGAAAATTATGACATCAGATTAATCCCATTGAAAGTTTTAATACTCGCCAAGTTTCTACCATTTTGTATGCTGTAGTTAATCGCCTGTAAAATTGCATACTTATAGTTTATAATCTTCAAATTATGAAAATACCTATAAAATTCATTATTAAATCAAAGAATCGTGGTATTTTTCTACAAAAACGATTTTGCATAGATATTAATAGTTGAGAATAATGTGGGGAGAATCCAGATAAAATTTCTGCTTCCTCCCCCCTCCTCCGTTGCATATTTATCTTCGTCAAATTTTATAACTTGAAAAAAAAGTCAAAAAATTTAATTTGAAGCCATTTTAGATTTTTTCGCGTCTTTTGGTCATCTCTATTTTCTCAAAGCCTGAATAATTTTTTTCTGTCAATTTTTTTAATTTTGAGGTGAATATTATATATTTGAGTATTTTTTAATTCACGAAACTCTATATATCTACTTCGCATATTTTTAAATAATAATAATTATGTGGGAAATTTATCACTGGAATGTATATATGGGTTGATTCCTGCCGCAGGTAAGTACTTGAGTTGGTGTATATACTCAATTTTAATTTCCCAGGGGTTCTCAAATTATTATTTATTCAGCAATGAAATCAATTAAAATATATAATTTAATCTGCTGTTTCAAAGCACAACTTTGGCTACCCTAATAAACCTTGAAAAGTAAGAATTAGGCTTAACGCGTGTCTGTAGTCTATTTCGTCCGAAATGAAATCCATACTACTTACTTCAAATGAAAATTAGTTATATATTCTCAATTATTTAAAAAAGACGAAATATCGATTTATGATTATTTGAAAAAATTTATGTTATCATAAAGATAAAAATGAAAATTGACAGATACTTGTTTTTCGATTTTTAAACAATTATTAAGTATAATTGATAATCATTGAACTAAAAAATATCAAATTAGCTAAAATTTAATTTCTTGTTTCAAGGTAAAAAAAAAATTCGCTCATAAAATTAACAAACATTTTTTTTTTCACTGTTTAAGCAACCATAGATGATCATTAAACCCGAAAATCTCAAATAATCTAGAAATTATTTTATTTGAAACTTTTTCAAATATGTAAAATTTTCATACTATAGCCCAGAAAATTGATATACAATTTTTTTCAATTTATAAGTGACTGTAGATGATCATTGAACTCTAAAATCTCAAACAGCCAAACTTTCATTTTTTTTCAATTTTTTCAAAAATATAAAATTTTTAAACTTTGGCTCAAAAAATCAACAGATAAGCAACTATAGGTGATTATTAAAGCCAAAAATGTCAGTTTATTAGCTAAAATTCGATTTTCTAAAAACTTTTTCAATAATTATAGATTCTTCAAAGAAGACTTTGTTGAGAAAAAGTACATCGTATTTAGGGAGCTGACATATTTTCTAAATTCTTTTTTCTCATTTTACTATTACATACCAAACTATCAAGTTAGATTGTTTCACATTGATATGGACTTATATTTTAAATTTAGCTTGTAACATCAAGTATTGAGTTCTGCTTCATTTCCACATAAATCTAAAGCCAATTGTTAATATGTTCCGAAAATTAAAGAAATATTATTGAATTACTTCTAAAATCTTCTTGTTGAACGTGTTCAACTGTTTTTACTTCTGAGGTATTAAATGTAATAATAATAATAATATAATAATAAGTAATAATAATATTTACCATAAAAATTGTATTCCTCTTTATTTTCAGTATTATTAATCTGTTATTTTTAATATTAATTTTTTTTTCATTTTAACAGAACATTATGGTTGAACGTTCCATTTATGGCCTTCTTAATGAGCTTATCTTGGGTCGTCGGTATGGTCATATTCGCCCATTACGCCGACTGCGATCCGAAACAACTAGGGCTCATATCAAGTATCGATGAAATTCTACCATTTTATATCTCAGACCAGTTTCATTTTTTGCCCGGTTTTTTGGGACTAACGATGGCCTGTTTGTTCAACGGAGGACTTAGGTATGTAATTTCATACTTATCGTTATTGTGAAAGCTTGATGAAACCTATTGAAATGCTCTTCAAATTAATTACAAGTAATATCGCTTTGAAGCTTTATCTCTGTTTTATTAATTCTAAATTGAAGAAAAAAACCCTCTTATTACATATCGTATCACTCTAATTCTCACGTCTAAGTATTTTATTTTTCGATTGTCGACAATGGAATTTTTTTTTCAAGTGACATTGGTCCAGCCTCTAACTTATCGCACACAAAAATGAGAATAAATGAATGGTACTCGTAACAGTGTCAATGATAACTTTTGTATTTTTCTTATTCATATCCCATAATAAAAATGATATAAAGAATAAGTGAGTGTGAGAATTAGGCCTTTTAAAATCTCAATTAAACTTTTTATCATAATCTTTTCATTGAACATAAAGAAATCGAAATAATCCTCGCGAAAGTTTTATCTTGAGTCTACTTCTACGACAACTTTGTTTACATGTTGATCGTTTTTATCATCAGGATATGTATTTCCTCTTGACTCGCATTCTGTTGTGCCGCAGTTTTTTTGTAGGTACCTAAGTGGTTTATATTTACAGTAGCGAAAATTTAATAATTCAAGTTCTGCCTAAAATGATACCGACACTCTTTCCATTATGTGTATATTAAATTGATAATATTCCTTTCCTAATATGATAGATATAATAAGTATAATGAAATGAAGATTTCACATAAAATAAAATGTACTTAGTAAAAAAATTATAAGCTGGAGTCTTCATATTAGCCATGTTTGTTCCATTGGCTAACTGGAAAGTAAGATATTTATGAAACCTTTTCTTTTGAATATTTTCGTGTACGTAGGTATCAAATCAACGATCTTTTTTTTTTCATTATGAATAGGGCGCATCAATCGGTATGATTTTAAGTCACGTCGTAACAATATGGCTTATAGCTGGTTCGATGGCGCTAGAAAAAAAACCGGTGATTTATTTACCAACGACCACCAATCAGTGTGCTAATATTTCATTCTATCAACACGCTTCGTCATCGAGATTGTTACCTACTACTCCGGCAAATCTTAAAGCACTCTCATATCCTAATGAATTCATCGAAGATTATGTCGAACCGCAGGGTTCAGGGGATTCGTATTTGAAGATTGTTTTAGCAGAGAATACGTAAGTTCAGGAGCCAACGTAGTTATAAAAATTTAAATCATAATTTGCTTCTTGCTGGCTGAGAAGTTCTCTTAACAATAAATTTTTTTAATCTAAAGTGTGGCTGAAAAGTGTTGGCAGCTTCTTTAGTATGATCATTAAAGGTAAGTTTTGATATTGGTGGGTAACTTATGCAAAAATAAACGAGACTTTTTTTACAGGAAATTGAAAACTAATTCATTTTTTATACGAAAATCATGGGGCCATGTCAGCTATAAATAGATTTTTTGGCCTTCCCATGCATGGTATACAAAAAATATACCGCACTTTTTGGTAGCGAATTGAGAGTAGAATAATTTTATACGGATGTGTTTTTCTCGTAAATGGCGTGTTTACTGAGATTAATTTAAGAAACTATCAAAATGAACACGTTGAAAAATCAAAAATAAAAGTGACTTTTTTGACCTCGGGAAGCATTTTACTCGAAAAATGAATAGAACCTTTTTTGTTTAGAATTGAAAATTGAATAATTTTATTCCTCTTCATTTTCCCCTCAAGTGTCATATTAACTGAGATAAATGCAAAAACAATTTTTAGTGAGGTTTTACCCTCCTGTGAAAGTCATGTCAGAGCTTAACGGGCGGAAAATTTTAGCATGATAATTGGAAACGTACTTTTGACAAGTTTCCCATAAATTGAATTCTGCTGAGCATGTTTGACCTTCTTCACTTCGCATTTTCATGTATGTATGGGTGAGGGGGTTGGGGGGGATATGCTGGTAACTCCTTCACAGAATTGAATTCTGCTGAGCATGTTTGAACTTATTCACTTTTCATTTTCATTTATATGTGTGTGTGCGTAGGGGGAGGGGGCTGGTAACTCCTTCATAGAATTGAATTCTGCTGAGAATGTTTGACCTTATTCACTTTACATTTTCATGTGTTGGGAGGGGGGCTGGTAACTCCTTAATAATGGTGCGATCAAAGCCAGATTAAGCGTATGTAGAGCTGGTACTACTGACGGATTTAAGCCTTCACAATTTTTATGCTATAGCCTTTCCACCCTTCCTCATTTTCTTATCAGCATATTCTAAATTCTCCTTGAGAATGTTTAATTTTTTGTTTTTTCATAAATTTTTGCAGTCATTTTTCAATTAAAAATTTTCAAATTTTTTACACGAAGCATTAAAATTTGTTATCAAAAAATATACGTGGGAAACTTGAAAATATTTGTTCTTATTTTTCTTGAAAATTTTTTGATTCTTTTTAATCTCTCAAAAATAATTTTTCTTAATTTTAACTTTTTCCATTTACGTGCCATATATACGCCAGAAGCACGGACGGAAGGGGGGATTAAATCTGTTGTAGAAGGTCTGTAGAATTAGCTATTGTGGAAGGATTATTGCTTAGAAGAATGGGAAATTATAGGTGATGCGATGTTGTTGGAATTTTGGACAATCTATGAGAATATATTTAATGGTGATGGGGCTGGAGCAAACGAGACAAGAAGGTTGTGGTGTTTTGTTTAGAAGGTAGGAGTGAGTGAGTTTAGTATGGCCTATGCGCAAGCGGCACAGTGCAATTTCTTCTCGTCTGTTGGAGCGGAATGCGGTGGACCAGGGTTCTGTGGTTGGCTTAATTGATTTGAGTTTATTTTCGGTTGATGTTTTTACCCCTATGTCGGACCATTGAAAATTGAGAAGATGTTTAAGGAACGTTTTGAAATCGGTAGAGGAGACAGATTCGTTTGGAGTAGGTAGTAAAGTTGCGGCTTGTTTAGCAACGAGGTCAACTTTTTCGTTACCAGTGATACCTTTGTGACTGGGGGTCCAAGCAAAGACTATTTACAGAGGAGGAAGGTAACAAGAATGGAAATTATTTCCTTAGCTAGTGGATGCTGTCTGTGATCACGTGGTTTAAGTAAGCAATTGAGGGCACACAGCGAGTCAGAGAGGATGATTGCTCTACTCTTCAGATCGGGAACTTGTTGTATTGCTAATTTGATAGCATACAGTTCGGCTGAGAGGATGGAATATGATTTCGGTAGCAAATAACGTATGTCGTTGAATCTGTAGCAAACGACAGCGCAGCCAACATATGAATCGAATTTTGAGCCGTCTGTGAATATGTTAACGTAGTCCTGATATTTTGATGTCATTTCAAGAAAAGCTCCCCGAAATATTTCATCCGTGGCGAATTTTCCGATCTGAAGGATAGAGAGATCTACTTTAGCTTCGAACTCAGACCAGGGTGGAAGAACCGAGGGCGACCACGTAAATAAAGGTGGTAGGTAGTTGCTCATCGATAGTAGTATCGTTGTTGCCTAGTGGAGAAAATGAAATTTCTTCAAAATTAAGTATCCGAAGAATCTATCGAGAGGTTGAAAATTCTTTCATTTTTAAAATTTATATTTTGCAAGGGCTTAAGTGTTTGCAGTACATTCAATACCAGGATGCTAATCACAATATACATTTTTTTTTTTCTCAAAAATCATGCATTGTTAATCAAAAGAGCCCAGAATGGCGGAGCGGAGATTGCAAAACCTCTAACCCTCTCTTAATCCGGATAATTTTGATCTTTGAAAACCCCCTTCAAAAAGCGAATTGTCAGTCATGAACACCAATATTATGTACTTACAGAATCTAATCACAATTCGAATTGGGGACATTGGATATTTCAGTTTGGAACTTGTGCTAGTTACTTTTCGCATATTACTTCTCAGCCACCTTTAAAAAACCTATAGCGGACAAAAATCGCACTGTCACTATTTATTTGATTTTCATTTTTTTTTTTCAGCGATATATTTACAACGTTTTACAGAATAACTTACATGTATTACGCTTTAATCGGTACCTTAATTACCGTAACAGTGGGTACCATCGTGAGTTTCATTACAGGTAAAAATCAACGATTTTTATTTATTTTTAAAAATTTCTTCCTCGTGTCATTTATGTACGGAAATCGTTGCTCTTAGGTTCCAGTAAAGAACACAAATATAACGAAACGTTGCTGCACCCCATAACTAGAAAAATATGCGGATTATGTTGCAGCCGCACCGGTTGTTTTACTGGCGAAGAAGACTCGCCCAAGTCTAAACATGTTCCTAAAACAAAAGAAAAAGTCTCGCCAAAAGATTTTCCTAGCCACATCAATGTTGATACAATCAACGAAAAGTTACCTAAACCTTTTTGCTATACCAATGACGCATTTAATGTTGAGAACGAAAATCACGAAAAGGAAAAAGATGTGAAAAGCTGAGTTTCGCTCAGCTACAGCTCAATATTTGTACATATGTAAAAAATCTATTTTCTAAGAACCCATTTTAAATTATTATCTTTATGTCTTTTTTTCCTAAAAAAAAGAAATTAGTCATAGAATAAATTTGTGATTTTAGTGTATTCTACATGTGTACCTCGAACGTGTGCATTTTTATGCTATATTCTAAGTCATTTTTATTTCGAGTGATTTTCTCGCGTTTTCCCAATGCGACAAAAAATACTTTTCCCCGACGCTGGATACAGCATTAGTGTGGCAATAAACGTAATTTTCAAGTCATTGTTTAAGTGTCGCATTATGTTAAGATTTTTCATTTTCGAACGTCATTGATTGAAATACTCATTTGACTTGTTTCATGTATTTTTTACAAATAAAGATGTCCTAGTGATGAGAGAACTGAAATAATTCGTTCAAGAAACACGTTTCACTTCTATTTATTCTTTATTGGTATAATATAATATAATATAAAAAAAGAATTTACAGTAATTTCTCTTGACCATCAAAAAAATCTTAATTTTATGACGTACAAAATGCACTCTTGATAAAATATTGAAAAAAAAATCAACTCGTCCTATCGCAAACGCCACAAAATTATAAATTCATCTCGACTTGAAAATTTCAACATGGAAGATACACTTTTAAAAGAAAAAATTGGAATAATCAATACAAAAAGAAGTAATTAAAAAAGTGAAGTCAAACACATTACAGGTATAAAATCAAAACTTACAAATCTTCTCAAATTTAGTTACAAAACTATTATGAAAAAACAAAAAAATGAACTGAACAATAATGAAAAATTAAAAACGAAGACCGAAGGAACTGGATAATTTCTCATTAAATCGAGTACTAGTGACAATTAGTTCACAACTAAAAAAGTAATTCGATTACTCAAAAAAGTTGGAATAACGAAAATACGCGAAGGAGTGTATCTAATTAGCAATTACCAATGTAAAGGTATTAAAAAAGTATATCAAATTAAACACTATGAATATTTGGTAGCTGTGGTCAGCTCATGGTCGTCAATGTACTGAAGCGTTAAAAAAAAAGAAAATGAAAATGACGTTCTTGGAGGAATGTCCGTATGAAATCAATTCTTCGGGGGCAGTTATGTAGAATCTGAGCGATGATTACCGTTGGTACAGTCTCTTCGCATATGTCCGACTTCACCACAGTCGTAGCAAGTTTTTTCTGATGCAGGACATTCCCGTGCTAGATGACCAGGCTTATTACAACTGTAACAGTTACTTCTAATAACGCGTTCGGTACAATCACGCGCCATGTGACCGGATTTATTGCAAGAATAACATACTAATTTAGGTCCATTTCTTACGGTTACGTTATCCGAATTCGAACAATTCTTGGCTATATGTCCAAATTCGTTGCAAGTGTAACAGCGATCTTCGTTTTCTTGACAATCACGAGCAAAATGGCCAGGCTGGCTGCATTTGTAGCATTTATCTTCGCGTCTTTCGTTGAACGGGCATGATCTGGCGTAATGTCCGGTTTTGTTGCATCGATAACAGGCACCGTTGTTTTCCATTTTGATAGAGTTAATTGCGAAAATATGCTATAGTTCAATACTTACAATGAATTATAAATTCGCCGGTATTCCAAAAGTACAAAACGTTGAATCTAATTTACTCGCTTGAACACAATCATCGAATCAGTGATATCGGTGGAAACTGGATGATTTCGGAACATGTGGAAAGTATGCTTGGCTTGATGGATGGAATTTCATACTAGTAAAAAATACGACATTCTATCGAAATGATTTCAAACCAAGTTCAAAATGAATTTTTTGATTTAGATTTTGAAACATTATTTCAATTAATCGAGACAATAAATAACTTTTTTAACTTTATTTATAATCTAAAATTCAAAATTTAAGTGTTAATGTATTCTAACATTCAAATAAGCATATGAAATACTAAGTGGGAATCTAAAATATTTTTTAAATGGATACACAAAGCGACGTAAGTAATGAACTAATGAAACAATGATAATGATAATCATGCGACGTATTAGCGATACAAAAAAAAAACAATAAGCAAGATTATCCCTGTTTTCTTTATTTACACTTTGCCTTTTGCATTAATAGAGCGCTACGTACTTTGTTTGAGGTCGAAATTAATTCATTTAAAAAAGATTTATAATACGATTAATTAATTTTGTTTACAATATAAGTCTAGAAATTATCAATATTTTATTAAATTGTAAGCCTTCTTACGAATATGAATGTAAGATTGAACTTGAAAAATTCTTCTTTATTTCCTCACCCTTACCCTCTCTTTTCTGATTTCAACAGCTGATCACATTGTTACAAAAAGCATAGGGTAAGCGACTGAGCGTTCGTAAACCACGAAGCATGACGTCACACACCAAATATTTATTATTTGTTATTATTTTCGCGTATCGCGTACTGCGTTTATCAAGTTTGTTAGAAAGCTCGATCACAAAGAAAAAATATCGATATGTGCTAATTCGTAATTCGAATTAATGAATAATTATTTCATTTGTCACAATGCGAGGTGATCTCGCTAATCAGTTATTATTTCGCGTAAATACTTAATTACCTATTAATTGCAGATTAAACAGTTCGATTTAATGTGGTGGTTATAAAATCCTGACAACATGATTATGATGCCTCCGAGAAGACATCGGATGACATATGTCAGTCCGTGTGTAAAATATATGATATTTTTACTCAATTTTATTCTATGGGTGAGTAATAACAATTCATTATGTACATTGTTCTGCATTCTTCATTTCGAACATTGTTACGATAGGAGTAGGAGTTACGCAGGAAACAAAACACTTACACAAATGTGTTTTTATACAATTCAGTCTTCGTACTAAAGTATTATTGCTTCGTACAATAATGTTTTATGTTTATTCATACAGCTTTTTGGGTGTCTTCTAATGGGTATTGGATTGTATGCATTTTTGGACAAATGGCAGGCTGATGGATGGATCAAGGTTGAAACGATACTGGATATCGTACTCAATATATCTTTGGTTCTAATTTTACTCGGAGGAATAGTGTTTATCGTTAGTTTCGCTGGATTCATCGGAGCTTTGAGAGAAAACACTTGTCTGTTGAAATTCGTAAGTACAATTTTCTATGCTATTACGAAGGTCATAAACGTTTCACTCTTTGGCCTATCTTTTTCTACGCTCGATTACTCATCTTCGGGAAAACACTATGAATGCATTTTTCTTGGAATAATCTATCGTGAAAGTATGTTTTGTCTTATCTCAACTCGTTGAATAAGTACATAATGAGTTCACTTGTGAAGTACAATGAATCATCGCATTCGAATTTCATTCCCAAAGTTATGCTGAAGGATGAACAGCTTCTCTGTGCTTAATTTCACGTAAGCTAAAGTTATAAACAAAACGATCTACCAGCAAGACATTGACTGAGAAAAATTTCACGCTCGGTTAACTTTTATAAGCCACTGACCCCATAGTGTATTAGCATCTCGATTTATTTCCGGTTACACACGTTGAATTTGTTCCAGTTCCTCGATGTACAGCTATTCGATTATTTGTCGACTGAAGTGGGCATTAACCCTTAGCAAATAAATTTTCTCAATAAAGTTATTATTTTTTTTTTCACAAATTAATTATGTGTTGTTATCGATGACTCACTCAACAGCGATAACATATTGTTTGCATTTATATTATGTTCTAGTACTCGTTATCTCTGCTGGTATTTTTCTTATTCGAAATGGCTATCGCAGTTGTAGGCTTTGTATTTCCACATGCCATGCAGGCCACGTTAGAAGAATCGTTCACAGATAAAATTATACATTCCTACAGAGATGATCCTGACTTAGAAAACCTAATTAACTTTGCTCAACAAGAGGTTTGTTTATTTATAGGCCTCATCGTTTGATACCGAATAAAAAAACATTCACCTTACTCACTTCGTTTTTAATTTTTATAAATAGTTTCAATGTTGCGGACTTAGTTCCGAAGGCTTCACCGATTGGTCAAAAAATGAGTATTTCAATTGTAGTTCACCCAGCGCAGAAAAATGTGGAGTGCCTTTCTCCTGTTGTATTAATGCTTCCGAAATAACGGTAAATACTTTTTACAACATTCAATATACGAATTTTCTATACATATAAATTTGAATTATCCCCATTACAGGGTAATCTAATGAATATAATGTGCGGATATGGCGTTCAAGATCTTCCAGTGAGTTTTCATACGTTTATATGTAAATGAGGAAATTATTTTAACCAAATATTCTCTACATATCGAACAAATTTTTTTATTTAAAATCAAGGTCGCCGAAGCTAGTAAAAAGGTTTGGACTAGCGGATGTATAGAAGTGGTTAGGCTTTGGGCCGAAAGAAATTTATATACTCTCGGAGCTGTGGCGTTAGGCGTTGCTCTGTCACAGGTACGTTGCATGCATGAATTTTGTGTTAAAAATACTTGTATTATGCTTTCAAAATATTAATTATGCACATAATGCGGGTACATAGATTTTTGAAAAGAAAAACAAACAAATTTCGATAATTATATTGGTATCTGTCTTATTTATTTCTATAAAAGAAACTAAATGTTGTGGTATTAACCATCTATCAACAATAAGGTAATTCAGTATGAATTGTGATCGCTCTGCAGTTATGTTATGCTCCTTGAAGTAAACAAAAACTATCATTTACACTGTTACACGTATGGCCTATCCAAAGCAGAAATATTTTGTAGATCTTATTGATGTTTTTTAAGTGATTATGAAAAATATTCATAATGTACTAACTTTCTTTCATATTTTTCCCGTGAATCTTGGGTGAATAATATGATGGGTTAGTTTTGTTTCTTTACTCGATGTTTTAATGAAGATTTATACAGTATTTTACCCTAATTTTGATTTTTGTGAGTAGGATGAATTTATCTTAATAAATAAAGGCGTATTAATGAGCGTCGTAAGTTTCTGACACCAGTTCTTGATATTAACCCTCCTTCATGGGGAAGGAGGATTGTTAAAGTTGAAAACATGGTTGGAGCCGCAGCTGATTTCAATAATCGACCCATTTTAAGGGGAGTGAGTTTTTTCAATTATACAAAATTTTTACCCCACCCCCCGTAACATATTCCAAACCCATAGCTTGGCATTCATTTGCTTCTCATGCTTTGAAGTAATATAAAGAGTATTAAATCCATACATGTTTCCACCCGGTGAGCATTGGCATCAATATCGAAAAATTTGATAATCGACTTTTTCGACTTTCCTTTGCTTGTAACTCCTCTGAGTAGTAAGAGAAGTAAAAATAGCGACAAAAGCATTCTTTTCTATAAAAATATAGGTTACTTGAGTTAATATATATATTTCCAGCCCCTCCCAGAGAAATTTAACGCTTTCACCCCCTCTAGATGTAATGCAGTGTGAGAAAACCTAAAAAAATTTCTCCTCTAATCTACGTCGTAAAATGAATTTTATTACTTATTCTGGAATTTTGATGTTTTTGTGCAAAAATGATACTCAAAAACTGATTTAACAACTGGCATAGCAATTAAAAAATTCGCCGTTTGCAAAATAATTACAAATGAGTAAAAATAAGTAGAAATCTGTATGTATGCATTATGCATTTATTATTTAATTTAAAAGTAAAAAATCTGTTTTATGATGAAATTCACGAATTATGTTGATTTTTTTTTTTGTAAAAGAAAAATTAAAATTGTAAATATATAATTACACAAATCACACAATCTCATTAAAGAACAGAATGATGTAAAAATTTTGCCTATTTGCGAAATTAAAGGAAGTACATAATATAAAGTTTCACGATTTGAAATTCTCATATTAGTTCCTTCGGTTTTTTTCTCACAAATGATAAGTACAAAAACAGTTGATCGTCAAATCATTAAAGGACGAAAACGGAGAATTATTTCCTCTTTCGCCGTTTTTCATGAATGTGTGCCTTGTCGCAATAAGCTATGAAGGGAGAGTTCGACTTCCCTCCTTTGGTAATTAATCATTACTTACTAAAGGAAGTCTCCAACGGAATTGTTGCCTATTTATGATGTAGAAACTGTGAAAATTTTCAGTTCGTGAAGCTTCACAATTACTTTCATATGGAAGGTAGGCAAAATTTTCACATTAATTTTTTTATTGTAAATGACGAGCACGAGAATAATTCCATAATAAATCGTCGAAAAGGGGAACCTAATTTTCCCCTTCCATATCCCACCATAACTAGATAAGTAAGTATGCATATATAAAGATCTTTAGAAGAGAAAAAATTTTTTATTTTCCAAAACTGTTCTTGTATTCGTAATTTGTAGCGAAAAAAATTGGCATAGAATTTTTGCCTATCCGTGACATTGAAGGGGATACGAGTTTTCAGTTAGCTCCTTTAAGGTAGCAAATAGGCAATTATGTCGTATGAACTTTATCGATGGAAAGATCAATTCATCATTAAATCTTCCAAGAACGA
Source organism: Phenacoccus solenopsis (assembly GCA_009761765.1). Lineage (NCBI taxonomy): Eukaryota > Metazoa > Arthropoda > Insecta > Hemiptera > Pseudococcidae > Phenacoccus > Phenacoccus solenopsis. The sequence goes on along the minus strand of CM019755.1, from coordinate 17,819,918 downwards.
AATCACGGCTGTGGTCAGAATGCGCGAATCGGGGTGAGGGAGGGGGTATTTTTTGAAAATATAAATTTTCAGTTCTCTGTTCAATATGCGAGAAGAGGTCATTTTTAGGGGAGTTTTTTTTTGTTTTAATTGAATTTTACTCACGCCAAAAAAAAATTATTTGTTTACAATTAATAGGTTCTATAATGAAATCTGATATCTATTATGTATTTGCAAATTTGATTTTCTATGCAACTTATCTTTTATATTGCAAATACGTATATAATAATTATGCCTATTATCATTGAATGTGAATCGCATATTACCTTCCATAAATACCATACATAGGTATTTACATAATTTAAAGCTCATGGAGAGTTTTGACCCCCCCCCCAACTCCCCTCGCCTTATCTACAGCGTTTAACGAAATATATGTAGATTATGGAAATGGTGAAAAATTATCATTCTTAGATGATTTCATCTATCATTGTTCATGCTTTCATTATTTCTAACAAAAGAAGTTCGTGTAGAATTTTCATACCGTCAACAATACTGAAAGAACTATACAAGATTTTGAGGTTTGTGAAATTTCAAAACTCTTCCAGTATTTGAAACGGATGAAAATTTCATTCGACTTCATAAAATTAGTCAACTCAATGATGTTCTTCAATCATATATTACACAGAGATGTAATTTTTTTCTTAATATTTTGTGGTACCCTTTATATATTCAAATAAAATTCGTGAGCTATGATTAGCCCAGGGTCAAAAATACTTTAGACCTTTTTGGGGATTTTTTAGCTGAGTTTTTAACAAAACGATAGCTATTACAGCCTACCTGATTTGGGAAGGGAAGGTCGGGGGAGGGTGGGGTCTTCAAATCTTTGCGTTTCAGACCATTTGTAATCATCTGGCAAATGTCCAACTTTTTGGTATATATATATATAGTGATCTATGGTCAAAGTGGCATCAGTTTGCACATTCCTCAGAAGTGCATCTAATGTCACATTAACGACACCACAATGGCGAACGGAATGTATAATATCATAGGTTTTCTTAGAAACAAATTTTTAAAATGATGCCACTTTACCTGTAAACATCAAAAAAATGAGGCTACTACGACCGTAGACCGAAAAAAATTTTTTTGTATGAAAAATAGAATATTAGTGGTAAAGTGGCATCACCCAAATAACCACACCAGTGACGTCATGACACAAAGCTGAATCGATGAGCAATGTGATGGTAAAGTGGCATCAAAAAAAAGATGCCACTTTGTAAAAAAGATGCCACTTTACCTGTAGACGACGAAAAATGATGCCACTTTATCCATAGATAAATCTATATATATATATATTTTTTTTCCCCCACGCGTAGCGCCGGCGAGTATTCATAAAATTCGCTCAAAATTTGGTGAGAGACTCTTCTTGAAAATGCGCAAAAATAGTTTTTTTGTTTTTTCGATAAATTTCAAAATGGCGGATCACTCAAATTTTGAGGGGGCTGGAGAAGGGGCAAATAGCTCAAATTTTTCGTTTTTGATTTCATATGAAAGAGTGAGTCACGGATACTAACATATCCAAATTTCAGCTTCTTGTGCATATTGAGAGGAGTTAGATCAAAAAACGGCTTTTTGAGGAAGTTTTGAGTCATGAAATTTCTTGAATCTTCCATATCTCCCCACCAAATCAAGTTAAAGAGGTCAAATTTTGTGTGTGAGGTTAGTTGGTGACCACAATATGACCTCTTGAATTTGGATCAAAATGGATTCAAAATGGCGGATTATCAAAATTTTGAGTAGAGCTTGAGGAGCCTCAAGTTGGTAAAAATGTAATTAATATGAATTCATATGGTTATTGGGGATAAGTTGTATACTATATCCCGAATTCACTTCCATACATGATGTTGGAGGGGGAAGGCGGGGTTACCAACCTAAAATAGTGGTGGGGGTACAGGAGGGGTCGAAAATTTTTTATTGCTGTGTCATATGATAAAATGAGCCCAAGTGACAAACGTATTTTGATTTTAGCTTCCTCAGTGATTTTGGAGGGGAGTTAGAGCAAAAAACGGCTTTTGGAGGGGAAATTGCTGCAGGAAATTTCATGAATCTTCCATATCTCATCACCAAATCGGCCTAGAATGGTCAAACTTTGTGTGTAGGATTAGTTTGTGACCAGAATATAACCACTTAAATTTGAGTCAAAATGGATCCAAAATGGCGGATTTACAAAATTTGAAGATAATTTGAGGACCCTCAAATAGTTATAATTTGAGAAATATGTGTTCGCATGATTATTTCATGGTAAGAAATACTACATTTGTGCCAAATTGAACTTCTTAAGTGTTTTTGGAAAGGATGGTAGGGGTTTTCAGACTTGGTATTGGGTGTGGCCTGTAGTGATGAACGGTTAAGCAAGGTTATTACTAAATCAAAACAAGCCCCAGTTAAAAACTCAGCTCCAGTAATGCGGCATGGCTGCTTACGTTTTTTTTTTTTTCACTGGTAAATAAATTTATGCATATACAATTTTTTGTCATTAAAAAATTTTTTATTTGGTATTTCCGAGCTTTTTTAAAACATCGAGCTCAGGGATTTGCTCTCTTTGCCCCACCTCAAGGTGGCCTGTACCTATTTTAGTTCATTGCGTATATGACCTTTTTTTGTTTGTCTCGGCAAGTACTGCATATTGGCGAAATACTTACAATTCATACTGGATTACGCTTGACATTCATGAATGTGAAATGCTAACGAAATATTCGGAACAAAATGGTGGTAGTGCAGAAATTAGGTATTTATAATCCTTCATGAAATTTTGAGGAAAATAATTACTTAAAGTTAATTATTCCATAGCTCTTGATATTTAGCTAAGTAGAAAAATATAATGTTGAAATGTGAACGAATGTTATTACGTAATTTCGACGTTTAAAGCTCGTTAACATCATTATTTTCATCTCGTTGAAAATGATTATTATTTTTAATCTTCTTCGGACATCTTGCATGGTATCTGACCTCGGAGTGTTTAAGAAAATAAAAATTAATTTTAGGAATCTTTTTGCGTTATTTGTTGTTTTTCATGTTGATCGTCTTCGAATATTTAATATTGTTGAAATTTATGCTTTCGTTCTTCTTCAAATATAATTAGCTAAAAAAACTCCTTTTTTTACTACTGAACCTTCATTTCATTTGGCTTCATGCGTGATTTGCTGTCTTGCTTGTTGAATTACTAATCATTGTTTCGCCTTAATTATCACTTAATAACTAATTTTATCGTTGGCATTGGCTTTGTATTACTAGCACGTCAATATGTATCTCTATCGATTATCACTAGTTTGCATTTCGTCTCATTTAAGTTTGGTTTCCTTGAGCTTCGCTTTCGCACCATTTCCTCATTCTAAACCGGTCTGATGGGTGAATTTTTGTTGTTCGCAGCTTCTGATTATCAATTTAGCGAAAACATTAGAGGGACAAATTGAATTACAAAAATCCGGCTGGTCATGAAACATGGCTGCCTACCGTGCTGCACTGTTCAATGGGTACGTTGGCGTATAGATTAAGCGTACGAATAGAGTTAATTGTTTTAATTCATCGAAACGACGCTTTTGTGTACCATAGGTATGGTGTTTTGTGAAGAAACAGTCCGACTCAAGTGCTCAGTGGTAGGCGAACTTTTAACCTTAAGGGACCATTCGATTTGTCTATATAACGTTGTTGATGCATAATTTACAACGCATAATATTTACTCGAGTAACATAATACGTTCAAGTTTACCGATATAATTGTTTTATATTGTGATGTATCTATTTATTATTCGCGATTCTAGTTTTCGTTATTTTTAAAAAAATTCTACGAGTCGTTTGTTATCCAAAATTTTTACGAGAGACGTTTTTTTTTTTAAATTATTTACCTTCGCGTGTACTTAATTGTGTAATGGTTACTGCCTTATTTAGGACTGCTTTTTTATTTCCATTCTAATTTTGCTCTCTTTTATCGCTTTTTATGAACGATTCGAAGAGCTGTCTAGGGAAGGTTTAATTTTCGTTTTGTATTTGCAATGGTTTTACATTTTCGTCGTCAAATAGGAACGTTCGAGTTTAAAAATTAATCGCTGATGATCGTACACGAAACAAATGTCTGTTGGGTATAGTCGATGTTAGAAATTTTTTTTTTCGTATCGAAAAATTTTACCCTACGTGAATTTCTTTTCTCGTGTTATGATATATGAAACAATTTTCGCTTTGTAAATAAGTCGTCGTGTGTTCTCATTTTGAAAATAGTTTCTCATTTGAATCGTCTTTGTATATAGCCGTGATGAGTTTTTTTTTTATCGCCGCGTATTTATTTGTTATTTATTATTCTTCCGTTTATGGTAATATCTAAATCTGTGATTTAGTTTTATATTGTAAATGTTGAATTGAACAGATGCTTATTTATGACTGTCTTTCGGAATTCAGACTCTCGCGTAATTGAAAGGGTTTTTTGTTTGGTACTCTGGACGCGTAGGTTTGACTAATTGATTTTTTTTTCTCTCGAATGGTGGTCAATAATCTATTGTAGAATATTTTCGAAATGTTTTTATACTACATTATACGTAATAAAGTTTTTTTGTACTGTTTCGTTAATGTTTGGAATTTGCGCATGGTGTGATGGAATTTTTTTTCGATATTAATAAATAACTAGTGCCTACTCGCCCCTTCGGGGCTCGCAATAAAAATTAAATGAAGAAAAAAAAATTATTTTATCCGATAAGTACTGTTTCATTCCAAACTGCACAACCCAATTTATTCTTACGTATTTGTTACCGCCCCCCCACCAAGATTTCTTCCTTTCAGGGTGAGCTCGCCCCTTTATACCTTCGTATACCTGCCATTTTAAGCAATTTTACAACTTTACCCTACCTCTTGCCTATGTACGAAGCTTTTATTGAAATTTATCACCTTTTTTTCCCTTTGAATACCTGCTATCGTTTATACTTTTTATTCCTGCCATTTTAAACAATTTTATGACCTTACCATCGTACATGTAAAAAGCTTTTATTAAAATTTACAACCTTTTTTTCCTTTGTATATGCGCTATCCTCTATATACCTTTTATACCTGCTATTCAAAACAAGGATGCGCGCGCATCTCAAAACCGATTTCATTTTGATTTTAATATATAGAGAGATAAGGGCGGGGCGTACCGAACCACTTAACGAGAGAGGGACGAAGAACGACAATTTCATACTTCTTTATGCAATTTATTTCAAGTTATTGCACTTTTTTTTGTAATGCTGCAACGCATACTATTCATCATCCTTCCAACAGACCGACGTCGATCAAGGATGACAAGCTGATTCCCTCTCCCAAAAAAAAGCTGATCTGCTTCGTAATTTAAAAGTTATCTAACTTCAAAAATTCATATCTGGTGAAATATGCATTTAAATTCATTATTAAAAATTATGTATGTGGATGAAGTAATGAGCGCCAAAAACTATGGTAAAAATTGGATAAATTTTTTAGTTCTTTATAAATAATTCTGAAATTTTATAATTAAGGAGACTCTCAAAAAATGTCTTTTTAATTTTTGAATGTATGCTCTACAAATTGTAGTGAGTGGACGCTTTCTAAGTAGTTTAGATATTGAGTAAAAAATAAAAAAATAATTTCATTGAAAATCATATGAAGTTTATATTTCATATCAACTTTTTTTTTTCAAATTTTTAGTAAAATAATCAACTTACGACTATTACAAAAATTCGGTTCTAAAATTTTTTTGAATCAATTTAATTATGATATTTTCTTTCAAACTTCTAAGCGTTACATTTTGAAAGGAATTTATTCAAATATATTTGTTGCATACCTCGCACCTCAAACGCTCGTTTAAAGAGTTCCCAAGTAAACCAAAGTAGACCATGGTTAAACCTCTACATCTAACATCATGGCATGATGTATGGTTTTCTGAATTTAAATTTGGTCTGGGGCGTGCTCAGCCATATGGGGGCCCCAAGATAAATATATTGAAAAAGCCCTGAGAGTCGGTAGGCCCCCTCGTTATAATTTTTAACTTTTTTGAGTGGATTGGAAACCTATCTAAAAAAGCAAAAAATTTTGATATAGAGATTTATAAATTTTTCAATTTTTTAATTTTGATACGTATAATATTGATTTTCATTCAGCTTTAGAGATAATGTCCAAATTGCCAAAAGAAAAAAAAATTGCTGACAATTTTTTGGAAATTTAGCGATCCAAATTTTTTTTTGATTTATCATGAAAAGTGACTAATTATTTTTATACATCAACATTGAAGGGAAAACATAGGCTGGTAAATTAAGGGTGTATTTCACATTCACGATCGCACTGCTTTACGTTTGAACAGATTTAGCATTTATTTTTTCAATTTTTTCATTTCTTTATTAAAAAAACAACTTTTTCTCATTTACCAACATATTTTCCATAATGGCTCAACATTTTCCTGTTGCTGTTTGTTTGATACTGAAGAAACTGATTACCTAGAAAAATTTTTGTATCCGTACCCAATATGTTGGTCAGTGTATGAAGATGAATTAAGTAAAATTTCCCGATATGGCGATATAAGTGGGTACCTACCTACTATCAATATTAAATATAAGCAGTTGAGTTGAATTGAATTAATTATTAGGTGTTGAAGAAAAATTTGCTGAAGTTTCTTTACTATTTTCCAACTTTTATTTTTACCGAATTATATGACTTAATTATACGTCTTGTGATACCAAAAAAGGCCCAACTTCAAAGGGGCCCACCCCTCGGAGCCCCAGAATATTATCCTGAGTCGTTACACGGTGAGCACGCCCCTGAATTTGGTTATAACTTGGATGCATCAAACCCCTACAACTGCAGTTGATGGAGTGCATTCGATCAAATAAGCTTTTCAGTGGTGCGAATACAAAGTTTTGGGATATCAAAATATTCTTTGTATGGACAACTTGTTATAATATCTTTTTCGTTCATCTCCGTAATACCACCTATATTTTTTACATGATTTTGCCGATTCCGGGAAGAGCTAAAATTAGCCCCTCGGATAAAAATAATTTTCAAGCTGCACTTTTTTAATTTTTTCTTAGTCCAATAATAATTACAAAAAAATTTAACAAAAAAAAAAAGAGAATTGTGTTCATTTTTAAAATTTAAAATATAAATTACCGAGGCCCTCTCAAAAACTCGGTAGATGTGTGTACAAATCAATACCGTAAGGGTAATGTTGATCTGGTTAAACATAACATTTAGTAGTAAAGTCCGCTCATTTTGTATAGTAGCATGTAGTTTTTTCTTAGCCCTTTACATTCGATAACGAAACGAATCTTAAAATCTCTTAAATTGTTTGGGTACCTTCAACAAGTTCTGTGGGCTTTATTTGGGACTGTTAATGATGAAGTTATTAAAAGTGAATGGATGGACACAAAATTCAAAAAGAGATTAAGAGCTAATTTGATTTTGAACCATTGAATCAGTGCTTAATTTCATTTGAACGAAAATAAAAGCATATAAATTCATTAAATATTTATATTTCAAAATGAATAAAAAACTAAAAAGTACATACTTATTCCTCTAATATGGCATAACATCGAGAACTTAACTCGGCAAGACGTACGTGCAAATTGAAGAGAGAGAAAACAACACAAAAACCTTATATGACTAGATGATGATCGATCGATCCGACTTCTTTCTTTAGGCGTTTAAATTTTTTAATCAAATATTTCATTTTTCACGACATGTATTTCGTTCAGCTTGGTGGAAATCCATGAAAGATAATCTAATACGTATGTGCTTAACGAAATAGCCGATCCTTCTGTCGCTCTGAAGCTCACAATACCCACCAAGTAATAAGAAAAATCGATGGAATTCTTCAACACCAGTCCACCGCCGCTGTCGCCTTGATCCAGAGTGCTTACTGTGAGAGGAAAAAATATTTTATTTACAGTTAATACGAAATTCACGAATAAATCAATTATGTAATAGATTATAGATAATCACCGTTCAATCCAGTACAGAATTTTTCGGTCGCCAAGTACTCCTTTATGGCATCTGGAGCAATCTTTGAACATTCGTCGAAACTGATGTAAGGTAGATGAGCGACTTTTAAAATAGGACTTCCTGTTGGTCTACCAGATTCGTCGATACCCCATCCTGGGATCTATAATAATATTGCATCAGGTTACCGCGTGATATTGAAAAATTAATCGATATGTTGAATGAAGATTACGTACATCTAAAATTGCATTACTCCCTATTTTGATAGTGCTATCTTTGAATAAGCAAATGGGCGATACTTGAGAATTAAAGGATATTTTAGTTTTTGTCACGATAATCACGATGTCTCTTTGGAATCTTAGTTGCAAACCACGAAAGTTATTGAAGATCAACGCTTCTACCTGAGAAGAGAAGAGATTACCTAATATTTAATACAATTTCATTAAAAAAAAAAAAAAACAAAAGCGAATTCTTTTATTCATATCTGAAATCTTACTTCATAAAATTGTGTAGTTTCCGAATCCCTGGTGAATCTATCGCGTGTTATTTTACTTACTCCAATTTCATAGTCAGCCGGGTTTCTCTGTCTGTCGTTATTTCGATCGTAAAAGCAATGTGCGGCTGTTGAATAATTTCATGATATATTATCTGCAGGCCTAGGTTAAAGTGAGGTAGGGGTTGTAACGCCAACAACCACTCTCAGAGGCATTTTGTGTTTGATTTTTAGCTGTGTTTTTAACATAATAACGATAGCCATTGCAGCCTACCTGATTTGCGAAGAGAGAGTCGGGGGAGGATGGGGTCTTCAAATCTTTGCGTTTCAGATCATTTTTAATCATCTGGCATTTTTTTGTTTATTTAAAAATAATGAAAGCGATTATGTGGTGTGGCTAAGGGGGCCAAAAATGGAGTGGGGTCAGAATTAGCAAAGTATCGTAGTCTGGCATCGGAGCTACTATATCACAAATGAAACCCTGACAAAATCACTTGAGATGGAGAGGTTGTAGCCCTGTCTAAAAATTGTATTAGCAAACATATGAAATTTGTTCAATTAAAGTAAAAATGTGATTTAAAATTCGTGTAAAGTTAAGGAATGATATGGGTTTGACTGAATGTGGAAATTCTTGAAATTTAAAAGAGAAATGCGAATAATTTGTTACTGATAATAATTGACTTGGAAGTATTTTGTAATTGGTAATAAACTGAGAAACGGTATTTAAAAGATTTAATATTAGAGATAATTATTATAAATTTAATAAATATTTTTTTTTTTTTTAGATTAGTTTATTTAATTAAAATTATAGAACTTCATATTATCTTATGTAAGATGTTTCATCTCAATTATATGAATTTCTTCATGCTTCATATAGGACTACTCATATAACATTTATGTATGATAGTTTGCCTACTGTAATTGCTGAAGGGGTTAAGTAATGAATGGTTGAAAAATATTTTTAAATGAGTTATGAACTTGAAAACGACAGCTATTTCAGTCTACCTGATTTGGGAAGGGAGGTTGGGGATAGGTGTGATCTTCAAATTTTTGTGTTTCAGACCATTTGTTACCATCTGACAAGTGTCCAACTTTTGGTGATTATACATTATATTTTTTTTTCACGCGTAGCGCCGGCAGGTATTCATGATATTTGCTCAAAAGTTTGTGAAAGACTCTTCTTTGAAATGCGAGAAAACAACTTTTTTGTTTTTTTTTATATACTTCAAAATGGCGGATCACTCATATTTTGAGGGAGGCTAGAGAAGGGGCAAATACCTCAAATTTTTTGTTTTTAATTTCATATGAAATAGCAAGTCACTGATACTAACATATCTAAATTTCAGCTTCCTAAGTGCATATTGAGGGGAGAGAAGCAAAAATAGTCTTTTTGAGGAAGTTTCAAGTTATGAAATTCTGTTGAACCTTCCATATCTCCTCACCAAATTAACTTGGAAAGGTCAGACTTTGTATGTGGGGTTAGTTTGTGACCAGGATATGACCTCTTGAATTTGTATCAAAATGGATTCAAAATGGCGGATTATCAAAATACATGTTGAGGGGAGTTAGAGCAAAAACAACTTTTTTGAAGAAGTATTTTGTTATGAAATTTCTGGAATCTTCCGTATATTCTCATTGAATAAACCTACAAAGATCAGTTTTTGTATGTGTGGTTAGTTGGCGACCATTAGAATGTGACCTTTTGAATTTGGGTCAAAATGAATGAAACATGATGGATTATCCAAAATTTGAGTAGAACTTATGGAACCTCAAATTAGTAAAAGTGTAATTAGTATGAACTCTATGATTTTGTGGATAAGAAATATACTATATCCAAAATTCACTTTCATACAGGGTGCAGAAGAGGAGGAGGAGGGGTTATCGACTTGAAAATGTGGTGGAGGTACATTGGATCGAGAATTTTTTATTAGGGTTTCATATGATAAAATTGGTTCAAATGATTGACCTATTTTTAGCTTCATAAGTATATTTGTTTCATTAGTGATTAACTGATTACCAATTTCAAAAATTTTTCTTCATCAATTAAGTTGGATGAAAATATGCTGCTTGCGCCAAAATGTATGATATGCAATATTGTAGAAATAGGTGAGACGAAATAATGTAATAAGTGTTAAAAATAATAAAAGAACTTTCACAATTTACCACTTTTTTCATATTGTTCGCAGATAATTTTGAAGTTTGCACGATCAATGCCATATTTTGAAAACTTTTTATGTACTCCTTTCTCATTCATCGAAGCTTATCCTCAACTTATCGTCTTTGTGTAAAAAAATCGCTACGAAAAATACCTAACAAAAATGATTTTAGTTGGGCTCAACTTCCCGGTCTGGCCTCTCCTTAATCCGTGTCTGATTGTTATATATTTATAAATTATTTCAGTCAGTAGACTACTTATTTATAGTACCTACCTGATAATAAACTGTAGGGAGAAATTATGGTGGCCCCGCAAATCAATGTATTATTAGCTGGTTTTTCGTAAATAGCAGCGTGCCATGGGAATTCGCCCAAAAGTACCGGTTCTCCACCATGAATGGTTGGTGTAATCTTCGTTCGAGAAGGATGACCACATACTGCGAGAGTTGAGAATTAGTACCCTTAACAAATTTCGCGATTCTGATAAGTAATATAATGCATGTATTTCGAGAGTCAACTTACTGGGAATACATTTCACCAATGCTCCACTCCATTGGCCGTTCTCACGACAGTAAATGGATCCGGTACCAGAGGTGGAATTTTTTCTATATTCAGGTAAACAAGATACCGTAACGACTTCGGTATTTACGATTAATTTACCATCGCAGTTGATTTCTTTTCCTTCGTACAAGCACTTTATGACCACATTTTGAGGTTTGAGTTTGCTACATATTTCTGGTGAAATATGATAAATCATGAAAAATATGCGTTGAATGTTTATACGATTTTTTTGTATCATTGAATTGAAGAAGTAAAAATACGTACTGCCGCATTGAGAAATCGGTGGTGTCCAAGTACCTTGGAAGCAGACACTAGCTGATGCTTCCGGTCCATAGGAGAAAAATCCGTTTTTACATTTGTACTTCAAACTGGTGAATTGAGGAATCGGAGCGCCTTCTCCAGAATGGTTGCAATAACTTTGGAAAATGTTCTCCGGGCATGTGATGTCATAATCGATATTATAAAGACTCTTACTCGGTAGAGTACATCCGCCCGTGAATTCCCTGTTACAGAATTATTATCAAATAGAGACATCATAATTATATAGGTAGATGTATAAGTACTACGAATATACCCGTTTTGGTGCTTTGAATTTAAAACTCGAAATAAAATTTCTTAAAAATAGTCCTCTTATATCAAGATTTTTTCCAGATCCTGCAGAAATTTTTGTACCATAATTTGTTCTTCTTTCAGTGGTTCTCGAATGATGGAAATCAAATCAAATTGCATTTCTTTATTTACAAATTTTTAAAATTACAGTAGAGAAACGATGACGAAAAATTTGAAACAGTACAAAATGATTGGTCTTTTAATATGATGCCTTTTTTTTTTTTTTTTTTGAGCCTATTTCATTCTCAGGCAGGTACAGAGTGAAAATTTGTTCAATTGAAAAGAGGAAACGTTTCAAAGTGATTTTATTTTTTATATATGGGCTTTTTAGAAAAAAATACTTTTCATAAATATTGTTAGGGAGTAACGAAGATATTCTTCAGGGGGGGGGGGGAGAAAAGCAAAAATTGACAACTAATATCATGAAATTTTCCCAACTGTTGACCTTTTTTTTTTTTTTTTTTTTTTTTTTGTTTTTTAGTCTTCAAAAATTTTAAAATAGTTGTAATAATACTGCTACGCCAAAATCCAAATTTACCAACTTTACAAAGGGCAAGGTGGCTACGTCTCTGGTTGTGTGCTATGCATGATATACTAAGTTGGCATCAGTTCGAATTTATTCGAGTTCTTATTTTCCCAAAAGAAATTCCAAGTTCCCAATTTCAACGTTGAACAATTATAAATTTCCCAACTTTTCAAAACACCTGGGGGAAGCTCCCCCCCCCCCATCCCCCCTTAGTTACGCCCCTGAATATTGTTGCCCTTTTTGAAAAGTTTTCATTCATTTATACGACTTCACCCCCTCCCTCTTCCTCATTACATAAAATCTATGCTATTAGTTTCAAAACTAAAAAAAATGCATTTTTTTCATTAAAAAAAATAACCTCTTCTGATGTTTGAATCACATCTACCAGCATAACTCCTAATAGTTTTGTCGATTTGGAATCATTCTACAATATCTATGTATATAAAATGTGAAATTAGGTTCATTATACTAATTTTCACCTAATTAGTACCTAATAAGATTGAACCACTTCCATATTGATTGAACTTACGTGTATATGTCCCCATTAGAGCAATCTATTTTCAGCGAATCATAAGTGAATACTTCATTTTTAACGATCATTTCGGGCACTTTTTTCTCAACTTTGATGACCGGCGGCGAGGGAGTTTGTCTTTTGACAGCCTCCTTTAGAATTGGTTTCGCCCAACCAGCATGTTTCAACACGTCCGTGAAAATTCTAAATGTATTCCACGGCGCGAACATACCACTCGCTACGCCCAACAGGTAATATTTGCTTTGGTACTCGATAAAATATCCGGTGCCCTTGTCGAGATAAATTAGTGGTTGATCATCTGAAATTTTCATCTTAATGAGTACTATTTCACGCATCATTATCTAATGAGTCTTGCGCTTACTTTGACGTCTAACGCAAAATTTATCATCAGTGATATACAATTTACGCAACTCTTCGGCTGGATTGGCGGTAACGCATGAAGTTTGTGGAATGTAGTATAATGCCATGTTAGATTCGAAGAATAGTTCCATCTCCAGAGGAATATAGAAACTATGTTTAGCAGTACCAAGCGTTTCATTTACGATGTAGTTAGCCACCTGTGATTTCAAACGTGAGCTTAAGTGATGCATAGAATTCATGTTCAGTTGGAGATGATCGCACTTACATGACCTATGGTGTTTGGTTTTACAAAAATTTGAAGCGAGTTATCCCAGTCTACGCAAACAGGATAGACGTCTGAGGTGAAGACGATTTTCTCCATTAGTTCTACTAAGGCGATGTCGTTGGTGCTGCTATCCGCTTGGTAATTTTGATGGATATGGATTTGGCGCACCTGTAAAGGTGAAATTTGTGAATTGGTAGAAGGGATTGTGATGAACGATAAATCGGTGTAGAACGGCGGGAATTCCATTTGCATGACCTTTCAAAATTTACCTACCGAATAATTTTTTTGAGCTTTGCTATCCTTGGTTTTGAAATTTCTTTTCTTTTTTCCTACTACGATGATATAATTTTCTGGTTTTTTAAGAGCTTCTTCTTCAAAACAACTGGCAGCTAAAATATCATATTTTTCCCCATAAATATCGTTACATAATATCCATATCCAAGGTAGAAAAAAATCGATATTATACCTGTAGCCACCATAGTCGGACCTACGATGGTACCACCGCATACCAAGACAGAAAAATCCTTCAAATAAATCGCCACATTCCAAGGGTACTGGAATGGAGGGGTTGTTTGTTTCAAATTGGTACCACATCCTTTGAAACAAGAAATATGTATAAGCGCGCTTGAACTATGTAAATAATTTCCTCAAATCCTTAAAAATCATACTCACCTAAGCACTCGAAATGATCCACGTGCCATTTCCCAGATTCATCACATACCGCTTCCTCGACATTAGGAAGGATATTAGAATCACAGTGTGGTCGAATCACAGTTCCCGGTAAATGAGTTTTGGTGCAGTCTACTTCTTCGTTATTGAGGTAACATTTGATTTTAGCGTTATTCACCTTCGGCGTAGGATCGCACATTTCTGTCCCAGAAATATCGAACTCGTTGCATCACAGAATTCGTATTTTAAAAGAACGAATGGAAGTTGAAAACTCACTTATGCATGAGGACAACTGCGGTGTCCATTTGCCTTTCAAACACACTGATTGTAAATGACCAGTGGGTTCAGCCCCGGAATTGCACGACAAAGATAGTAACGTTAGTTCTTGGACGAAATCTCCTTTGGAGCTCGGGAATATCTTGATGGCCGTGCTACTGTCGCAATTCACAATGTAATTTCGTTCTTGCGAGTAAGTTGGTAGAATGCACGAGTTTGGGCTGTAAGGGAAATTCGATTTCTTCAGTCGATTGGTATCTATAGAAGTAGGATTTGCTTACGAGAAAAACAATAATGAGGTATTACTATCTGCCTTCGCACGCTTCCCATAGCTCGTCAGATCCATCTAGGCAGTTTCTTACTCCGTCACATACCACACTCGATGATATGCATTGGTTATTTTTACATTTATATTGGACTCTAGAAAAATTAAAGAAATATAGTAACATAAATAAATTACGTTGTGCACGAACAGCAGTCCATTGAAGAAACTACCCCTATTCGTACTCTTTGAATCAATCATAATTATATTCTCATTTGAGTTTTAAACCGTGTGGCTGTGAACCATGATGGGTATAGGTGGGGTAACATTGATTCATGAGAGGAAACAAACTACAACTTTTAATGAAAGATAGAGCTGTGCGGATTTTGTGCATGTCATTCGCAGGGACAGATTTAGGGGGGTCAGGGGGGCCAGGCCTACACCACAAACCTACTTCAAGAAGCCTACACCAAAAAATAATAATTAAATATCAATCTAAGTACTACAAAAAAAATGTTGAAAATGAAAATTTCTTCAACCAACTTTTCTTGACATTTTTTCTTCTTGAAAATACATTAATCTATTGTGCGACCAAACTAGTGTAAAAATCAAAAAATTCGTCTTCTCGAATATCTTGTATTCGTGATCTTCAAATAGAAGAAATAAATATTGAAGCTCACAACATAATAAAACTATATCCGAATGATTTAGATTTATCTTTAGAAAACGAACTCATTCAAATAAAAAATTATGAAAAACCAGAAAATGAGTTTTTGAATTATTCGTGTATAAGTTGATAATTCAAAACAACTCGGAATGTGTGTTGAAAAATACAGAAGTGCTGCTAAGAATATATCTTAGTATAATGGTAATGAATTGCAGCGGAGAACGTTCGTTTTCAAGATTAAAAATTTTTTAAAATCGCTTCAGTACCACCATGACACAAGATCAGCTTCAGACGTTAGCTCGTTTGAGCATTGAATCCGATATAATGAAAAGCATCGATTTTGAAGATCTGATTAAAGATATGACAAATAAAAAAGCGCTTAAAGTGGCTGTTTAACTTTTATAACCTAGTTTATATTTTTTTATATAATTATAATACAAAAATGACTTATGTTGAACGTTATAATGATTTTTATAATTTTTTTTTTTTATTGTCGAAATATAAAGTAATTTTTTTTGCATGGGATCAGTAAGGGCCTTCACCAGTACTGGGACCCAGGGCTCCAAATTCCTAAATTCGGCCTTATTCATTTAGTCCAGAGATGAGATGATTTAGTATTCTGTGGAGAAGCCTATTCTTAGAAAAGTGAGTGCAATAGTGAATTAGATGAATCACAAAATGGACAAGTTGGTGTCTCTGTAATTTCATTAAGGAGGTGGTGGTGGGCTATTTTAGTATGGCATATACAAATTAGGGTGATAGCTACTTTTTCTCATCTGTTTAAGGTTGAGATTTGCTTAATTTGTAAGCATTATAAATTTTTGATTTTTTTAAAATAATTTTTTAATCTTTTTCTTTTTTTAGCTTTTTCTATTGAATTCTTGATTTTCATTGTTTTTCAGTGATTTTTCCTTACGACAAAATTTTCTAATTTTTTAAAGTTATTTGATTAATTAGCAGTAGAATGAAAAATGCAGTTTTTCAACGTTTGACGGCTCGAATTTGGAGCTAAAAATTAAAATTCGGCATTTTTAATATATTCTTTTGGCACCTCGTTTGCTATTCTCCCCTCAAATCATTTTTGAGAGGCTCAGCTTCACGAAAGGGTTCTGAAAAAGAGAGTAAAGGTGAGCGGATTTTAGCGGATTTTTGGTATTCTTTTTTGTACACCTTCCTCAATGCATTAAACCAAAAAAACTTTCTATAAGAATTTTTTCCGGTACTTTGCCATATCTACCATATTACCTCATCAGTATTGGAATTTGAGTTTATACTTATGTATTCCGAGTTACGAAGAGGGGAATGGGAATCAGAGACGGCAAGAGGGAGCGCGAAGGGTGCATTTGCACCGGATCCGGATTTTTTTGAGGGCAGTAAAATTCGATCGGGGCTAATTCTTAATGAGTCGTATTGAAAAACGTGTGAGGACAAAAAAATAATAGCAGTTGAAAACTTCAAAAAACATGCATGAAAGTTGACAAACAATATTCAAGGGTGGAGGGGGGTTGAAAAACGCACCCGAAAAAAGGGCGCGAGAAATTTTTGTTCTTGGGCCCGATTTGGCTGTCGCCTTCTCTCATTGCAATCTCCAGATATTAGAGGATTTCGAATTATTTGCGTTTAATGGTGTTCCAATTAATGATTTTGAAACTTTAGGAATTCCAGGCTTGCCAACTTTAAAAAAAAAATCAATTCACAGTCGTGTATAATATAGTATGTGATAGTATTTAGCGCAGTACTTCTTATTACAAACCGAGTATATTATTTAAAAGTATTTTCTCCTGAATCAGAGACAGGGACGTACCGAAAGGGGGGGAGGGGGGGGAGCTTCTCCCCCCTTGGCGTTTGGAAAGTTGGTAAATTTGGAGTTTGAGCGTAAAAAGTTGGCAAATTTGGAGTTTTAGCGTAAAGTTGGTAAATTTGACCACTTGTGCAGTATTTAAATTTTTTGAAGACTAACAAGACTGTGCATCATATTTTTCCGTGGAGCCAAAAAAAAAAAAAAAAAAAAAAAAAAAAAAAAAAAAAAAAGGTCAACAGTTGGTAAAATTTCATGGTATTAGTTGGCAATTTTTGGTTTTCTCCCCCCCCCCTGAAGAAGGTCTTCGGTACGCCCCTGATCAGAGACGGAAAAGCTTCCTTCCAGATTTATTTCTACATCGACGCAAAAGCATCTATATTTTTTGTTCACAACATTTTACCAATGTATAATGTAAAAATCAGATCATCATTGATTTTACCTGGGTTTGATCCTTGAATGACGTAAGATAATTAGTCTATACATATTGTAGTGTTTTTTTTTCTGGAGTACTTACGGTGTGCATGTTTTAGGCTTTGCTTGTCTTCTGATACGATTCAGTGTTGAATTTGAGTAGGTGATGTAACCTATATCATATCACATTTGTGTGTTATATTATTTTTTATTATTATTTTTTTTAACAATAATAAAAAAAATACTAATTCTTAAATTCTACTCACCTCCGTCAGCAGGGTAGGAATGAAAATAAATACACACCGCGACGAAAAAAATTCCATTTTTCAAGTATTTCATAATTCAAGATACAAAAAAAATATATATTACTGCAAAAATTAAAATTCTTAAAATCACGTTCACCAAACACTACATATTTATTTGCATTTAAAAAAGTATTTTATCTTCTTGAACTTCAAGCATCCAATTTTGATAACCTGTATCTCTTATACATATTTTCGGTAATTCCATGATAGCAGAAACCAGTTGCTTGAGGTCATTACTTTGACGTAAGCAGTGGCTAGAAAATTTTAATGCCCGCAGACGACTCGATATAGTGGTGGCAAAATTTCAACCAGTTTATATTCTAATTTTTTATCTCGCGCGTAAATTCAGAATACACGAGAGGTCATCTTATTCAGATTTTCTTATCGACGTATTCGACTCGAAAGTACCGATTTCGCGAATTTGCGGTGTACGTTTTCTTAGAATTTCGATATCGTTCGGAATTACCCATTTTACGAATATTGTAAATTGTCTTTGTACGCTTGGTGGGAAGAGATAAACAAGGTCACGGATGCGACCAGTTTCAACAACAATATTTTACCACTACCGTTGTAAATTATCTACCATCGTTGAGCCGGTTCACCGGTTCAACTTTAAAAACGATTTCGCGAACGTGATTTTCGTATCGTTTGTATTTTGCGAGTATTCGAAAAGCGAAAAAAATAAAACGCGAGAAGTAAAAATGTACGTATTAATTTTCGCCCAATTGGCGGTGTATTTTTCGCAAGCTCTCGGTTGGAGCTTCGAACCGTGTTCGGAAGCGGATTTCCAAGGCATTTGCGAATTGGTCGAATACAACGGATGCCTGACTGTCGTCGATATGACATGGAGCAACGAGCTATCCATGCACGATACCATCAACTCCATCAGAAAGGTGAACGGATGCGTTCGTTTGTTCGAGAACGGGCATTGTAAGGGCCGATCGCAAGCGTACTACCCGGGTGCCTGGGGTCTTCAGGATCTCAAACGGGATAATATGGGTGGTGTGGCGTCCTCCATTGGGCCATGCTTGGAGTACGAATGCGCTAACAAGAACTTCAACCACGGAGAATTCGACTGTGTGTCGCACGACACCATTCATTTGGGCGAAATTCCGAACTTGAAGACGGTGGAAGTGAATAACACCGATAATCCGATAGCTAAATACCAATTAGGATATGGTGGCCGAGTGGAGTACGTTTTGGCCAAATTCAAATCCAAACATCTCTACCACGGCGTCAAATTGGACCATGCGAGGAAAACTTACGCTGTTGGATTGGGCCAGAAAGGAGACGTAGCTGGCATGATCATCGGACCTCATTTGGGCGGTGATGGAACCCTCAACTATAACGTGTTCCCGCAGAATGGATACATCGCTAACGGCCACTACCAGGAAATCTTGGAACGTAACGTGTTCGCGCAGGTCGCTCGTAATGGAGAGGTGTGGTGGGAAGTGAACCTGCACTACGATGACGCTCGTAGCACTCGTCCTTCTGCTCTCATCTACACCGTGAATCCGACGTTTTTCGCTTTGCGTCATTTACCGAATCCGATACTAAAATAACATCGTAGGTGTTCGTAGGTATTTATTATTCGCTTCGATGACTTATGTTCGTATTTGAATAATCGCTCGTGTCATTCTGTTTTATTTTCATCCCTTTTTGGACATGATTTCAATAAATTTTTATTGCGTATCGTACGTTTTCATTTAACTTATCGCGGTTCCGTTTACTCGGTCAGCCTTATCGAAATGGCGTCCAAGTTATCCATTTTTCTAATCACTTTGTTTACATCGTTGAACGGCGGTTTCGCTTGGAGAGTCACGGCCTGCTTGAACGTAGATCATAAACCCCCATGCTCCGTTTTACAAGGCTCCGGCTGCATGAATGTCGGATTACACGACGACGATACCATCATGAACGATCGCATCAAATCCATCAACACTCACGGAGGCTGCGTGCGAGCCTACGGCGACGCCAACTGTTTCGGTAAATCGCGAGCGTACTACGTCGGATCGCCCGAATGGGTCGCACATCACGATCTCAGCCAAACGAAATTCGAAAACTTCATCTCCTCGTTCGGACCTTGTTTCCCTAACGAGTGCGCTCTCAAAGGCGGAAAAATCGTCGACAATTGTACCTTTCACGATGTCGTCTGGGTCGGTGGTTGGAAACCCGGTCTCGTTACGAAGGAGATGAAAGAAAAAGGTAATCCTATTATTAAATACCAAACAGGAGTTAAAGATCGACTAGAATACGTTCGAGCGCAAGTATTTCCCAATCATTTGGACACCGGTGTGGATCCAACGATGAAATGTTACAATACGTTCGTTCGATTGGACGCCCCACCGATGTTGTAGGACTCGTCGTGCCTAAGATACTAGGTGGCTCTGGACTCCTCAAGTATAACGTTTTTCCTCAAAACGAAAAGGTCAAGATACCTTTCGATCGAATGATTTACGATGTTGTCAAGTCGCAGGGATGGTCTGATTTGGAGATCAATTTGCATTACGATACGGATGAAAGTACAAGGCCGTCGGTTATCATTTATCGAATTCACAGTGTTAGATATTATCGTATGAGGGATTTTATTAATCCGTTGTAATAGCTGAGTGTTTTTTTGCGCGTTTTTATTTTTTTACTTTTTTTTTTTTTTAATTTTATTTCAAATATGGATTTAATGATTTTTCATCATAGTGATGAATACTTGCCTATTTAGCGATTTGAGGGCCGTTGTTAAAAATTAGTCAAAATATGATTTGAATTTAAGTATGTTATACTTTTTTATGTAAATATAATTATTTTTTTAATTTAGCTCATTTCTATCTTGTTTTTTTTTTTTTAATATCATTTGTCGTAAATATTTATTATTAAATTTTTTTTGTGATTAGAAGCTTTTGAAATTTATTGTATTTATTCCAGTTGCTAATTTTTTTAGTATACGCAAATGATGGATTCATTGATTTACCAGTTTTAAAAGTTGCTCAACTCTTGAAATATAATTGAGTTATTTTTTTCCTATTACAGCATAATTATTGGGAATACCAAAAAATTATCTAAAAAATTTTGAAATCACTTAATTCCGAAATTAATGTAATATGAAGCCTATATTAAGTCATATCAACTTTTTTTTTCTTCAAATTTTTACTAAAATAATTAACTTACAACTAATACAAAAATTCTGCACTGAATTTTTTTTTAATCAATTTAAATATGTTTTTTTTCAACTTTTAAGTATTAATTTCTAGTGGAATTTATTTCAGTGGGTTTGTTACATACTTCACATCTGAAAAGCTCATTTAAAAATTTTTCAAACAAATCAAAAAAAAAATGATTAAACCTCTTCTTTCAGCGTAGTGGTACGAGCTATGATTTTCTACAAGTAAATTTAAATTTGGTTGTAAATGGAATGCATCGAACCTCCTACAATTACACTTGAAGGAGTGCATTCTCTCAAGTAAACTTTACAGTGGTGTGATTTCAAAATTTTTGAATAGCAAAATCTTAATGCATATCTATAAAAATTCAGTGTGTGTCTGTTAATGTTCTAAAAACTTTTAAATCGCTAATGCGATAATGCTCATATTTGCGCAGTATTTGTGTTATATCTTAGAATATTTAAGACGAAAAAAAATTAAGATGCTCCTCAAAATATCGATTCACCAAAGTTTTGAATAGAGCTGAGGAAAGAGCGCATAATTCAAAATTTTGGTTTTCGATTTCATATGAGAAATTAAATCAAGAACACCAACATATCCACATGTTAGCCTCCTATGTGTATTTAGAGTGGGGTTAGAGCGAAAAATGGCTTTTTAAGGAAGTTTTGAGTCATGAAATTTCACGAATCTTTCATACCTCCTCACAAAATCGACCTAGTTTAGGACCTGAATATGTTCTCTTGAATTTGAATCAAAATGAATCTAAAATAGTGGTTCACAAATATTTGAAAGAAGCTTGAGTAACCTCAAATAATTAAAAATGTCATTCGCATGGACTCGTATGATTACTGGGAATGAGAAGTAGGCTGTATTCAAAATTCTCCTTCACACGTAATGTTGTGGAAGGGGGGAGTGAGGAGGAATTATAGACTTAAAAATATGGTTGGGATGAACGAAAAATTGAAAATTGTTGATCTTCGTGTCATATCATAAATTGAGGGGAAGTGCTGACCTGTTTCAATTTTAGCCTCGTTTGAATAGGAGTTGAAGCGAATAATACAATATGAAATTTCACAAATCGTCCATATCTCCTCATCAAATCGACCTAAAAAGGTCAAACTTTGTATGTAACATTAGTTAGCGATTATAATATGACTTCTTCATTTTGGATGAAAATGAGTCCAAAATGGTGCATCGTCAAATTTCAAGGAAAGCTCGAGAAGCGTCGATGCTGAAATTTGAAATATATGAGCTCAAATGATTATTCGAGCTAAAAATATTACAGTAAATTCCAAATTCATCTCATGTGGTTTTGGAAGGCATGTGATGAAGGCTTTCGCAATTGGTAGGTGTGAAGAGGTAGGCAACGTTAACTGGAAATCTGAACAATTCCATATTAAAAACTCAGCTCCAGTAATGCCGAACGAATACTTACTTTTTTTTTTACAATTTTAACAATATAAAATGTAATTTTTTCAAGTTTCAACTTTTACGTGTTATTGTGTCTTTTTTTTTTTTTTTTTTTTTGAAATACAGTCCAGACATGCTTCAGAAGAATCGTAGAAGCAAGACGAAATCTGCCGGGTAGGCTAGTAATGTATGTTTTTTGAAATGTTTGATATTTTAATTGTGGTTTTGGGAAAACAGTGCGTTTTACAAAAACAAAAAACAAGTGAATTTTTCCTCTTTTTTTGATTTATAAAATTGAGAATGAATTTCAAGATACATTTCCTTAAAAAAAAAAATAAATTAAAAATACAACTTATTACCTTTCCTTTAATTCCCTATATTATATGTAGTATCTTCTTCGTTTGTCTCAGCAATACCAACCATGCATTGACAGAAGTGAAGTACTTTTTACATTATTTTGCCAATTGCGCTCTGATGTTTAGCTCTTCATATAAGTTTTTTGTAATTTTTACAAAGTATGTATGCTTCGTAAAAAGCCGAACATCAGAGCTAAATTGGTAAAATCATGTAAAAAATACTTTTTTCCTATCAGTGATGCTTAAAGTATAGCAATAGTTTCTAGAAGCATAATTATGAATTTTAAAATATATTTTTCTAGTTTTGCAACATATAGATACGTATAACCTACCTTTAGTGATGAATAAATAACCGAAAGATTAAAAAATTATAATACTATTTCATTATCATTTTATCGTTAATTTAAAACGGATTTGGTTCATCGAATAGCCAGAAATAGGCATGAAAAAACTATAATATTGATACAGATTCGTACAGGATACTAATGAAATATATTCTGTTTTTTCAACAGTACCCTCTGTTTACGTAGTACATAGATATCTACATATACATAGTATATTGTCATGATTTACGCGGAATTTGAGTAGTAGCGATTAATAAATGGTTTTGACTAATTTAATTGTAGGTTACTTGATTATTTTTCCGCATCAAATCGTACCGGTTTAAATACATTTTACACATCGCATGAGCTAAGGTTTTTTGTTGATAAAATAAAAGTTGGAATTTGAATTTTATGCGAAGTTTTTTCAATTTTTTTTCCCGAGTAGTAATTTTGGAATTTCAAGCGTAAAATATGCATTTCATATAGAATTGAATTCAGTCACATTTCTGTGAATATGCTTCAAAATGATTTAACACTCTGTATGAGGGGGGGGGGGAGATTTTTTTACCGAATATGATGTAGGTATATTTGGTATCTATGTAATTTAAAGTTGTATGTATTACCAAGGTATTATCTTGACTATGGCAAACAGTAATATTGATAAAGGAGTAAATGGGTACAGGGGTCAATATTATATTAATTTTATTTATTGGGCAATAACTACATTTGAACATTATCATGTGTACTGTTGTAAAACAAAGATAAATTACTTCATTAATAAAACGTGAAAAATAAATGGGAATTACCAGGGTCAAGGAGAGTCAGAATTAGCATAGAGGTAACATTAATTTTCGAAACTCTCTTTTGAATTTTTTTTATTAAATTCAATTAGAGCTATGAAAACGTTTAAAATCTAAAATTTATATTTCCACGTCTTCTCAGAAACTCGAATCTGGGGGCATGCATCTCCTTTGCCCCTCCTTCTCTCAAGTCCTGGTAATTATCATACAAGGTCTCCCATGAAACACCTATCTGACTTCAACTAAAGGTAGTACTCGTAGAAACAAACAAAAAATGATTTTATTATAAGTTGCCTATGTTGCGAATTAACGGAGCTTAAGTAAACGTAGTATTTTTTATGTGACTTCTAATTAGAAAATAATTTCTTTTGAAATAAGTTTTTAATGTTATGAATAAAAAGTTGGTCTAGGAATAGTATTTTTTACCAATAAGGAAAATTTTTCAAAAATCAAAATTGAAAAACACGAAAGATGAGATGTGAATTTTTATTTCATACATTATTCCATAAGAGAAAAACTTCATTACCACTATTAAAAAGTTAGCTGTAATATACATATACATATATTGTAATTCAGGGTAATTTAAGATATTTGCAAGCTTTTAAAGAAATTAAATAAGTTAACTTAGTAAAGCTAAAAACATGAATGGTCATGTTACATATTTAATTCCTTCAATTTGCGATGTAGGCAACTTATTATGAAAACGCTTTTTGTTCGTCTTCGTGATGCAAATTTTGAAACCTATTGTGATGATACATTATTTGGCTTTAGAAACAAAATAAAAAATTACAATTACTTTATTAGAGTGATTGAAGGGTACGAATAGTTAATCAGGTGATCGGAATGCTGTTTTTTTTTCAAAAAGTGGCGCTGGAGTTGCTAAATCATTATACCCACACAAACTAATTAGCTCTAAAGCATCACTATCCTTAACCTTCCACCAACTTGAACTCAATCCATGTAGTATTATTCGAGTTATCGTGGGAGAATGGGAAAACCTCAACGAACGCCTCGTCACGCAAAACTCACGTCCGATCACTTCATAAAACTAATAATCTCTCAAACTATTCTACCGCACCTTCTTTTATCTTTTAATCATTCTGTTCAATTCTTCCCAACTTATCATGAGAACACATTCACGCCAACTCATGTCCCATCATGCTCAAACATTAATTGTCTTTAATGATCACTAATCTTACCCTTCTTCCATTTTTCAATTCAATCTATCAACTTTTAGTTATTGTGTGAGAACCAAAAAAACCTCAACTCATGCCTACTCACGCAAACTCACGTCCGATCACATCCAAAAAGTAATCAGCTTCAGAGTACCACTTCGCCCATCCTTCTTCCAACTTTCAACTCGATCCGTCAACTTTTGTTCAAGTTATCGTGCGAGAATCAGAAAACCTTGGCACACGCCTCCTCACGCCAAGTCACATCCTATCCCATCCAAAAACTAATCAGCTCGAGAACTCAACTACCCCAACCCTTCCTCTGAATTTGGTTTCGATTCGATCACTCCTACTCGAGTTATCGCGTGAGAACGTGAAGATAAAAAACAAAGAAAGAAATAAACAAACTAACTGAGAAACTGAGTGAACGCAATAGCGGATTTACTTTAAAAGTAAAGTCCGCTAAAAAAGAAAAAACAAACAAACAAACTAAGGAACTGAGTGAACGCAATAGCGGATTCACTTGAAAAGTAAAGTCCGCTGAAAACAGATATAAATAAATCTCTTTTTTAACGAACTGCTAAATTAATGTTTCGGCTTCTTTTCCAATGTATTTCGCATCATCAGTCGTATAATGTTTCATTAAGTTTCTTGCATGTAATTCATGCTTTTAATTACGAGTACAAATGTTCAGGGCAACACATTTCCTTGTTAGGCTTTCGTAAATAGAAAGCTAATTGTTAGGTTGAAAGATAACCTTGCTCATATGAGAAAGAATCGCTAACAAATTTGTATGAAATAATGTCAAAAGATAACTTGGGTAAAGATACATGTATTATGGGTGAATTTATATAAAACTACTTTTACTAATTACATTATAATTATGAAGATCCAGGAGAAGAAATGGAAAAATGAAACATGAAAGTGAAAATAAGAATCTCCTAAATGCATATTAAGTATTGTAAAAATTATAATATGAAGTTCTTTATATCTTAGCCTTTCAAAATGGAATTAAGAAAAATCAACTAAATTAATATGTAGTCATGTTAATCGACGATTTTAGCCTCAGTATCCCTACAATTGAGTACAACCGTTTCATGTTATCAGCGAAGTAACTCAAATTCACAACGTATGAATTATGAACCTTTACTGTTGGTGTAAATTGATTGAGGATTTGGCTTATTATGAACAGTTTTCTGAATTTAATGGACTGCTGATACCAATCAAAATTATAAAGCGCCCCTGAAATGACTTCATCCTGAAAAACATCAAGTGTAGGTTTACAAAACCAGGTATAAATTTTTTTTTTCATTTTGAGTATTAATTGATTAAAAATACATTTACATACCACTTCGTAAATATGATGGACGAATTCACATAAGATATAATGGGCAAATATGGCGACCCAGGCATACAACATGTATCTCAAACGAAAATTAATGCCAGCGTTTCTCTATAAATTAGAAATTATATAAGCTCCAACGCTTAATTGGAAGAAAATAACCCCTGATGTTCGTGAAGTATTTTTCCATACTTCTGCAAAAGCTCCGCCAACTCCAATTAGAAGCGTTAGGAAAAGTGATATAACGGAAAAAAATATTTCTTCTTGCAATATGGACACAAAATTGTTCATAAATCTAAGGATGAAAAACCAATATTTGTACACGGATAAGTTGTTTATTTTTTTCTTTAATCGATGGCACTGTTCAAGTAACAGTTGCAATATGAAGGCAGTATATTTTATGTACTATGCAGAAATATTATACCTTTCAAGTTAACTATTTCATACGCTCGCATTAGATCAATGTTTGAAATATTTTCGATGTACTCGAAAAATTTCTAATGTTGGTTTTTATAGCTGAGCACCGCGAAAGTGAACAACCTTATAGGTCATTTGCTTGACTAAAATGTTTAAGCAATCCACGTGTACTATATTGCAACAACTCAAGGTTCAGTACCATCGATATTCAAAAATAACATGAATCACTTAAGCGTAAATTTTCGTTCATTTACTTGCGTATACGTTGTTGCTCCTTGAGCACCTTTTTAAATTCGTCGTACACCACGATGTCATATCTTAATATACATCTTCTCGAGTAATCAGATGATTTATGTGAGTGCGGGTTTCTTACGGTAACAATCTCTGTGGTATTTTTTTCGATAGCCTTGATCATCATCTTCAATGTAATTCCCATGGCATCCAAAGTTTTGCTTACGCATTGTACTCCAATTATAAGGGAATAGTAGTACACCATTATGTTCATGAACAAAACTAACTGAATCATATTTAAATATAATAATTCCCTATTATCACGTACCTTCCAACATAGCCAGCCTGAAGTCGAGTGTTCAATTTTATCTCCGCATGAAAACCATAGTGGCAAGAAGTACTCGTGGAATTCGTCGATTTCTGTATCCGAATGCGACATTTCTCTGTCTTTAAATACCATCAAAATACTTGAAAGAAGTAATGCTATTGTTATGCAGTAATGTGCACACCATTGTAAAACATCCTTCTTGACGATTTTTGTGGCTGTTTGCGTAACATTCCGACCTAAGTATTTTGGATCGGCAGGATCATAGTGCTGTAGAAGGGAATCGGATATCTCTTGTTTTCCTATTGCTTCTACTAAAAATAATGTCAGAGTACTTATATATATCAGTGTCATAATGATGGTTACAAACTTGAGTTTATACGGCGAGTTGTTAAGGGTGCCAACGATGAATCCAACTATGTTTATGAAACATGTAGCGATGTAAAGAAGCTTATAACAATTTTGAAGTGAAGTATGTCGTTTGTGGATGGTGGATCCTACCAAAAAAGCTAAAATTTCCATTACATTTTCTATCCATATTTCTTGCTTGCAGTTTTGTTTGTTGCTGACCATCGCGAGGAATATGTTGAATTGAAGATAGCATCATATATGTACTATTGTTATAGTATCCTACTTTCTATTTCTTTTTATCTTCCAAGGAAGTAACCATAGGTTGTAGCTTTCTTAATTTTTGATGAAGTATTGCGCTGTTGCGCATTAAATATGTAGCATTTGCGTAGCCATAATTTTAGTTGGCATTACCGAGGTAAAACAAAAAAATTTCTTTTCTAAATTACCACTTTTCACTATAATTTAAGTAATTTGAAAAACATAATTTTTTTTGAACCCTAATAATAAATGTAAATTGCAGTTGTGAGTTCACCAAAGTTTTTTTTTTTTTTTGGTTTTGTTTCAAAATTTCCTATCTACTGAAAAAAAAAAAACTTCAAAAAAGCAACATTTTCAAAAACTCAAATAAAAATAACGATAACAATGGAAAAAACGACTTACGTGAAAATGAATGTAAAGCATTCTACAAAAAAAAAAGATACATATTTACAGTGGAAACATGCATGACGAAAAAAAAAATCCCTACAAAAATTGTGGTCAGAAAATGGACTGATATAGGTATGGGAGGAAAACTCAAACAAGCCTCTTGTTACTTTTCAAAGATAATCTGGAAGGATATTTGCGGACATTGAAAGCGATTCTTATGTGTATTCCTACATGCTTTAGAATATTGTTGTTCCAATACACGTGTACAAAGGTAATTCTTAGCTCATTAAACGATCCAGGATGGTATTGGCTGAGATTGAGAATAAAAATGAAATACTTGATTTTTCTCAACGTGACCTTTTATTTAAAAAAATTATTTGAGTGCCCAGTCATATTCTTCAATATAATAAGGTTTGTTTCAACAAGCTTCAACGTTTGCCGTTTGATGAACAAATATATATGTAAGAAGTGTTTTTATTGTTTTAAAAACCCTTAATGTGTTCTGATGTTTATATACAATGCAATTCAACAATTATGTTAATTGTTTGAACAACCCTTAATGTGTTCTGATCGACGTACACATCGTTGTTACCAAAGTTTCCATTCGTTCAAAAATTTTAATTTCCTTTAATTGGTAGAGATACATATGTAGGAAATGTTTTAATTGTTTCAATAACGCTCAATACGTTCAGTTTGGCGTATCAGGCAGAACGGTCGTTCTGCGAGTCAAGTTCGAAACGCAACCAAATTGCCTGCCATGGAAACGAACGAAAGTGCGCGTACATACGAGCAAACGGCCGACTCTGCTTATATTCTGTGAACAGGATTTACTCTATAGCGTTTATGCAATTTTTACCCAAACTGTTGGTCGTAATGGATATATTTATAGCTTATTTTAAAGACCTCGCCAAGAGCTTCAAAATAAGCCATAGATAATTACTATACGATAAAAACTCGCAGAGTTATTAACATCTGAAATAAGCGATTATGACAAATTTTTGAAGTTAAGTAAACTCATTTTCTCGACAACTAATAGAAATGAAAACGTGAAATTTTGTATGCTTCATCTGCATGATGTAAATGAGTGCGTGTGAGGTTTTCGTCCAAATTGGCCCCCTTTTACTCCTCCTTCCCCCTCAAATGGGCCTTGAAAATTTTTTAAATGGAACGAAAACTATGAAAGGCACTTCTACAGCATGCTTTCAATAAGTGTACCAAATTTCAGTTCATTTGGTTCATTACACTCTTCTGTAGCCTTGAGGAAAGTTGGTAAAATTTTAGAATATGTACAAGAGGGGAAAACGAAATAGGGGAACAGCATAAGGCACGAAAGGAGAAATTAAAATAGGGGAAATTCATAGACGTTGTTTCAATGGATCGGACTTCTCTGATTCAAGTAGGTAAAAAAGGATGAAAGTAAATAGGGAACTCCTATTGTTGTTTGTGGTGTGGTAATTCAGTGGTTGCATGCTTTATCGATAATTTATTATTCTTATCTTCTTATCACTAGTTTTTTGTATAATTTATCATTGTTTTTTTAAAATTATTTCAAAATGCCATCAAAAGAACCATACCGGGTAACTACTTGATTCGAGCACCCCAAGCGCAAAAATCTATCCCTGATAGAAATAAATTATATGTTTGAACGATGTTAATAAGAATAAATGGCATAAATAATATTTATTTAATACCTAAAAGCGTTTGTCAATGAAATGTAAAATTTTAATTTATATTTCTGTTGCCAAAATGCATATATGTTTTGAATCTATTCACCTTTTAGCTAATTTTTTCGCTTGGGTGCTCGAATCAAGTAGTCACCCGGTATATTGTGTTGCTCAATTAAGTAAGAATTATTGCACTTTTGGAAATTCAGTCTACAAAATGAATTACCGAACATCGCGAAATGCTTCAACAACTTTACAGCCTCCTCCAGATTTGAATGAAATGTTCCCTAAGCTGTGGTACTTAGGGGTAGTATGCTAGTACGAAAACCCCAGCGGCCCGTTTTGACTCCAAGCCTAGGTCGAACCACTGTAAGTTATGAATTTCACAATCTGCTATTCATCAATGATATCCAAATTTTAAGATAACATGTTGTTCCAACATTTTTAAATTATAACTCGTATCAAGTAGAATAAAAAGAGTTATGGATTATTTTTGTGATGAAATTTATGAATTCATAACGAAATAATTAAAGCCTCAAAGTTATAAAATATTTTAGAAATTAGTGCGGAAATGAGTTATATACATTCACACACTCAAAACGTAAAACCTAGTTCTCGAATAGTTTTTTGAAAATTGGACTGCGGGTATAGCTCATCTCTACGAAAGACTTCCTATTCCATCAATGTCAAGTATTACCATGGATAAACGATGGTATTACATACATATTAATGAAAATTTATTTACATTGAATAAACGAAAATTTGCTAAGCATTTCTTTCAAAAGGTAGTTTGGTAAGGTAATTCATATAAATAAAAATACATCTATAAAAATTTAGTTGCATCTGCTATCACCTATGACAGCAAATACAAAAATTTAGCAAAAGACGCCGAGGTGAATGAATCAGAAGAATACAGTATAGCAATATCTTTTTACCAAACCTTAAAGCTAATTCTATATGGATACGATAGATGAGCTAGTATTTGATAATGAAGGTAAAAAACAAAAATATATAATACCTAAATACCTTTAAAGCATTCAATTGCAGTAGCGCCTTCAATTTGAAATTTTGGCCAAAAGCCAAAATGACTTATCTTGTTTATCTTGATGAACGCTACAAAGTAAGAACATTGAGGCTAATCATTAAACAAATAATAATAATCATATACTTCAGAACTTCAATTAAACAAGCCTAATCTTAAACTCAAAAGTCAAAATGGGCCTCTAACATTTTGATTGCAGCGCGCTACCCCTACGTACAACATTTTAAGCAGCATCTGGAGGAGGCACTTTGGGATTTTTTCTTACTCACTTTGCGCGTTTCTTATGGAAACGAGCAGAGTGGAAAGGCTTTCAGTGTTTGCATTTATACTACGATTGTACACCTATCATTGACGTGAGATTGGGTAATCGCGCAACGCGATAGACGATGTTAGCTCCTTCATCTATGGTGGAATTTAGCTGGTGTGTTGGCAAAAAATACTTATAACTTATTTATAAAGAATATCGAGAGGTGTACTAATAATCGCGAATACGCGACGCTTCGCAAGCACGCTCGAGTTCAAAGGAGTAGACTGTGTTCGATGGATGAATCGCAATTTACATCTTTTATTGTTGCATTTTACCAAAGTTTCGCCGAGTTACGCCTTTAATTTTGTTCAACAAGATCAAATAAAAAGGAATAAGAGAGGGAAAAATTTCTTCTTCATAGTGTTATGAAAATATATCATTATATTCAATTTCATTATTCAATCCTTTTTGTGCCTATTTTGATTTCTTATGATTTATTTTATGATTTATTTTTTATTTACCAAAGAAACGAGAATGTCTGTTATGTGTTTTTTTTTTGTTTATCATCTATTTTTTTTTTCTCAAAAACTTCCTTTCAAATACAAATTTTCCAGACCTCATTCACGGTTGAGCGCCACCGAGAACTGCCCTCGACTGGCCCTGCCCGTGCCCTCTTTTCAGCTCGTAAGCCAAGGCGAGGAGTTAGTTCCTTATAGATAGGAAAGGATAGCTACCCCTTATGTACAAGACACGCACCCCAATGGCTTCGTGTAATCTTCACCTCTCTCTAACGTCTCACGAAGTTCAAAGAACCCTGCGAAGAGCGATCAACAGACCGACGAGGTTACAAATGTACAGTCCCCCATTAAAATGCGTATCACGGACACAACGAGAGCCCGAGAATTCTCATAGGATTAGATAAGAAGTGGAACCCACCCATTCCCAATCCCTACTCACGCCTCACACACCTCATTCCTCACACGCCTAATTCCCCACACACCTTATTCCTCACACGCCTTATTCCTCACACGCCTTATTCCTCACACATATCTCTCTCCTCATATCTCACTTCTCACACCTCATTCACTTACCTTATATATAACTTACATTTATAATACTACCTACCTATATAATAAATTAAATAAACATAAAAATAAGAACTATAAACTACCTAAATTGAACCCTATCCGACAAACAAACCTCAACATAGAACCTACCAAGACCAGAAAACCACCAAGACGGAGAAAACCACCAAGACACAACCACGATCCCAAAGACTACTTAACATCAGCATAAACCTACCTACAAGCATACTCTACACAGTTCAACGTTGAACTGATCTTTTCTATAGGTAACAAGTCATATAAGTATAGATTGCAAACAAAATCTAGGACCAATCAGATTACTTCTAAAAATGGTGCTCTGCGATTGGCTGATGGAAACTTGTTATTTTATTATAAATATAAGTCGACATTTAGTTTCAAGCTTAGTTTGTGTTGTGACTTTCGTGCGATACACATCTGTTCGGTGAAGTTTTTGTGTTTTTGTTTCATAACATTTATGGGGCATCGTAAAACATTCGTAAAACATTGCTGTAATACGTAAGTATGAAGGTGTTGATGAAGATATCTGGTGCGACTTAACCATCGTGCTATTCAATAACAAAAACAGTTGTGCTGGTATACCCTTTTTGTTTCTTGAACATTGTGTTTGGAGGTAAAGTAAATGAGAATTTGGTTGTGTATATAAGTGAGAAAAACTTTACAGGTACTTGATATATTTGTAGAGATTTCAGAGATGTGGATTCTACATAGTATAATAATTAATTATGGATTTTTTTCAATAGCTTTCTTAACATAATGAAGAATACGAATAATAGGTAGGCTCTCTTAGAATTGAAGTTACTAGAATTAGACCTATAACTGATAAGGTTCACATAGGTCATTACACTGAAGATTAATTCAAGTATTCTCATCAGTGAAATGAGCTAATATACCTTATCTACATCTTATAAATTTAATTTTAGTAACTTCTATTTTAAGAGGTTTGCTTATTGTTTCTTTTCATTATCATTAGAAAAACTGTTGAAAGCAATTCTAAGTAATTAAGAAATTGATTTAATTCACTGTTGGCGTTGTTAGCCATATTAGATTAAAACATTTTTATTGATGAAATATAACTGTTACAATAAAACGCCATAAAAATCGGTTTTTCATACTGCCACGGAGCTACATCTATATCCTTGTTCCTTGCCTCCTACGAAATTAATCATTGGTTATAATTATTAGTGAGGTGGTTTTTGTTGAGTTTGAATTTCGAATTTGAGATCCAATATGAGCATTTGATTTATGCCTGCTTAAGAATCCCAATTATTTCATCAATCAAGATTAGCCTAGCTTCGGGCGAGAGGAATACTCAAACGATCCATAAAATCATTGAGAAAGCACAAAACAACAAAAAATGTGAAATTCCCAACAAAAAACCTCACTGAAATATTTGTTATCGTTGGCGTCATCTTTGTGATACAGCTTACGTGGTATGTATCAACTTGTATCTAGATACTACGATCCCGAGTAAATTCAGTGCTCTGCAAATCTCAAATCAAATAGGTAATTTTTTAACTTTTTTTTTTCTGTCAAGAAATAATTTGTTTTATTTTTGTTTGAAACAAAAAATGAAAAAAAGAAATGATTGCAATTTACCTTAATTTTGTCCATTTTATTTTTTCATAACTTCACATCTTCTATTAGACATATCACGTATGTATTACAATTCAAACGTAATTAACTCGACTTTAGAAAATAGAGTAAAACTTCCTGCATGTAACATTTGTGTATTTCATCTTTTGCCACTTGGTCATTAATATGATAATGAATTATTAGTGATTTTATCTGAAAGATTTCTCAGCGAATGAAGAATAATTAGAGTTGTAAATGAAATATTTTACTTCTTGCACAGTTTGAAATGGAACGCATAGACTCCTTTTTTTTTTAATAAAAGCCTTGAACTCAATTATGAAACCATATACTTATATGCCATACGTGATTCTTTATTTTGAAAAAATTACAAACAATAACATATTGTATATGTGAATCTAGGTGTAATTAAGAATTAAACATTAAACTGAAGACGACAAGAAAGTAATAAAGATATAAAGAACTATTCCTTTACTTGAATAAGCATTATTATTTTTTGCTGAAGCCAAAACTCTCCTACATTGATAACTCGAAGAAAGAAATCGGTCGAAGTCAGGAACCCTTCAGTAGTGCAATACGGGAAAGGGTTGGGTCGTGTATATTGTATTTTTTGAATTCATATCCATGGTAGTGTTGTCCGGTATTTGGGCACTTGGTATTTGGATTTTTTTGCTTTCATAAGTCCGGATATCCGAATATTGAAACCGGTTATTTAAAATAATGATAATAGACGGAAAATAACAATTATACGTATTATGGTATGATACATTGTTTGGTTAGTTGATCCATTTAGTAGGTATCAAATTTTCAAATTTCAATAGGTTGCTACTACTCAGTGAAAATGTAGTGGGCCTATGTTCAAAAATAACGATTTTTAGTTAAAGGTTGATGTCATTAGAAAGAGATTTTCAAGCTCTTTCGTTGGGTGTTATTCAAAATTATTAAAAAGTACCCTTCCAGTATTGAATATTGGTCGATAAATTCAAATTGTCGAGAATACAATCATATAGCGCTCTTAATATTTCTTTAAGAAACTATACCCGGTTTTATCCGGGTACTCGGATACAAAATATACCAAACAAGTACTCGGTTTATATCCGGATAAGCAAATATTTGGGCAACATTTGAATTATGCCCGTTTAAGACTCCCCCAATTACTTCATTAATGAAAGCAAGCCTAGCCTCAGGCTAGAGAAATCCTCAAAAAACGAAAAAAATTATTAAGAAAGTGAGAAATAATAAAAAACGTGAAATTTTCAATAAAAGAATTGCATGGAAATAATTTGTAATCATTGGCTTCATCTGTGTAATATAGCTTATGTGGAATCTTAATGTAGATACTACGAGTATGAATAGATTCACTGCCTTGAAAACCTCAAATCAGATAAGTGTTTTTTTTTTTTTTTTAAACTTTTTTTGTGTCAGCAAATACTTTGTTCCATTACTGTTTGAAACAAAAAAAAAATAAGAAAAAAATGATTCGTACAAAATCATTACATGAATGTCATAGATCAGTTTTCAGCAATAACTCTCTACGAAGCTAAAAATATAAATTTCTAAATCTAATTCTACATTTCTGCCTAAACTTGTGAAATTTGTAGAATAACAATACGGGAAAATTGTTCAAGTTGAAACAAAGGACCTGTCTGCAAATATATGCTATGTTAAGTCTTATGTAAAAGGTATATCAGCAAAATAGCTCAAGTTCACCTCATACGAACGTGAACCTTTACTCTTGGTGTGCGTTGATTAAGAATTTTCTTATCATTAACAGTTTTTCTAACTTAATCGACTGCTGATACTAACAAAAATTATAATACGCTTCTGAAATGATTTTATCCTGAAAACATCAAGTAGGAACTAAACTATGACAATAATCATGAATTCGAAGATTTCAGTCTCAATATCCCGATCACCGAATACAATCTTTTCATGTCAGTAGCGAAATAACTCAAATTCAACTCGTATGAATTATGAACCTTATAATTTCACATTTTCTATTGGGCATATTAGGCATGTATTGCAATTAAAACGTAATTGCTTCGACTTTCGAAAATAGAGTAAAACTTCCCACGTGTAACATTCGTATATTTCATCTTTTGCCCCTTTGAAAGTGCATAATTATGATACTGAATTATTAGTGATTATATCTGAAGTATTTCTCAGCGAGTAAAGAATAATTAGAGTTGTTAAATAAAATATTTTATTCCTCGCAGAGTTCGAAACCAGCGTAGAGACTCTCTTTTTTTGAATATGAGCTTAGAACTCAATCTTGAAACTAAATGGAAAAATATACTTATATGCAGTACGTGATTCTTTACTTTGAAAAAATTGCAAACAATAACATATTGTGTATGTGAATCAATGTATAATTAGGAATTAAAAATTAAACTGAATAGGGCAAAAAAAACAACAAAATAGGTATAAGGAACAATTCCTTTATTTAAATAAGTATTATTTTTTGTTGAAACCAAAACTTTCCTGTATTGATAATTGGAAGGAAAAATTCAGTGAAAGCCAGGAACTCTTTATAGTACTGCAACGCGAGAAGGGTTTGATTTATGTATATTGTATTTTGAATTTATATCCATGACGAACTCTTAATCCTTATGGCAAGTTTTGAAGCATAATTCCAAATTTTGAAATCAAATACTAGCGTTTAATTTATGTTCGTTAAAACTCCCAGAAGCTAACCTAGCCTCAGGCTAGAGGAATACTCAAAAAACGAAAAAAAAAAAAATATTGAGAAAGTACGAAACAATAAAAAACGTGAAATTTCCAACAAAAGAACCTCATTTAAATAATTTGATATCATTGGTTGCATTCGTGTGATATACCTTATGCGGTATGCTTGTACGCATTCTATAAGTATAAATAAATTCAGTGCCTTGAAAATCTCTAATCAAATAGGTTGTGTTTTCTTGAATACTTTTTTTTTCATGTTAAAAAATAATTTGTTCGATTTTTGTTTAAAACAAAAAAAGAATAAAGAAATGATTGCTCTAAAGAGTACAAAATCATTATGAATGCAATGAATCAGTTTTTAGCAATCACTGTACGAACCTGAAGTCAGTACAGAACTATCACAATAATCATCAATTCGAAGATTTCAGTCTCAATATCCCAATCACCGAATACAATCTTTTCATGTCAGTAGCGAAATAACTCAAATTCAACTCGTATGAATTATGAACCTTCACTGTTGGTGCATATTGATTGAGAATTTGGTTTATTAAAAACAGTTTTTTAAATTTGAAGGACTGCTGATACCAACAAAAATTGTATAACGCCATTGAAATCATTTCCCGCTGAAACCAGTCAATATACATATTTATAAATTAATTTAAATTTCTTTTATGTTATTAGTGGGCATATGCGAGTTAAGAAAAAAAAAAGCAATACCTACCGCTTCGTAAATACTATAAACGAATGCGCATAAATAATAGTGACAGCAAATGGTGAATACACCAACGCTAGCATATCTCAAACGAAAATTCATTCCTGCGTTTTTCTTTAAATTATAGATAGGTAATCAATAATACTTCAATACTCGGTTAAAAAAAAATAACGCATGAATGTGGCGCATATTGCGTATTTTTCCTCACCTCTACAAAGAATCCGGCAATTCCAACCGTAATGTAAAGGAAAGCAGTTGTAACACATAAAAGTATTTCTTCTTGCAACAGTTTCGAAAATTCTCCATTCAATCTATTTCGGTGCAAACAAATATGTTTACAACATATCTTGCAAGTGAACGGATTATTATGACTACTAATGTCTCTTCGCCCCTTCGGGGTTCGCAATAAAAATTAAAGGAAGAAAAAAAAGTTATTCTATCATAGAAGTACTGCTACGTTCCAAACTACTCAACCCAATTTATTCTTATTTGTTACCCCCACCAAGAGTTCTTCCTTTCAAGATGGGCTCGCCCCTTTATACCTTTGTATACCTGCAATTTTAAACAATTTTACAACTTTACCCTTAACTCTTGCCTGTGTACAAAAGCTTTTATTGAAATTTATCTCCTTTTTTTCCTTTTGTATGACAGCTATCCTTTATACTTTTTATACCTGCTACTCAAAACTATTTTATGACTTACTTTTGTGCAAGTACAAGGCTTTCATTAAAACTTACAACCTTTTTTCCTTTGTATATGCGCTATCATACTTTATTATACCTTTTATACCTGCTATTCAGAACAAGGATGCGCGCGCATCTCAAAACCGATTTCATTTTGATTTTAATATATAGAGAGATATGTACCATGAGAAATATAATAATGCTAGTTTATTCACCTGCGTATACGTTGTAATTCCTTTAATACCTTTTTGAATTCACCATATACTTCTGCATCATATCTTAGAAGACATTGCCTTTGATAACCAGGAAATTTGTCCAACGTTGGGTTGGGTTTAACAATATCATTTGTCTTATTCTCAATATCCTTGATTTGCATCTCCAAAGATATCGCTTCAACTTCCAAACTTCTGCCTAAGCACTTGACCACCATTACAGTCATAAGATAAATAAAGGTTTCAAAAGCGAACAGAAATGTCTGAATCGTGTTTAAGTACAGTAATTCCTTCTTATTATGTGGCTTCCAACACAGCTGCTTGAAACTCGCCGCACTTGTTCCATCCCCGCAAGAAAACCAAAATGGCATTGCATAATCGTGTAATTCGTCAATTTCTTGATACACATCTGATATTTCTTCCTCATTGAATAAGGGTAGAATATTTATTATAATTGATGTAGCCAGCACCATATTGTAAAGTATGGCCCATTGAATGATATCTTTCTTGACTAATTTTTCATTCAGTAATATGCCTTTTTCACCCATATATGTGGGATCGCTTCTATCATAGCGATTGAAAAGGAAATCGCATCTACTATGTTTTTGAATCGTGACTATATGAAAATAACAAAAGGCAAATATGTGCAGTATCATAGATATTGTGGCCACGAATTTGTCTTTTGGCGAGGAATGGTTGAGTATGCCTACAATACATCCAAATGTATTTATCAAGCATACAGCGTGATAAAGAAATATATAACATCTTTGATATATTCGATATCGCTTATGCACAGTGCTTCCTGCGAAAAACTTGAAAATTGGTATTGCACTTTCTAGCCATTTTTGTTGTTTGTGTTTTTTTTTGTCGGTGATCATTGTACAAACTGTACGTTTCAAAATCGCGTTTCACCTACTGCCACCGAGGTACGTATATTATATCCTTGTTCCTTGCCTTCACACAAAATTAATCATAGAAAAAAACATGGAGTGTCGAAATTACTGCTTTATTTTTGTAATATTTTTTCTCGAATTTCGTCGAAGTAAAAGAAGGAAGTAAAGCTGTAATTTGGAAACCACATTTTACGTGCGTATATACAAACTTTTTTTTTTTGTTACTTTGTTGTGTCGACAGTATGTGAATTCCTTTTTTTAAATTTTTCAGTTCTCTTTCTCTAATAAGGCCCCTCATTAGTGATAAATTATGTATTAGGCAGGTTTTCTTCACCTTTACTTCAAGTCATGTATCTACTTACCTTATCAATGCTGTCGAATTGATTTAATGTTTTTTTTTTTAGCTTAGTTTTTAACTTGATAACGGTAGCCGTTACAGAATACCTGATTTGGGAAGGGAATGTCTGGAGAGGTTGAGGGCTTGAAATTATTGCGTACCACATTGATTTCTGAAATTAATACTATAATTCATTCCTCTTTTTTTTTCTCGGATTCTGTTGAAATAAAAAGTGGTAAATTGGAAACCAGACCTTTTTTTTTGTGTAGATATAGATGTTTATTTTTTACGTAGGCGCGTCATCACTATTTATTAATTTTCAATGTTTTTCAAGCACCTATGTCGTTGGGTGCTTACGTATTTTGAAGTTTTTCACGCAATGATGAAGGACTTATAAATTTATAAAAATAGTCATTTTGCTTACTCCTAAAAAATGTTACCGTTTTATAAAATTTTCAAAGCTAATCCACAAAAATGTATTTTGCTTTTTTTTGCAAAAATTATGGTATTTGACGCATGAGTAATGAAGGAATTTTTGGTTTCATTTCCCAAACAAGTTTTGAAATGCTTCTCGCATAAATTATAAAAGTTTCCAGAATCCTAGAAATTTTTTCCTAAATCTCTCTTATTTTGTTGCATTAGTTAATGGAAAATTGTATTAGGATAATATGAATTAAATATTTTTGACTACGTAAGTCCCAAATGGGAAACAGTTGCTCCCTTCTTCAACCCTGCCTAAATCTGAACGTGTTTACGAGGTTTCTGAGAGAAAATACGAAAAGGAATACATGTTCTCTTAGACTTCCTGAAAGGACTTTGAAGAGTATAATGTTCAGCCTTTAGGCTAAATTCAGATTGCCTTTGGTAGGCAATTACACCCTTCTTGAATATACCTGTCGTAGTGTACTAAGAGGAAAAATGCAAACAAAGAGTTATAAGTTGTAATTTTTGTTTCCTCTAGGACGCTAAGACAAGAAAAAATCAAAAGCTGAAGTACTTTTTTCAGTACAGAGTCATCGAAAAGCAATCATTTCATTAATTCACTCCTAGAGGAAATTTTTTTATTTGTTCTTTTCTCTTGTACGTCGCATTTTTTCTCCACAATATTGTAAACAAATACGAATTGTGAAGAAGCTCGCGTGACAAAAAAATTAATTTATTAATATCGTTTCACCTCTTTCTTTTCGTGTAATTTTCAAAATTACCCGTTTCTCCGTTCATTGTTTCAATTTAAAGAATATGATTTATTTTCTATGCTTTTTTTTTTAGCATATCTTTCCATCTCTCTCATATCTTACATTCTTTATAACTTACAAATCCAGTAATTATTTTTATTTTCTAGCTTTATGTAGGTTAAGGTGAAATTAAGGTGAAAGGAGTAAATATGTATGCCATACGAAAATTTTTATTTTGAAAAAAACTGCAAACATTAACATCGAAGTAAGAAATCAATCAAGGCCAGAAATCCTTTAGGGTTGTAATAAAGGAAGGTTTCGTCGGTATGTATTGTATTTGAATTTCGAATTTAAAATCAAATATGAGCATTTGATTTATGCCAGCTTAAGACTCCCAATTATTTCATTAATTAAGGCGAGCCTAGCCTTGGGCGAGAGGAATACTCAAAAAATTGAAAGAAATTATTGAGAAAGCACGCAAAACCACAAACAACGTGAAATTTCCAACAAAAAAATCTCATTGAAATAATTTGTTATCATTGGCTTCATCTTTGTAATACAGCTTACGTGATATGTATCATACTTTTTTAAACTTTTTTTTCCGTCAAGAAATAATCTGTATCATTTTTGTCTGAAAAAGAAATGATTGCAGTTTACATTAATTATGTCCAATTTATTTTTTCATAACTTCACATCCTCTATTAGGCATATTGCGCATGTATTACAATTAAAACGTAATTGATTCGACTTTTAAAAATAGAGGAAAACTTCCCACGTGTAACATTTTTATATTTCATCTTTTGCCACCTTGAAAGTTCATAATTATGATATTGAATTATTAGTGATTATATCTGAGGGATTTCTTAGCGAATGAAGAATAATTAGAGTTGTTAAATGAATATTTTACTTTTTGTACAGACCGAAATGAACATGGAGACTCCCTTTTTAGCTGAGTTTGTAATAAAAATGATAGCTATTACAGCCTACCTGATTTGTGAATGGAAGGTCGGGGGAGGGTGGGGTCTTCAAATCTTTGCGTTTCAGACCATTTGTAATCATCTGGCAAATCTCTAACTTTTTGGTATATATATTTTTCCCCCCCACGCGTAGCGCCGGCGAGTATTCATAAAATTCGCTCAAAATTCGGTGAGGAACTCTTCTTAAAAATACGCAAAAATAGTTTTTTTTGTTTTTTCGATAAATTTCAAAATGGCGGATCACTGAAATTTTGAGGGGAGCTGGAGAAGGGGCAAATAGCTCAAATTTTTCGTTTTTAATTTAATATGAAAGAGTGAGTCACGGATACTAACGTAACCAAATTTCAGCTTCGTAAGTGCATATTGAGAGGAGTTAGATTAAAAAACGGCTTTTTGAGGAAGTTTTGAATCATGAAATTTCTTGAATCTTCCATATCTCCCCACCAA
Organism: Phenacoccus solenopsis; assembly: GCA_009761765.1. Lineage (NCBI taxonomy): Eukaryota > Metazoa > Arthropoda > Insecta > Hemiptera > Pseudococcidae > Phenacoccus > Phenacoccus solenopsis. The sequence goes on along the minus strand of CM019755.1, from coordinate 17,777,769 downwards.
ATCAAGTTAAAGAGGTCAAATTTTGTGTGTGAGGTTAGTTGGTGACCAGAATATGACCTCTGGGAATTTGGATCAAAATGGATCCAAAATGGCGGATTATCAAAATTTTGAGTGGAGCTTGAGGAGCCTCAAGTTGGTAAAAATGTAATTAATATGAATTCATATGGTTATTGGGATAAGTTGTATACTATATCTCCAATTCACTTCCATACATGTTGTGAGGGTGGGAAGGCGGGGTTATCAACCTAAAACAGTGGTGGGGTACAGGAAGGGTCGAAAATTGAGAGATGATCATTTTATAGAGTCAGTTATGCTTGAAATAACGTAAGGAAGCGTGAATAGAGGCATTTCCGTTCTCGAGCGGTTACTTGAGTAGAATTTGTCTCGTCGATTCGGAGTATGCAGGAGTTGAAATTTATCACTCGCTTGAATTTCACATTTATTTAATTTGAGGAAGTGTGAATTGACGTAAGGTAATATTATTTTCTCGAATCATGTGAATGGGGTGGATTCCAACGGATTGGCACCAAATATGGAGGATAGATAAAGTCGGCATACTTTTGGCAGTGCTTAGTTTCTCATTTTGAGGAATCGTGATTTATTGTGAGTTCACCTTCTTTTTCAATTATTATTATTTTAACTTTTGTTCTTTCGCGTTAATGCAAAAATAGGGTTCTAGAGCTGATAAGCTTTTGAAGTTGACGTGTAGTAACGTGAGGATGTGTGAGTTATTGAAATTCAGTTAAATCTTGAAGAATTGATTCCAAATTTTGAGGATAGGTTGAGTGGTTAAGCTTTCGAAGCTGAATAGTTTTAAGGGTCGATTTAACGTAAGATAACGAGATGTCTCATAATTTTTGCCCTTTTTTCTTCAGATTAGGTACATAAAAAGCGTAAATCTCGAGTGATAAACTTAAAAGGGCATAGGAGGATAAGAATGCGAATCAGGCCCGGAGCCCAATTTCGATGAAACTTGAGTGGTAGGTAGATACCCTTTAGAAACTTTCATGGCCAAAGTTTCAGACCCCTGCCCCCCTTGTTTTGAGAAATTAATTTTTAATTGAAAAACCAATTCGAATTTTTCTTTCACGCAATAGTTGACTGATTTTATTTAAAATTTAGTATGTTGTACTGTTCCATAGGGAGTCTCTTGCAAAAAATCAGCAACCCCCCACCATGACTTCACCCCCACCAAAGAGCGTTTTTTAACTTTATTTAATTTTTTTTAACCCTGATAACGCTTAGGCACAATTATGAAATTGATATTTTTAGATGCCCCCTTGACCCCCAAACCACGTGAAATTTTTTTAGATTTTTCACTAGGATACGCCATACCAAAAAATGGCTAAAACTGATAATGGTTCACTTGTTGGTATAGTCTAAGAGCCGAACCTGTCGAAAATGTGCCGAAATAACTGAAAGCTGGAACCGGTCCCAAAAGTTAGTGTAGGTACCCATACTTCGAAAATTACCGATCTGCCGATCCCCAGCTGCTGCTTTTAAGCACAGCGAAAGCTGAAAAGTTCACAATTTTCATGAACTTTCCGTCAAAAATACTGAAAGTTGAAATTGGTGTCAAATTACAGGATTTTTTGCGCTGAATCCGAATATGTAGGTCTGCTAGTCCTAAGGAGTTGACAAAGGCTCGGCAGAGGGGGTCAAAGGGGGAAAAACTTGAAAAAATCACATATTTTTGATGAAATTCACATAAAAATCGCAATTTAGTTTAATTTGGTTTAATAAATGCTTTTAAGTGTTACTCATGAACTATGATGACTTTTAAATTTCAAACTTTTTCAAAATTTCGCATTTGAGGGGTTGGGGCGTAGGAAAACATCTACAAACTCACGTAAATGGGCATGCGATGCATCGAAATACCGTGCGTCTAAGTGATTCGGGTACATTCAGCACAAAAATCTCTTTTCCAATTATTTAAAATTGGTTTTTTCAAATGCAAAGAAATTGTAATGCAGTTGAAATGAATTTATCAGTCTTAAAATTCATTGAAGCAATTTCAAAAATGATTTCTACTTGTAGTTTAATTCTCATTATGTTATCAACAAACTAAATTCTTTGCGCTGATTATACCCGAATCACTTGGACGCACGGTATATGTTTTGTAAGTCATAGAACTCGATTATGACAATATTTTTCACATTGAGGGTGAAGGGGTGGTACCTTTTTTGAGAATCGCCAATAGAAGCTTGAGATAACACAAACTTTTGAGAAAAAAAGAAATCTTACAAATTACGAGGAATGGTTACGTATGCCTACATTGCATCCAAATGTACTTATTAAGCATACAGCGTGATAGAAAAAAACATAACATCTTCGATATATTCGATATCCCTTATGCACAGTGTTTCCTGAGAGAAACTTGAAAGTTTGTATAACACTTTCTAGTCATTCTTGTTGGTTATGTTTTTTTTTTTTTTTTTTTTTTTGTGTTGATTATTGTAAAAAACTGTTCGATTGAAAATCGCGTTTTTCATACTGCCACGGAGCTACATCTATATCCTTGTTCCTTGCCTTCTACAAAATTAATCATTGGTTATAATTATTAATGAGATGGTTTTTGTTGAGTTTGTACCTCGTAAGGTAGGTGTTATTTTTTGTGGCGATAATTTTAGTGGGCATTATTCATTAAGAAAAAAACACGGAATACATGAGAAGCTTAAAGTTTTCATTTTGTTTTCAAAGTTTGAAATTGATTCCGTAAAGGTTTAAAGAAATTTCATATTTTTGAATCGTTATCTTGATTTTGAGAACTAATTTTCTTTGCAATTTTCTTTTTTCTTTTTTTTTGCTGCGATCATTAGGTGTAGGTTATAATTTTTGATGAGGTGATTTTTTGTGGATTTCTTACCTTACACGTAAGATATTGTTTTTAGATGGCGATAATATTACTCGGCATGACGAATAAAAAATGCAACATTGATTTTTGAAATAATTACTGTAATCAAGTTACATTTTTTCGCTTGAATTATTTCGAAATAAAGAGTGGTAATTTGAAAACCTTACTTCCTTTTTTGTATTAATTTTCAATGTTTTTCAAGTACATCGTTTGTTTATTACGGATTTTGAAGTTTTCACGCAACAGTGAAGGACTTATAATTCATAAAAGTAGTAATTTTGCCTACTCCTGAAAAATGTTACTGTTTTATAAGATTTATACGCTGATGCTTATGAGCTACCTCTAGAAATTCGTCGTACACACGTCTCTACATGCTCAATCTTTAACATTCTACCCAGCATCATTCTTAAACCAGCTTTTGAAAATATAATACCGAAAAAATCAAGTAATTCTCTCTCGAGTCCACACTAGTCACACTATCCGTACACATGGCCATCTACTTTCAAAATAACCGCCCCCTAATTACCTACAGTGATGCTCTTATCACCATTAACCATATCTTCAACGAATGTCCTGAATTTCAACATCTTCGAACCAAATTCTTCCCAAATAAACGACCCTTCACTCAGCTCAGCGTACACTTTATAATTTCACATCTTCTATTAGGCATATTACGCATGTATTGCAATTAAAACGTAATGCTTCGACTTTCGAAAATAGAGTAAAACTTCCCACGTGTAACATTCGTGTATTTCATCTTTTGCCTCTTTGAAAGTGCATAATTATGATACTGAATTATTAGAGATTATATCTGAAGGATTTCTCAGCGAGTAAAGAATAATTAGAGTTGTTAAATAAAATATTTTATTCCTCGCAGAGTTCGAAACCAGCGTAGAGACTCTCTTTTTTTGAATATAAGCTTAGAACTCAATCTTGAAACTAAATGGAAAAATATACTTATATGCCGTACGTGATTCTTTATTTTGAAAAAATTGCAAACAATAACATATTGTGTATGTGAATCAATGTATAATTAGGAATTAAAAATTAAACTGAATAGGACAAAAAAACAACAAAATAGGTATAAGGAACAATTCCTTTATTTAAATAAGTATTATTTTTTACTGAAACCAAAACTTTCCTGCATTGATAATTGGATGGAAAAATTCAGTGAAAGCTTGGAACTCTTTATAGTACTGCAACGCGCGAAGGGTTTGATTTATGTATATTGTATTTTTGAATTTATATCCATGACGAACTCTTAATCCTTATGGCAAGTTTTGAAGCATAATTTCAAATTTTGAAATCAAATACTAGCGTTTAATTTATGTTCGTTAAAACTCCCAGTTACTTTATTCATCAAGGCAAACCTAGCCTCAGGCTAGAGGAATACTCAAAAAACGAAAAAAAATAAAAATATTGAGAAAATGCGAAACAATAAAAAAGGTGAAATTTCCAACAAAAGAACCTAACTGAAATAATTTGATATCATTGGTTGCATTCGTGTGATATACCTTATGCGGTATGCTTGTACGCATTCTACAAGTATAAATGAATTCAGTGCCTTGAAAATCTCAAATCAAATAAGTGGTGTTTTCTTGAATACTTTTTTTTTCATGTTAAAAAATAATTTGTTCGATTTTTGTTTAAAACAAAAAAAGAATAAAGAAATGATTGCTCTAAGGAGTACAAAATCATTATGAATGTCATGAATCAGTTTTTAGCAATAACTGTACGAACCTGAAGTCGGTACAGAACTATCACAATAATCATCAATTCGAAGATTTCAGTCTCAATATCCCGATCACCGAATACAATCTTTTCATGTCAGTAGCGAAATAACTCAAATTCAACTCGTATGAATTATGAACCTTCACTGTTGGTGCATATTGATTGAGAATTTGGTTTATTAAAAACAGTTTTTTAAATTTGAAGGACTGCTGATACCAACAAAAATTGTATAACGCCATTGAAATCATTTCCCGCTGAAACCAGTCAATATACATATTTATAAATTAATTTAAATTTCTTATATGTTACTAGTGGGCATATGCGAGTTAAGAAAAGAAAAAGCAATACCTACCGCTTCGTAAATACTATAAACGAATGCGCATAAATAATAGTGACAGCAAATGGTGAATACACCAACGCTAGCATATCTCAAACGAAAATGCATTCCTGCGTTTTTCTTTAAATTATAAATAGGTAATCAATAATACTTCAATACTCGGTTAAAAAAAAATAACGCATGAATATGGCGCATATTGCGTATTTTTCCTCACCTCTACAAAGAATCCGGCAATTCCAACCGTAATGTAAAGGAAAGCAGTTGTAACACATAAAAGTATTTCTTCTTGCAACAATTTCGAAAATTCTCCATTCAATCTATTTCGGTGCAAACAAATATGTTTATAACATATCTTGCAAGTGAACGGATTATTATGACTATATGTACCATGAGAAATATAATAATGCTAGTTTATTCACCTGCGTATACGTTGTAATTCCTTTAATACCTTTTTGAATTCGCCATATACTTCTACATCATATCTTAGAAGGCATTGCCTTTGATAACCAGGAAATTTGTCCAACGTTGGGTTGGGTTTAACAATATCATTTGTCTTGTTCTCAATATCCTTGATTTGCATCTCCAAAGATATCGCTTCAACTTCCAAACTTCTGCCTAAGCACTTGACCACCATTACAGTCATAAGATAAATAAAGGTTTCAAAAGCGAACAGAAATGTCTGAATCGTGTTTAAGTACAGTAATTCCTTCTTATTATGTGGCTTCCAACACAGCTGCTTCAAACTCGCCGCACTTGTTCTATCTCCGCAAGAAAACCAAAATGGCATTGCATAATCGTGTAATTCGTCAATTTCTTGATACACATCTGATATTTCTTCCTCATTGAATAAGGGTACAATATTTATTATAATTGATGTAGCCAGCACTGTATTGTAAAGTATGGCCCATTGAATGATATCTTTCTTGACTAATTTTTCATTCGGTAATATGCCTTTTTCACCCATATATGTTGGATCGCTTCTATCATAGCGATTGAAAAGGAAATCGCATCTACTATGTTTTTGAATCGTGACTATATGAAAATAACAAAAGGCAAATATGTGCAGTATCATAGATATTGTGGCCACGAATTTGTCTTTTGGCGAGGAATGGTTGAGTATGCCTACAATACATCCAAATGTATTTATCAAGCATACAGCGTGATAAAGAAATATATAACATCTTTGATATATTCGATATCGCTTATGCACAGTGCTTCCTGCGAAAAACTTGAAAATTGGTATAGCACTTTCTAGCCATTTTTGTTGTTTGTGTTTTTTTTTGTCGGTGATCATTGTACAAACTGTTCGTTTGAAAATCACGTTTCACCTACTGCCACCGAGGTACGTATATTATATCCTTGTTGCTTGCCTTCACACAAAATTAATCATAGAAAAAAACATGGAGTGTCGAAATTACTGCTTTATTTTTGTAATATTTTTTCTCGAATTTCGTCGAAGTAAAAGAAGGAAGTAAAGCTGTAATTTGGAAACCACATTTTACGTGCGTATATACAAACATTTTTTTGTTACTTTGTTGTGTCGACAGTATGTAAATTCCTTTTTTTAAATTTTTCAGTTCTCTTTCTCTAATAAGGCCCCTCATTACTGATAAATTATGTATTTAGCAGGTTTTCTTCACCTTTACTTCAAGTCATGTACTTACCTTATCAATGCTGTCGAATTGATTTAATGTTTTTTTTTTAGCTGAGTTTTTAACTTGATAACGGTAGCCGTTACAGAATACCTGATTTGGGAAGGGAATGTCTGGAGAGGTTGAGGGTTTTGAATTATTGCGTTTCAGACCATTGTAATAATCTGGCAAATCGTAGCGCTGGCAGGTATTCATGAAATTCGCTTGAAACTTGGTGAGAGGCTCTTCTCAAAAATTCAAAAAAAATACTTTTTTGTTTTATGGAACAAATTCAAAATGGCGCATTACTCAAATTTTAAGGGAGACTGGAAAGAGAGCAAATCTCGAATTTTTTGTTTTTGATCTTATATGAAAGAATAAGTCACGGATAACAATGTAACCAAAGTTGAGGTTCCAAAGTGTATTTTGAGGAAAGTTAGAGTGAAAATTGGCATATGAGGAAATTTTGATTCATGGAATTTCTTGAATTTTCTATATCTCTTTACCAAATCAACTTGGAAAAGTTAAAGTTTATGTGTGGAGTTGATTGATGACCAAAATATGACCTCTCAAATTTGCATCAAAATGGATCCAAAATGTGTGGACCATTAATTTGAGTAGAGCTTAAGGAGCATCAAATTAGTAAAAATGTAAAAACCATGAACTTATATGATTATTGGAGAAGAAAGTATGCAATATCCCCAATTCACTTCCATACATGATGTTGGAGATGAAAAGGAGGGGTTATCGATGCTAAAATGAGGTGAGGGTATACGACAGGTCGAAAATTTTTTATTGTCTTGTCATGTTATACAATGAGCCCAAGTAACTAACATATTCTAATTCTAGCTTCTCGAGTAAATTTGAAAAAATGGCTGATCATAAGGATTTCAAGATAATTTGAGGAGCCTCAAATTGTTATAATTTGAGAAATATGTGTTCATATGATTATTTCGTGGCAAGAAATACTACGTTTGTTCCAAACTTAGCTTCTTAAGTGGTTTTGGAAGTGGTAGGGTTGGGGTAACCCTTGCTGCATGGCTGCTCAAGATTTTCAAGGATTGTGGAGATAATCTTCAAAATATTATTAAGTATGTCAAACATGAGAAGTGTAAAATAAATTATTTGCTTTTATTTTGTTTTCAAATTTGGAAATTGATTCCCGGAAAGTTTAAAAATTTTTAAATTGAAACTATCAAAAAATTCATATTGATCTTGAGAACTTACTTTACTTTACTTTTATCCATTAACGTGCCGTGTGCTGCAACATAGGCCAGAGGCACGGACGGAAAGGGGGGGTTAAATTTGGTGAAGCAGGTCAATAGATTGGAGAAATTTGAATAGATTAGCTATTGTGGAAGGATTATTGTTGAGAAGAATGTTTAATGAGGGGGGTAAATTAAAGGTGATACGGTTTTGTTTGAATTTTGGACAATCTATGAGAACATGTTTGATAGTGATGGGGCTGGAGCAAACAGAACAGGAAGGTTGAGGTGTTTTGTTGAGAAGGTAGGAATGAGTGAATTTAGAATGGCCTATGCGCAAGCGGCACAGCGCAATTTCTTCTCGTCTGTTGGGTCGGAATGCGGTGGACCAGGGTTCGGTTGTTGGCTTAACTGATTTGAGTTTATTTTCGTTAGATGTTTTTTCCCATACGTCAGACCATTGATGTTTGAGGCGATGTTTAAGGAAGGATTTGAAATCAGCAGAAGAGATGGTTTCGTTTGGTGTAGGTAGTAGTGTTGCGGCTTGTTTAGCAAGGAGGTCTGCTTTTTCGTTACCGGCGATACCTTTATGACTGGGAGTCCAAGCAAAGACTACTTGCATAGGAGGTAAAGTAACAAGAAGGGAAATTATTTCCTTAGCTAATGGGTGCTGCCCATGATCATTAGGTTTAAGTAGAGAATTGAGGGCACACAGTGAGTCAGAGAGGATAATTGCTCTATCTTTTAGTTCGAGAACTTGCTGTATTGCTAACTTGATGGCATATAGTTCGGCTGAGAGGATAGAATATGAATTCGGTAACGAATAACGAATATCATTAAACCTATCACAAATGACAGCACAGCCAACGTAGGAGTCGAATTTTGAACCGTCTGTGAATACGTTAACGTAGTTCTGATATTTTGATATCATTTCACTGAAAGCTCCTTGAAATATTTCGTTCGTGGCGAATTTTCCAACTTGAAGGATGGAGAGATCTACTTTGATTTCAAATTCACACCAGGGTGGAAGAACTGAGGGTGACCATTTAAACAAAGGTGGTAGGTGCGTGCTCATCGATTGTAGTATTATTGTGGCGTAGTGGAGAAAGTGAAATTTCTTCAGGTGACTTGGTTCATCGGAAAGTAGAGTATAGGCTGGTGTGTTTGGTGATGAAGCTAGGTGAATGAGCAGATCACTAATCAGACGTTTTCGGTGTAGATTCAGTGACCACTCTCCGCTTTCATAAAGAAGACTTGTAACCGGCGATGTTCGAAAAGCTCCTGTTGAGAGACGTATTGCTGTGTGATGAATAACATTCAGTTTATTCAAGATGTTGGGTGAAGTGGATGCATATATGGCAGCTCCGTAATCGCATTTTGATCGAATGAGTGTTCTGTAAATATGGAGGAGGGTAGAACGATCTGCTCCATAGTTCGTTTTTTTAATAAATTGAGCTTTTTAAGGCAACTTTGGCGTAAATGATCAACGTGTTGGAACCAGTGAAGTTTTTCGTCGAAGATCAGTCCTAGATATTTTATGTTATTGGTATTGGGAATCTGCTTGTTGTTAAGGAAGATTTTGATATCGTGGTTACAGTTGTTTTTTCTACAAAAATGCATCGTAGTAGTTTTAGTAGTGGAGAAGTTTATACCGTTGCGTATTTCCCAGGATTGTAGATTGTTGACAGTTTCCTGTAGAATTTGTTCGCCAGTAGAGAGATCGGAGCATGGTAGGAATATGGCAAAATCGTCTGCGAAAAGGGAGCATTTTACCGGCGGTTTGACTTCGTTGACCAGATCATTTATGGCTAGATTAAAGAGTGTCGGGCTTAGAACAGAGCCTTGTGGGACACCATTCACAAGTTCTTGTTTATCCGAATTCCACTGACCAAGACGAACAGAGAAGGTACGATGGGCCAGAAAATTACGAATAAATATAGGTAATTGACAGCGGAATCCTAGTTCATGTAAAGTTTTCAAGATTTTGTGCCTCCAGGCCGTGTCGAAAGCTTTGGTACAGTCGAAGAAAATGGCAAGTAAGTGACGACCAGTTGAGAAACAGTCATGTATACAGTTCTGTAGGTAGAGCAGTTGATCCTGGGTCGATCTACCCGCTCGAAAACCGCACTGTTGCATGTTGAGTGAGGATTTTTTTTCGAGTTCCCATGTTAGTCTGGAATTGATGATTCTTTCACAAACTTTACATAATACAGATGTAAGAGATATTGGGCGATAGCTGTCAAGGAGCAATGGGTTTTTGTTTGGTTTTAAAAGCGGTATAACGGTGGCAGCTCTCCATAAATCTGGAAAAGATCCCGAGTTCCAAATACTATTCAAAATCTTGAGTAATGAAGCAATGACTATATCTGGAGCGTGTTGTAGGAGTAGAATGTGGAAATTATCCGGTCCGACTGCGGCGGGCCTAGTATGCTGGATTGCAGTTTTCAGTTCGTGAATAGTAAAATTTGTGTTATAGGACAGTAGAATTGTTGAAGAAAAATCCAGATGAGGTTGTGAGTTGTTTTTAATGGATTTAAATTCTGGATGGTAGTTCTCATCACTTGATGAATTTGCAAAATGAGTAGCGAAGGAGTTGATAATGCTTTTCGAATCTGTGATTATTTCGTTGTTCAATTTTAAACTGGTAGGAATGTGGAAAGTAGAAGATTTTTCCAGTGACCTTATCTTTTGCCACACTTCCTTCATCGGAGTAGAAGTATTTATAGTAGAAATGTAATTTCTCCATGAGGAACGTTTAGCTTGTTTGAGAACCCATCTTGCTTTAGCCCGTAATCTTCTATACTCGACAAAATTTTCCTGTGAAGAGTGCTGTTTAAGTAATTTAAGTGCTCTGCGTCTGTTTCTAATGGCGTCCAAACAATCATTTGACCACCATGGAATAAATTTGAAGTGTTTGTTGTTTGCCGATGTAGTTGTATTAGGTGAGCAAGTTTGAGCACAAGAGACGAGCTGTTCTGTGAAATTTTCTACCATTGAGTTGGTTGAATCAAAACGATCGAAGTCTGGACAAAATTGAATGCTGCAAAGTAAATTATATTGATCCCAGTCTGTTTTTTTAAAGTTGATACGTTTTTCAAAAACGCCATGTTCAGAATTATAGAGATTTCGATGAATAAGAATAGGAGTATGGTCGCTTCCGGCTAAATCAATATGAGTGTGTACAAATAGAGAACTACTGAGCTGGGGGGAGCAGAAAACTAAATCCAAATTAGACCATGATCTGTGAGAAAAGTTGAAGTGAGTTTTTGTATTAGTGTTTAAAATGGTCAGCTGTTCATCAAGTAGGATGTTTTCCAAAATTTCTCCATTATAGTTTCGTCTTGAGCTACCCCACAGCGGGTTATGTGAGTTGAAATCTCCGGCCAGGATGAAAGGTGCAGGCAGAGAACGGATTATAGAACGAAGATGTTCTTCAGAAATATTTTCTCCGGGTGGAAAATAAGCTGTGCATAGCGTATATGGGTTCTTAGTATAAATTTTTGCAGCAAGAATTTGAAGATTAGTGCGTAATTTTATTTCTTCATGATGAAGATCGGATCTGATGAGGTAATTTTTTGTTAATTTTATACTTTACACGTAAGGTGTTGTTTTTAGATGGCGATAATACACGTATGGATATATTACTCTGCTTGACCAATAAAAAATACCACATTGATTTCTGAAATTGTTTAATTCATTCCTCCTTTTTTTTCTCGGATTCTGTTGAAATAAAAAATGGTAATTTGGAAACCAGACCTTTTTTTTGTGTAGATATAGATGCTTATTTTTTACGTAGGCGCGTCATCACTATTTATTAATTTTCATTGTCCTGATTCATAAATGTTCAGCTTTTAGGCTAAATTCAGATTGCCTTTGGTAGGGAATTACACCCTTTTTGAATATACCTGTCGTAGTGTACTAAGAGGAAAAATGCAAACAAAGAGTTATAAGTTGTAATTTTTGTTTCCTCTAGGACGCTAAGACAAGAAAAAATCAAAAGCTGAAGTACTTTTTTCAGTACAGAGTCATCAAAAAGCAATCATTTCATTAATTCGCTCCTAGAGGAAATTTTTTTATTAATTCTTTTCTCTTGTACGTCGCATTTTTCCTCCACAATATTGTAAACAAATACGAATTGTGAAGAAGCTCGCGTGACAAAAAAATTAATTTATTAATATCGTTTCACCTCTTTCTTTTCGTGTAATTTTCAAAATTACCCGTTTCTCCGTTCATTGTTTCAATTTAAAGAATATGATTATTTTTCTATGCTTTTTTTTAGCATATCTTTCCATCTCTCTCATATCTTACATTCTTTATAACTTACAAATCCAGTAATTATTTTTATTTTCTGGCTTTATTTAGGTTAAGGTGAAATTAAGGTGAAAGGAGTAAATATGTATGCCATACGAAAATTTTTATTTTGAAAAAAACTGCAAACATTAACATATTGTGTATGAGAATCGATGTATAATCAAGAATTTTACAAATGAAACTGAAAAGGGCAATGAAGAAATAAGGGTATGAGGAACTATACATTTCTTTAAATATTATTTTTTGTTGAAGTCAAAACTCTAAATCAATTAATTATGTTCCTGTATTAATATTTCGAAGTAAGAAATCAATCAAGGCCAGAAATCCTTTAGCAGTGTAATAAAGGAAGGGTTTCGTCGGTATATATTGTATTTGAATTTCGAATTTAAAATCAAATATGAGCATTTGATTTATGCCAGCTTAAGACTCCCAATTATTTGATTAATCAAGGCAAGCCTAGCCTTGGGCGAGAGGAATATTCAAAAAATTGAAAAAAATTATTGAGAAAGCACGCGAAACCGCAAGCAACGTGAAATTTCCAACAAAAAAATCTCATTGAAATAATTTGTTATCATTGGCTTCATTTTTGTAATACAGCTTACGTGATATGTATCAACAAACTTATGTGTAGATACTACGAGTATGAGTAAATTCAATGCCCTGCAAATTTCAAATTGAATAAATATTTTTTTAAACTTTTTTTTCCGTCAAGAAATGATCTGTTTCATTTTTGTCTGAAACAAAAATGAAAAAGAAATGATTGCAGTTTACATTAATTATGTCCAATTTATTTTTTCATAACTTCACATCCTCTATTAGGCATATTGCGCATGTATTACAATTAAAACGTAATTGATTCGACTTTTAAAAATAGAGGAAAACTTCCCACGTGTAACATTTGTATATTTCATCTTTTGCCACCTTGAAAGTTCATAATTATGATATTGAATTATTAGTGATTATATCTGAGGGATTTCTTAGCGAATGAAGAATAATTAGAGTTGTTAAATGAAATATTTTACTTCTTGCGCAGATCGAAATGAACGTGGAGACTCCCTTTTTAGCTGAGTTTTTAATAAAAACGATAGCTATTACGGCCTACATGATTTGGAAGGGAAGGTCGGGGGAGGGTGGAGTCTTCAAATCTTTGCGCTTCAGACCATTTGTAATCATTGGCAAATGTCTAACTGGCAAATTTCCCCCACGCGTAGCGCCGGCGAGTATTCATATCTCCCCACCAAATCAAGTTAAAGAGGTCAAATTTTGTGTGTGAGGTTATTGGTGACCAGAATATGACCTCTTGAATTTGATCAAAATGGATCAAAATGGCGGATTATCAAAATTTTGAGTGGAGCTTGAGGAGCCTTAAGTTGGTAAAAATGTAATTAATATGAATTCATATGGTTATTGGGATAAGTTGTATACTATATCCCCAATTCACTTCCATACATGTTGTGAGGGGGAAGGCGGGGTTATCAACCTAAAATAGTGGTGGGGGTACAGGAGGGGTCGAAAATTTTTTATTGCTGTGTCTTATGATAAAATGAGCCCAAGTGACAAACCTATTTTGATTTTAGCTTCCTCAGTGATTTTGGAGGGGAGTTAGAGCAAAGAACGGTTTTTGGAGGGGAAATTGCTGCAGGAAATTTCATAAATCTTCCATATCTCATCACCAAATCGGCCTAGAATGGTCAAACTTTGTGTGTAGGATTAGTTAGTGACCAGAATATGACCGCTTGAATTTGAATCAAAATGGATCCAAAATGACGGATTATCAGAATTTAGAGATAATTTGAGGAGCCTCAAACAGTTATAATTTGAGAAATACGTGTTCACATGATTATTTCATGGCAAGAAATAGTACATTTGTGCCAAATTCACCTTCTTAAGTGTTTTTGGAAAGGATAGGGTAGGGGTTTTCAGACTTGGTATTGGGTGTGACCTGTAGTCATGAACCGTTAAGCAAGGTTATTCGTAAATCAAAACAAGCTGCAGTTAAAAACTCAGCTCCAGTAATGCGGTATGGCTGCTTGCTTTTTTTATTATATAAGCCTTGAACTCAATTATGAAAGCAAATTGAAAAATATATGTACTTATATGCTATACGTAATTTTTTATTTTGAAAAAATTACAAACAATAATGTATCGTGTATGTGAATCAATGTATAATAAAGAATTAAAAATTAAAAATTACAAACAATAATGTGTTATGCATGTGAATCAATGCATAATTAAGAATTAAAATTATACTGAAGAGGACAAGAAAGTGATATAGATATGGGGGAACTATTCCTTTACGTAAATGTAGTGCAATATGGGATTTGAGGGGTGTATCTGTATATTGTATTTATTGAATTCATATTCAGTTATTAATCTTTATGACAAGTTTTGAAGCATGAATTTCGAATATGAAATGAGATGAGCATTTGATTTATACGTGCTTAAGACTCCCAATTACTTCATTAATGAAGGCAAGCCTAGCCTCAGACTAGAGAAATCCTCAAAAAACGAAAAAAATTATTAAGTGTGAAACAACAAAAAACGTGGAATTTTCAATGAAAAAACTTCATGGAAATAATTTATTATCATTGGCTTCATCCGTGTAATATACCTTATGTGGTATGTTTATGTAGATACTACAAGAATGAATAAATCCATTGCTTTGAAAATCTCAAATCAAATAATTGTTTTTTTTTTTAACTTTTTTCCTGTAAAAAAATAATTTGTTCCATTATTGTTAGAAACAATGATTGTTCTAAATAGAACAAAATCATGAGTGCCATAGATCAGTTTTTAGTAATAACTCTCTACGAAGCTAAAAATATAATTTTCTATTTAATAGCACATCGCTGCCTAAACTTAAGAAGTTTTGTAGAATAATAATACATAAAAATTGTTCAAGTTGAAAGTAACTGTCTGTAGAGATCCGTGTTATGTAAAACCATTACATACAAATTGGTTGTTTCACTTCGTGGATTTCAGTCTCATAATTCCTAATAATGAATACAGCCGTTTCATATTATCAGCAAAATAGCTCAAGTTCACCACATACGAATTGTGAACCTTCACTGTTGGTGTGTGTTGATTAAGAATTTGGCTTATTATTAACAGTTTTTTCAACTTAATCGACTGCTGATACCAACAAAAATCGTAATACGCTTCTGAAATGATTTTATCCTGAAAAGTAGGCATAACTTGAAATAAATGAACTCCTTATTTTTTCATATTAACGCAAAAATGAATATACCACTTCGTAAATATGATGCACTGTTTCGCATAGTACGTAGTGAATATAAATAGTGAGCGAGGCTAGAGCACCACTTCTCAAGCGAAAATAAAATCCTCCGTTTCTCTATAAATTGGAAATAAATTACCCTTCCATATCAGTTGAACATAATAATAGTACAAACAGCTTTCATTACATATTTTCTCTTACTTCTGCAAATACCCCGCTGTTCCAAGCATGACGATAAGAAAAACGCATAAAACACACAGGAAAATTTCTTCTTGCAATATGGACATAATTTCAGCAATGAATCTATTGTGAAGGAAAAAAAGATTAGGTATCTATTCATGAAATGCCTTCTTAATTGAGACAATTTTTTATGAAATTTTACACTCCATTATAATGTACTTGGGGCACCAACAGACTTGTACAAATTGTTGGAGAAGGTTCTTATTATAATCATTTTCCTACGTATGTAATTTATCAAAAACAATGAAGTTTAGGCTGGCCCTATGGGCCAAAAAGTGACTTCGTATACAATTTTTGGTGACTAAAATATGTTAGATATAGCTATCCAAAATTAATTCACAGAAATAATCTTTTGAAATACATAATTTTCCCAAATCCACCTTTGGCAATTTTTAGTTTTGAAGTACAAAAGTATGAAATGTTGGGTCCATAAATTATTTTCGCTGGGTGCCGGAAAATTGCATTTTTGAGGAAGTTTTAGATCGTTAATGAAAAATATCCCATTTCCTCAACCCTTAATGAGAACTTTTTCGATAGGAAATTTAACTAGGAATATTTCATTAAGGTACTGTTTTTTCTCTGCGATGCACAGTTTATGAGAAAAGTAACATAAACTATTTTTAGAGGAATCGGGTCCAGTAAAGCACATCGAATCGTTGGGGCTTGGGTATGTTATTCAGGAAGATCATTATGTCATATAGGTAAGGAATCGAAAAATCTATAATAACAAATTCCTTCATGTTAAATATAGAAGTAATTAAATTGTGAAGGGAGCTAGCGCCAGTCTGTCACTAGTTGTGGTTGAGGAAATTAGGTATTTTTTATTAGAAATCTAAACCTTTTTCAATAATGCATTTCCCGAATCATTGAAAATGATTTACGAACTCAAAATTTTGTGGGTAGAGCTCTAAAACTGAAAATTATCACTTGTTGGTGTTGCAGAAATCACTTACTTTAAAAACATCTCCATAAGTCAATTTTTCACGCGACAAATATTGGTTATCAAAAATGATTTACGAAAAGTCACTTTTTAGCTCGCATAAAGCAGTCTTATCATTCGCTATTTTGAAGAAAAAATTTACATACTTGTGATACCTTAGTAAAAGGCATATGCCTAAACTTGAGGGGAAATCACATTGAAAAAAATATTCTCATTTTCTAATTGATGTAACGTAATTCAATCCGATATGATCAGAAGCTCAGACTGCCGTATCTAGTATAAACTTCAGAAGATCAAGTTAGGTACTGTTCTTCTTAACACCCAAAAGTGTATCTATGAATGCGTGAATTTAGAACATAATGTGAGAAAAATGCATTCATTTACCATACCTAGATAGCCCACCGCCACGTTAAAATTTATCGCTCATAATTTTGATGAAAAAAAAAACAAAAAAAAAAACAGAAATTAGTCATGGAGCTCCTTCAATGATAGTGCTTCCATACATTTTCTCTCACCACCCAACGATTCAGCTTAATGGGGATAGCGAATACGTTTGCAACATTCGTCTCTTCTTTTGTACATCAATAGAATTAGATGTTGAATGCTCAAAACTATTTTTGCTTAATATCTTTGCTTATGGTCAATCTATGATTAGGTGTAGATTTCAGTTATAGTTTTCGAAATTGGGTGATAACATTTTTTTTTCTTGTTATGTCTTTCAACCGGTTTAATAATAATAATAAAAATAAACAAAACGTCTGAAATTTGTTATTAAAATTGTATTTCATTTTAAAACAATATTTTCAGAGACATGGGTGAAAGAAATTAAAACAAAGGCATTTTAAAAATTTGTTTATAATTGTATTTCATTTAATAACAGTTTGTTGAAAGGCACGAGTAAAAAAAAAATAATAATAATAATAATAATGATGATGATTATATATATAAAAAAAACGTAAGCAGACATGCTGTATTACTGGAGCTGAGTTTTTATTAAACAATTTTTTAAACCTTCCGAGAATCAATTTTTAAACTTGAAAGCAAAATAAAAGCAAATAATTTATTTTACGCTTCTCATGTTTGGCATACTTAATAATATTTTGAAGATTTTTTCTACAATCCTTGAAAATGTTGAGTAAAAGTAAAAAAACGTAAGCAGGTATGCTGCATTACTAAAGCTGAATTTTAATCTGGGGTTTGTTCTGGTTTGGTAATAACGTTGTTAAACCCTCCCCATAACAAGTCGAAAAGCCCCACCCCATCACTTTCAAAACCACTTAAGAAGCTAAGTTTAGAACAAACGTAGTATTTCTTGCCATGAAATAATCATATGAACACATATTTCTCAAATTACTACTATTTGAGGCTCCTCAGATTATCTTCAAATCCTTATGATCAGTCATTTTTAATTTATTTTGACCCAAATCAAAAAGGTCACATTCTGGTCATTAACTAATCCTACACATGAAGTTTGACCTTTCTAGGCCCGATTTGGTGACGAGATATGGATGATTCATGAAATTTTCTATGGTAATTTCTCATAAAAAAGCTTTCGATTCATTTTGACTCAAATTGAAAAAAGTCATACGTATTATGATCATTAACTAATCCCAAACACGAAGTTTGACCTTTTTAGGTCGATTTGGTGACGAGATGTGGATGATTCATGAAATTTCTTATTGCTGCAATTTCCTCTCCAAAAGCCGTTTTTTGCTACAACTCCCCTCCAAATTCACCTGGAAAGCTAAAATAAGAATAATTTAGTCGCATAGGCTTATTTCATCATATGACATGGCAATAAAAAGTTTTCGACTTCTCATGTATTTCCACCATATTTTGAAATCGATTGCCTCTTCTCTCCCTTCCAATATCATTTATGGAGATGAATTGGGGATATAGTATACTTCTTTTTCCCAACAATCATATGAGGTCATATTAATTACAGTTTTACCAATTTAAGGTTCCTCAAGCTCTACTCAAATTTTGATAATCCGCCATTTTGGATTCATTTTGATCCAAATTCAAGAGGTTATATTCTAGTCACCGACTAACCCCACACACAAAGTTTGACCTTACTAAGTTGATTTGAAGAAGAGATATAAAAGATTCAAGGAATTTCATAACTCAAAACTTCCTCACGAACCTGTTTTTTGTTCTAAGACACTTCAAAATACACTTGGGAAGCTCAAATTTGAATATGATGGTGTCCGTGACTCACTCTTTCATATGAGGTCAAAAACTAAAAATTTGAACTGCTTTCAATTTCTCCAGCCTCCCTCAAAATTTGAGTGATCCGCTATTTCGAAATTTATCGAGAAATCAAAAAAGTACCTGTGTGCATTTTCAAGACTAGTCTCACCAAGTGTTGAGGGTATTTAATGAATTGTTGCCGGCGCTACGCTTGAGGGAAAAAACTACGTATATATCAAAAAGTTGAATATTTACCAGATAATTACAAATTGGGAGCCGTACGCAAAGTGGCTGACATCTGATGGCAAAAAGTGTAACTGCTCAAATGGGGCTGTATGGGGCATGTATAATGTATACAATGAGAAATTTTATCATAAATTGCGTTCATTTTCCTTGTGTATTTAGAAAAATTTGCTGGCTACGTGTTTAAAGAGTTTTATAAACCTTGGTCTGATTGGTGAAAACTACTGATAAAATCATACATGCTTCATAGAGCCTCAAGAACACTAGCGCTCAAGCGATTGTTCGGGTCCCAATGGTCTGCAACGCAAAGATTTGAAGAACCCACCCTTCCCTGACCCTCTTATCCAAATCAGGTGGGATTTAATAGGTATCGTTATTACGTATGTTAAAAACTCAGCTTAAGTTAGGGGCAACTAGATATACGTTAATTTTGTACACCTCAAATAGTAAAGGAATGCGATGAAATAATATAATTTTTTTCGCTTTTTATTCTCTTTCAAAATTTAATTTTATGCCTATTATTTTTCACCGTTGGTTGAGAGGGAGAGGGTGAAAAAGTACTGAAAAAAAAACACATATGCATAACTGTACAATAGAAGGTTAAAAATAAATTTGTAAACGTTTCTGTTAATGTGGGCGAATAGTTGAATGGGTCAAAAGATGACTCAACTAGCCGAATTCAAATCACTTGGGTTGTTTGCTTTTTTTTCTCATTGGCAACATTGGGGAAGAAACAAAATCATATTTTGCTTCCTACCAAACTGCATCCCCGAGAGGAAAGACAGAGTCTCTAACTACATACATGAATAATTTCTGTTCACTCACCTGTATATGCGTTGTTGTCCCTTGAACACCTTTTTGAATTCGTGGCATAGTTCGGCATCATATTTCAAAACACATTGCCTTCTGTAAGTCGCTGTTTGGGTTGAGTTTGAGTTTGGTCTTATTATAGACGCTGTATTTTTTTCAATTTTCTTGATTTTTCTCTCCAAAGTGATAGCCATAGCCTTTGCACCTTTACTTAAGCTCATAACCGCAAGTAAAGAGAAGAAGTAATACACGCCTTCGTACATCATTAAAAGTATTTGAATCGTGTTGCAAAACAGTAATTCTTTGTTATTACGTACCTTCCAACACAATCGGCTCAAACTCGAACTATCCCTTCGATCTCCGCATGAAAACCATAAGGGCATAAAGTAGTGATGGAAATCGTCCACATCTATATTAGATTCTTCTATATCTTTGAATTGTAACAGGCTGAGTACGAAGAATATGAATATCGTGATGAAGTAATAAACGGTCCATAATATAAGATCTTTCTCAACAAATTTCGCGTTCAGTACCACAGCTTTATAGCCTAAGTATCTGGGATCTCTTGGATTATAGTGTTCAGTAAGAGAGACAGCGTTATCTCGTTTTATCATCGTAATTATGTAGAAATAAAAGAGTGTAAATATGTGAAACATCATCAATATAACGACCACGAACTTGGCTTTATACGATGAATTGTTGAGAAAGGCTACGATGCATGCAACTATATTTGTCAAGCACGTCATCACGTAAGAGATTAAATGACATTTTTGAAATATTCTGTACTTTTTGTCGACAGTGACTCCGAGGAAAAACCTGGTGGTTTTTACAGTACCTTTTATCCATTTCGGTTGTTCGTGATATTTGTCTTCATTTGCCATTGTTTACTAAGTTGAGTGATTTTGTCGCTGAAGATCTCTGTTTTCTCTATCTCAACGATATTTTTTTTTTTATTGAATCGATGTTCGACTATTTCCGTGCGTTGTTTTGTAATTATTTCACCTGAGTGAGGTATTTTTTCATCATACAACTGTAGGACTGTGGTGAATTCGAACACTAGATTATTTACTATTGTGCGTGTGTAGCTGGATATTTGGATACAAATATTATATATACTTATCTTAGCGTGTTAGAAAAAATTATGTTTTTTTTTCAGCTATGATATTCGCAATTGTTTTTTTTCCTTTTTTGAGAAAGTGAACAACGTGATTAAAGAATAATTAGGAAATGACCTCAAACGAACGTCATGAAAATTTCAACCTGCAAACTCTATCCAAGCTTTGTTAAAATAATTCATAAGTTTCAGAATCAGAAATGTTCAAAACATTAGGGAACAAACTGATTGTTCAGTAATTTTATTATTTTTCTTCGTGTTGATAGACTGTATTCGATATGTCGATGAGATACGATTAAAACAATTTTAGTTGTTTTTTATCCAATTGAAGTATTCTTCAAACTTCTTCATTTTTTTGGAAAAAACAACATGCATATTTTTTCATAAACTTTTATGTCTTTTTTAAAAATATATCTAGTAGAGAAATGCTCTGTATGGGTTTGATTTTAGTTCTCCACGAGTCAAGAGATATTTACATCCGATTTTTAATATTATAACTTAATACACTCTTTATACTAAGAGTTTTAATCTATCAAACACATTTTTAATCGATTTGGAAATAAATTCATGTTTGGTTGTTTTGATTATGTAGGTCTAGGTATTAATATAAGTTTTTTGAAAAAAAGCTGCAATTCAGCTAGGTATCAACTGTGGTAACTGAAATTCGCTGGATTCTTTATACCTACTGACAATATCGTGCGTCCAAGTGATTCGGGTACAATCAGCGAAAAAATCTCTTTTAAAATTATTTAAAATTGTTTTTTTTAAATGCAAAGAAATTGTAATGCAGTTGAAATTAATTTATCAACCTTCAAATTCATTAAAACTCTTATGTTACCAACAAACTGATATTTTTAATCATTTGGACGCACGGTATATTACAACTCATTTTCGATCTGTTTTAAAATTAATGAAGTGTTTCCTAATTTGAAATAAATACTGCCTAAATTGCTGTATGAAAAAAATGTTGCTGATGACTTAGCATCAGAATTTGCTTTAGAACTAATAGATTCTCGGGGTCTCTAGACCCCTAGTTCTTGCTGAGAAACCTGTGGAGAAAATGGTACCTTGGCTTCAACTCTAGGCATTTGGACATTTGTCAGGAGTAATGCCACAAACAAGCCATGAAAAAATGACTGGATGAAATTTTATCAATTTGATTAGATTTCATTAAAAAAAAAAAAAAACCGTAAGCAGGTATGCCGCATTACTGGAGCTGAGTTTTGAACGGCGTTTCCGAATTGCTAACCAAGACTTATCCCCTGTTGTTTCTTGACACATTTAACAATAGACTTTAAAATGACGGAACTCTCAACCAAAGCGAGTTGAACCAAGTACGATTCATTTTAATGAACGAAATATTCCAAGGTTTCGCGTTTCAAAAATATAATGGGTTACAGGTTTCAAGGTAGTGGTATTTTCAAAAAACGGAAAAAAAAATTGAGAAAGTACGAAACAATAAAAAACGTGAAATTTCCAACAAAAGTACTTCACTGAAATAATTTGATATCATTGATTGCATTCGTGTGATATACCTTATGCGGTATGCTTGTACGCATTCCACAAGTATAAATAAATTCAGTGCTTTCAAAATCTCAAATCAAATAAGTGGTGTTTTCTTGAATACTTTTTCTTTCATGTTGAAAAATAATTTGTTCCATTTGTTTAAAACAAAAAAATGAAGAAAGAAATGATTGCTTTGGAGAGTACAAAATCATTATGAATGCCACATACCAGTTTTCAGCAATAACGTTCTACGAACCTAAAAATCAAATTTCCCAATTTTAATAACACATTGCTGCCTATTAAACTTGAGAAACCTTATAGAATAACAATAGGTACGTGAAAATTGTCCAAGTTGAAAGAAAGGAACTGTCTGTAGAGACATATTACGCCATATAAAAAAGAGAATAAAAACAGCTCTTCATATAAACTGGTTGTTTCAATTCATGGATTTTAGTCTCAGGATCCCCAATACTGAATACATCCGTTTCATATTATCAGCAAAATAGCTCAAGTTCACCACATACGAATTGTGAACCTTCACTGTTGGTGTGCGTTGATTAAGGATTTGACTTATTATTAACAGTTTCTTGAACTTAATCGACTGCTGATACCAACAAAAATTGTAACACGCTTCTGAAATGATTTTATCCTGAAAAGTAGGCATATCTTGAAATAAATAAACTCTTTATTTTTTCATATTAATCCAAAAGTGAATATACCACTTCGTAAATATGGTGGACTGATTCGCATAGTACGTAATGAATATAAATAGTGATCAAGGCTATGGCAGCACTTCTCAAGCGAAAATAAAATCCTGCGTTTTTCTATAAATTGTAAATGAATTACGCTTCCACATTGGTTTAACAGAATAATACTATAATAGCTTTCATCACGTATTTCATCTTACTTCTGCGAATACACCCGCTGTTCCAAGCATGACGAAAATAAAAGCGGATAAAACACACAGGAAAATTTCTTCTTGCAATATCGACATAATTTCACCAATGAATCTGTTATGAAGAGGAAAAATATTATACATGAAATCTTACACTTTATTATAATATACTTCAGGCACCAAACGACTGTACGAATAGTTGGAGAGGGCACTTATTATACATTAATCATTTTCCTCCTTATGTAATTCATCAAAAAGAAATGAAATTTAAGCTGGACACTGTTGGCCAAAACGTGAATTCCGTATACCATTTTTGGTTTCTAAAATATGTTATAATTATCCAAAATTGATTTACGTGATTTTCCCAAATCCTACTTGTGGCAGTTTTTAGTTTTAGAGCCCAAGCGTATAAAATATTGGGTGATGCTTCATAAGGGGAGTGGAATATCAATTCTCGCGATGGAGATTATGAAAAAAATGATAAAATATTTTTCAAGAGGAAGTTTAAGGAGGAATATTTTATTATCGTAGTATTTTTCCTTTGAGATGCACAATTTACGAGAAAAATAAGAAAACCTTTCTTTGGTGAGTTGGACCCGCGTACAGCGCAACAGATCATAACTTTTTTCTCTTATTCTCTTTTAATTTGAATATTTAATTTAAAGTTTGGATTTTTCTATAGATTAATATATGTATATAGATTTAATAAATTGATTAATAATTTTTTTTTCTGAAATAGCTTTTTTTCATTTTGATTAATGAAAATTCATGTTGAAGTTTCAATTATGAATTCTATTATTTTATCTTCATTTATATTAAAAATTGGAGTTACGTTGGAGGCTCTGGTATGTTGCTCAGGAAGGTCTCATATTATGTAAAAAATCTAAAAATAAAAATACTAAAATTATGAGTGTTTTAGAGCTCTAAAACTGAAAATTGCCACAAGTTGGAGTTGGAAAAATCACATATTTTGAAAAACATCTCCATAAGTCAATTTTTACGCAATAAATTTTAGTCACCAAAAATGATTTACTAAAGTCACTTTTTAGCCCACATAAACCAGTCTAATCGTTCATTATTTTGAAGAAACAATTCATATACGTATGTATATACCTGTTATACTTTGGTAAAAAGCATAAATATGCTTAATTGCTTAAACTTTAGAGGAAATCACATTAAAGAAAATATTCTCATTTTCAAATGGATGTAACGTATGTCAATCCGATATGCAATAAATATTACAATTTCTTTTGCATTACTTATTATTGGCAACGTTGGTGAAGAAACAAAATCATATTATTTTGACCTCCTTTCCAAAAAAAGCGGATCACCAGCACCAAAGAGCATTGCTGTGCAGCTCGTAGCCGTGTGGTGACTGGTGAGTGATGTAGCTCGGCATGCCGGAGGTGCCAGGTGCGAATCCCACTCCGTGTAGAATTTTTTTAGATGATTTTTCTGTCAATTTTTTTTCAAGTTTTTTAAAAAAATTTTTTTTTTAGATATTTATTTCTACAATGTTTACATCATTATTCCATTATTCGAACCTTCAGACTTGGAACTTTCAGACCTACATTCCTTACCTCAAAATTGGGTTAGGTCAGGTTGTCTCGCGAGTGGGAGGGGCATTTTGCCCCCCCCCCCCATTCTACTTGACCTTATTTGTGCCTTCAGACCTTCATTACTCCGAACAAAATTATTACCAGCGAATCATAAGCGATTTGAACATGCTTAAATTTTATTGGTGGCTCTTTGGTGCCGGCGATCCGTTCCTTTCCCAAGTTCAACCCAGAGAGGAAAATTGGTGCCTCTAGGGGCCGTATGCAGGAACGATACTTAACTTAAGCATTTGCTTAAGTAGTCGAAATTGGATACTTAAGAATTACTAAACAATAGGCATGGCGGAAAGAAATGAACGTTAAGTACTTAAGCTAACTTAAGTATCGTTCTTGCATACGGCCCTAAGTTCATAGATAAAGAATTTTTGTTCACTCACCTGTATATACGTTGCTGTTCCTTGAACACCTTTTTGAATTGGTGGCATACCTCGGCGTCATATTTCAAAACACATTGCCTTATGTAAGTCCCTGCTTGGTTTGAGTTTGGTGTTAATATAGCCTCAGTATTTTTTTCTATTTTCTTGATTTTTTTCTCCAAAGTGATAGCCTTAGCTTCTGAAGCTTGACTCAAGCAGATAACCGCGAGTAAAGCGAAGAAGTAGTACACGCTTTCATATCCCAATAACATTATTTGAATCATGTTGCAAAATAGTAATTCCCTGTTATTACGTACCTTCCAACAAAACCTGCTTAAACTCGAAGTATCCCTCTGATCTCCGCACGAAAACCATAAGGGCATAATGTAGTGGTGGAAATCGTCCACATCTATATTAGACTTTTCTCCATCTTTGAATAACAGCAGGATTAGTACGAAGAATATTGCCAGCGTGATGAAGTAATAAACGGTCCATAATATAAGATCTTTCTCAACAAATTTCGCATTCAGTACCACAGCTTCATGGCCTAAGTATCTAGGATCTCTTGGATTATAGTGTTCAGTAAGAGAGACAGCCTTATCTCGTTTTATCATCGTAATTATGTAGAAATAAAAGAGTGTAAATATGTGAAACATCATCAATATAACGACCACGAACTTGGCTTTAGAAGATGAATGGTTGAGAACGGCTACGATGCATCCAATTATGTTTATCAAGCACGCCATTACGTAGAAGATTACATGACATTGTTGATGTATTCGGTATTTTTTGTCGACAGTGACTCCGAGGAAAAACCTGGTGGTTTTTACAGTACCTTTTATCCATTTCGGTTGTTCGTGATATTTGTCTTCATTTGCCATTGTTTACTAAGTGCTGCAACTATGGTGATTTTGTAACTGAAGATCGTTGTTTTCTTTATCTTGTATCTTGGGATATTTTTTTATCAAATAATGGTTCGACTGTTTGGTTATGTTACTTTGTAATTATTTCACTTGAGTGAGGCATTGCTCCATCATAACACTGTTCATTTATTATTCGGCGTGTGTAGCTGTGTAATTATTATATTACATACATTTATACTTACCTTAGCGTGTCAGAAATATTTATTTCTATTCTTCAGCTCTGTTATTCGTAATGTTTTCTTTGTACCTTATTTGGGGAAAACTCTGTTTAACTTTTGACGAAAAATTCAAAAGTTTGGGGAAAAAATTGATTGTTTAGTAATTTTATTATTTTACTCTGTATTTAACAGGCTGTATTCCATATTTCGAGGATATATGTTTTTCACCCTTTTAGTATTCTTCAAACTTTCCTAATTTTTTTGAAAAAACAACGTACATATATGTTCATGAAGTTTCATGTCTTTCTTAAAAATATATTTAGTAGAGAAATGCCCAATATGGGTTTAGTTCTCCGCAAGTCAAGAGAAATTTACATCCAATTTTTATTATTATAACTTGATAAACTCTTTACATTGACAGTTTTAATCTATCAAACTCATTTTCAATCGATTTGGAAATAAATGCCACGTGTGGTTATTTTGATTAGGTAGGTATGAGTATACATTTTTCGAAAAAATCTTCAATTTAGCTAGGTATCAATTATGATTGCTAAAAATCGCTGGATTCTTTATACCCACTGACGATTTCGATCAGTTTTGGAATTAATAAATTATTTTCTGATTTGAAAAAATACTGTCTTAACTGTGTAGATGAAGCTGTGCACAACCAATAAAAAATATTGTCGATAGTACACGTTCGGCAACTTCGCATTTCAATCGTAACGTACGTTTTATAATAAAATTTGGATATGAAAATTTAGCGTAAGATTGTGGCTTGGAACTAATAAGAGTTCTGAAGTCGCTAGGCCCCTACATCTTGCAGAGAAATCTATAGAAAATATTGTACCTTGCCTTCTACTGCAGTCATTCTAGATATTTTTCAGGAGTAATGCCACAAACGACCAATGAAAAAAAGATTGGATGCAATCTGATTAATTTTGATGAGATTTCATTAGATTTTATCAAAAAAAAAAAAAAAAAAAAACACCTTGGGAGCATAAAGCCAGAATATGTGGTAAGGAATACATACTATTGGGATCCTTCAGCGAAAGAGTCGGTACCTGGTGGTAAAACGATGAACTACTGAAAACGGGGATTTCAATAATTTGATGAAGTATCATTATTGGCAATGAATTAATAATTGTGGTATTGAATTGAATTATTTTGAAGTATTTTTCAAATTTATGGGAAAAAAATTGAAAAAGTACCGATTCCTCCATCATTTTTTCCATCTTTTTCCATTATTTTTTCGCATCTACTCCTTCCACTACCTCCAGTATTTCGTTGGCCATGCTACCTTGAATAATCTACATTCTTTAGCTTTTCTCATATTCCTATCTGCGTTAGATTTGATATAGAAATTTCCAAAAAAAAGTTCAAATGAAAAAATTAGGTGCCAAAATATTTGTTCAGTGTTTAGAGATACCGAAACGGCACTTACGCCTAGTATCTGGTGAGAAACAGTCTGTGGAATCTTCAAAAAAATTTTACATTAGATCAGTAGAACATTTTTTTTTTTTTTAATATTGCAAATAATGAGGAAAAAATATCCAATTGGCTACTACAGAACAGAACAGAACAGGGAAACGGAAACGGAAACGGAAACGGAAACGGAAACGGAAACGGAAACGGAAACGGAAACGGAAACGGAAACGGAAACGGAAACGGAAACGGAAACGGAAACGGAAACGGAAACGGAAACGGAAACGGAAACGGAAACGGAAACGGAAACGGAAACGGAAACGGAAACGGAAACGGAAACGGAAACGGAAACGGAAACGGAAACGGAAACGGAAACGGAAACGGAAACGGAAACGGAAACGGAAACGGAAACGGAAACGGAAACGGAAACGGAAACGGAAACGGAAACGGAAACGGAAACGGAAACGGAAACGGAAACGGAAACGGAAACGGAAACGGAAACGGAAACGGAAACGGAAACGGAAACGGAAACGGAAACGGAAACGGAAACGGAAACGGAAACGGAAACGGAAACGGAAACGGAAACGGAAACGGAAACGGAAACGGAAACGGAAACGGAAACGGAAACGGAAACGGAAACGGAAACGGAAACGGAAACGGAAACGGAAACGGAAACGGAAACGGAAACGGAAACGGAAACGGAAACGGAAACGGAAACGGAAACGGAAACGGAAACGGAAACGGAAACGGAAACGGAAACGGAAACGGAAACGGAAACGGAAACGGAAACGGAAACGGAAACGGAAACGGAAACGGAAACGGAAACGGAAACGGAAACGGAAACGGAAACGGAAACGGAAACGGAAACGGAAACGGAAACGGAAACGGAAACGGAAACGGAAACGGAAACGGAAACGGAAACGGAAACGGAAACGGAAACGGAAACGGAAACGGAAACGGAAACGGAAACGGAAACGGAAACGGAAACGGAAACGGAAACGGAAACGGAAACGGAAACGGAAACGGAAACGGAAACGGAAACGGAAACGGAAACGGAAACGGAAACGGAAACGGAAACGGAAACGGAAACGGAAACGGAAACGGAAACGGAAACGGAAACGGAAACGGAAACGGAAACGGAAACGGAAACGGAAACGGAAACGGAAACGGAAACGGAAACGGAAACGGAAACGGAAACGGAAACGGAAACGGAAACGGAAACGGAAACGGAAACGGAAACGGAAACGGAAACGGAAACGGAAACGGAAACGGAAACGGAAACGGAAACGGAAACGGAAACGGAAACGGAAACGGAAACGGAAACGGAAACGGAAACGGAAACGGAAACGGAAACGGAAACGGAAACGGAAACGGAAACGGAAACGGAAACGGAAACGGAAACGGAAACGGAAACGGAAACGGAAACGGAAACGGAAACGGAAACGGAAACGGAAACGGAAACGGAAAATTAATTTATCGCGATAAGATTTGGTAGATATTATTTTTACATAAAAATGAACACTTTTACAGGGTGCGCAAAAAAAATTGCAGAAAAAAGTTTTCTCCCATTATATTTATCGTCACCCTGACACACATGCATTCAAACTTAATAAATTATAAGTATTTTACCAACCAAAATTTATTCTTGTTTCTTGTTGATAATAATTTTTTTGAAAAATGTTTCAAGTGACGTAAACAAATTTTCAAAAAAAAAACAAAATCTTAAGCTATCGAAATTTATTTCACATCCCAAAGTCATATTTTGTCATTTAAAGACTGAAAAAATTTAGGATCAATTGTTTTAATTTTGGACACTTACTAAATTTATAAATTTTTTTCAAAGTAAATAGTTTCGGTTATGTTTTGAAAAGTAAACGATAAATGAGTACTTAATTTATTTGTCGTGGGCAGAGTATGAGTTCATTTTATGCTTTTTGGGATGCAAGAGTCAAGATACTCCGTGACATTGGCGAAACCCGGATTATTTTGTGGGCGAGCATAGAAGTGCAGAGTTGAGGATTGGGTCGAGGTATTAGTGGCAAAAATTTCTTTTCTAATAAGACGGGGGAGGGGGTTAGCAATTTGAAAATGAAGTAGAAATGTAAAATTTCAAGTACGTATACTTAAGTAAAAATTACTATTCATTTTAAAAATTTCTATTTATTTAAAAAACGTATTATTAACGAAAAATGAAAATCTAAATACAGGTACATACGAAACTTAGGATTAATATAGAATAATTCTGTTACTTTTGTGGTTATGGTAAAGCTTGGTGATTTTTGAGTTATATTAATAATAAAATAGGTTCTTTGAATTGCAATCATTTTTTTTTTTCATTTTTATGTAGTAAGTTTGTAATATACAAATCCTTTTTTTTTTCTTGTGAAAAAAAAATATAGGAAAGAGAAAATCACACAAGCGTCTCTCCTTCGTATTCAATTTTCAGCGTAATTACGTAATTAATTAAAGAAAATATAGGTAAAAACAAAATGGAAGGTCCAAGCCCGTCCCGGGTTTGGCTCTTGCACCGGAATTCCTAAAACCTGAGCTTTAAATTGCAGATTGAATTAAATCGCGCCATGGAATCGAAATCTGCATTTCATGATTTTTTATTTAAATATAAAGCAGTATGTTTTGGAATTAATTGAATGCTGATATCTATTTATTCACACGTTTAAGCACCCCCCTCATGCAGCCTCATGATCCAGTTACGAAGCCCGGGCACTTTCTATATGCTTACCAATGGTGTTTTTAATTAGCAATCTTCCAGATAAGAAAGGTCTTTTTTTACCTACTCGAATTACCTATTGAAGTACGCTTTTGAATATAGCAATTGATATATTTGTATTTTCCCTTCATTCTTTACATTATGTAATATCACTAATTCATTTGGCACTCCGATACTGTAGTTTGTCTGATTTTTTACATAGAAAGAATGAATGTAAGTAGGTACCCTCCTTATTTATTTTATTTTGTTTGTTTTTCAGAATACACGTGTATCTAATAAACGTAATAACGCTAAAATCGATGCTCACGTTATGGAAATTTACTGTTGCGTCGCCTACATCTGTAAGTTTGAGAATCATAATGTATGTAGTGTTTAAAAATAACTCATTTACTTTTTTTTTGGAACAATTAGATAGTAGCAAGGGTAAGTGAGGAGATGAGACTACAGCTGGCCCCATATAGTACCAAAGATTTTTCTTTCTTTTCAAAATCCTTCGATTCTTACAATTTCAGTGGTCAACTATACGTAAATGCCTATATTGCTCTTGAAGCCCCTTTACTTTTATTGAATTGAATTTTTGTTTTATTTCGACTCAATCTCTAGTATTTTTTTGCAAACATTTCAATTCTTTTTCTATAACTCTTTATTCTTTACTGTTTACTAATTAATGATCAATATTATGAAGCAAAATGTTCAAAGGCAAATTATTTATTTATTTTTTTTACGCATTTACGCTCCATGTACAGTTACTATTCTTACCTATAGGAAATTGAATATTTTGATTTGTAAATTGTGACTTTTGTGGACAAAAAGTACTACATATTTCAAATTAAAGTTTTTGAATGTTTTAGTGGGAGGTAAGGTTGGAGTTTTGAAGTCGATAATGGATGTGCCCGTGAGCTTGAAAGGTTTGCTTAACAATATTATCTGTAAATGTAAACAAGCTACAATTAAGAACTCAGTTTTAATAGCGCGGCATTGCTGTTTACTTCTTTTTTTCAAAATATGTAATATATATTTCACATTTTGTATGTATCTATAAAATAGTAAATTGATTTTTTTCCCTAATACCCCCCCAAAAAAAATTAAAGCAATGTTTCTTAATTTTTCATGTTAGTTCATTATGTTTTGAATTTTTTTTTTCTTTTTATAACTACTTACTACGTTAATTTCACAAAATTTTACGTTAATTTTATTTATCAATATGTCTTTTGCTCAACTTGAAAATAAGTGATTAACCTTTCAAACATGACAAAAAAATGTATTTGTTAATCAATAAAATTTTTATAAAAAATATAAAATCAAAAGAATGAATATCATACACATTTCAACAACAACAATAAAAAATGATTTATGACTATAATGTACGAAATTACATAGATAGTTGAAGAACTGAATTTTCATTTTTCAATTTCTTAATTTTTGAAAAACTTAAAATATATGATTTCATTGTCACAATTATAATAGTATATTAGCACTAAAATTATATCACAAAAAATAAATTTTTAAAATAAAAATATTATATAAAATCACAAGAAAATAGGAATCTCTCAATTCCTGGTATCGAGCTTGAAAATAATTAAAACACTTAAATTCTCTTCCAGACATTTCTATAGAATTGCTTTTTTTACCTTAAAAATAAAATATGAGATTACAAAAAAATAAAAATAAAAATTGAAAACAATCTTTGAATTGCAAGCATCCAGAATTTCAAACTAAAGATAGTATAATAACACTAATAAGTGAAATTATGACTTTATTAAATGCAAATTTTTGCATAGCTTGACCATTATTATATTCTTTAATAAAATATGGCAGCGTATCTATCTCTGCTTTGTAATTCCTCAACCATTTTGGTCCGACGATTAATTTCGATTTTTTTTTATTTTCAGCTCGCCATGCTCCTTTTGGTAAATAGATATCTCTCGACTGGGCTCCTTTGATTAGCACAGGAGCGACTAAAATATTTTCGCCGAGCAAAAATTCTGAAAAAAAAAAGATATAAATTACGATACGACGAAGAAGAATATATAAGTAATTCCTTCATTTATTATTACCATCAGAAATGTTATAGGTAATCGTATCATTGGGCGATATCCACCATAAAGGAAGATTTACTGGAATTCCAGTTTTTGTGCTTTGCTTCATTAAATGCAGAATTTCGTTCGAGTAGCTTTTATGTAATTTTACCATTTTCAATGCAATTTTTGTGATCTATAAAAAAATACACTTATGAATTCATGGAACATGAAAGAAATAATAATAGAAATATGAAAGGTTCTAACTTTTTTTCCAAAATCCCAAGGTGGCACAGAGAACTGTAAGGTTGGCATGAATACGTTGGCTTGAAGCCATCTGATCAATAATTCATCGGTAATTTTATTGCCATTATATTCGTTCCCTCCAATCATATCGGGTAAAACGAAAGGATATCCCAACATATTCATTTGCAATAAAGTTGGAATAAATGTCTCCAATGTTTTAGGTCCTTTCCACAAGCTGTCTGTATCCAACATGCGGACGAAAACCCCATACTGTTGAGTGGCTCTGCCCACTCTAACCTCAACCATGTTACCGAAATTCGAGGCCATTTTGACGTAAGATTTTAGAATCATTTCCGGAAAACTCGAATCTATGGTCTTGAAAGTAGCCTTTTTCGGACTCCAGCTACTTTCACCGGCGTCGAATTTAAACGAATCCACCCCCGTATCGTTTTTCAACTTTTCCAATCGCTTTTGAAACCACAGTGATGTTTCATTGTTAGTAAATCGAGATAGCCAGCTTCGCCATTCCACCAAGTAGTGCGAATACCGGTGGCATTCCTTACAAAGTAACCGTTGGTTTCGGCTTGTTCATAAAATGGGTGGCAATCAAGATTGATAAATGGATGCACCCATATTGTTGTTCTTATTCCTTTTGATTTTAATTTCGTCACGAACTTTTTGAAATCTGGAAATCGAGAAGTATCGATTGTTAAACTGCCATAACAATCTTCCCATTTATCATCAATTTCGAGATGACTTATGGGAAAATCGTGCAATAAAATTTCATCGATATAATCGCCGAGTATTTTAATGGAGATATTTTGTTTGAATTTAACCCACGTTGACCATATTGGTTTTTGTACCATGATCGCATCCATAATTTTTTGCGGTTTTCCCAAAACGTTTTCCACCGCGTGTAAATACGCTTTTTTCATATCACCGAGCGTGCAAATTCTGTATTTTAATACTGTTTCGTTGGCAGGCAAGTACGGGTTTTGATTATGAGCTAAAATTTCAAATTTATTCTCCGTTTTATTCATACTAATAAAAAGAGGTATTCCTTTTTCGACGTATAAATAATGTCCCGTTGAGAATATCCAAAATGGCTCCAAAACCGCTTGGCTTCGTGTGCTGCTTGACACGAACGGGAAATTTTCATATTCGATGTTTTCTGCCGGCCATTTTTGATAGTCGGTTTCAGCGCCTCCGTAAATATGAATCGATGAGGTGTTGAAACTAACTCTTAATTGATCTTCGGTTGTTGATGTATACTTGAAAAATTTACATTGGTTTTTTTCTGTTACGTTAAACAGAGTATGATCTTGCCATTGCAAGCAGTATATCGTATGGCTGTCTGCACAGATGGAAAAGTTGGTGCGATCAGTGATTCTAACACGTTGTTCGAAAAGAGATGAATCATCTGTAAACAAATGGTGATTAGGTATTATTCACGTTTGTTCATATTTCATATAGCTCCCTTTTTGTTCACAAAAATTTCTACCTTGTATGACAACGTAATTTTTCTCAATATGGAACTTGTCTTCTGAATGGCAAAAGTTCAGCAAGAAAATTAAAATTAAATGAAGTGTACCTGAAACAAAAAATGAACTTGGTATTCGTGTTAAATCGAGAAAATCTAATTAAACTGAGTACCGTATAACACCTTACTTCTGTTTGAGTAACACATTATTTACGTGTTTGAAAGATTTGAAATCAAGGAAGTTTTCGCACTTAATACAACTGTGGTACATTATTTAAATAAAATAGCTACATTTTTCAGCAACTGAATTAATTTCTGAAGCGGAAAAAGAAAAGTAATATGGTAATATTGTGCAAAAAATCGGAAAATTGCCAAGTGATAACGAGTTATTGTGTTATCATTTATCAGTGTTCATTTTGGCGGACTTGTTAATTTAAGATTCAGCTGCTCCAATTTTTTAATAAGCGACCCTAGCGGATTTTTTTGTAACACAGTTTGAAGAAAGACGTTTCGGGTCTCTGTTACAATAATTAATGTATCTCCTTGCTTTTAAATAGATGTAAATTTTATTTTATTTTTTGTCAAAATTGAAAAGTTAATGAATTTACTACAAGCGCCTAAACCTGGCACCAAAACTGGAGGAGCCAAATTTCTTGAACTTTTAAAAATTTAATATTTATGTGTCACTGAAACTTCGGACGGTGGAAAAAATAATAAATAAATTAAACCTAACCAAACCCAACTTTGAGGTAAGGAATGTAAGTCTAAAAGTTCCAAGTCTGAAGGTTCGAACGGTGGAAAAAATAATAAATAAATTAAACCTAACCAAACCCAACTTTGAGGTAAGGAATGTAAGTCTGACAGTTCCAAGTCTGAAGGTTCGAAGGGTGAAATAAAAATGCAAAAATTGTAGTAATAAAATATTAAAAAAAAAAATTGACGAAAAAGTTAAAAAAAAAACCTTCACTCGAAAATTGGTAAAAAGATCACAGGGTTGAGGAAAGATTCGATCCCGCATCCCTCACTGTACAGTCCGTGGCCATATTCACTCCGCCACGGTTGGCTCAGCAACAATTGCCAACAAATCCGTATACATACGCATTGCACGAGAAATACACGAGAGTATATAAATGTTAAGTGGTGTAGAATTGAAATGATTATTGGCTCCCCCAGTTTTGGTGCTAGGTTTAGGCTCTAGTGAATTTACTTCTTTCTTAAGCAAGATGTTTATTAATTTATGCATCATGTATCGCTACTGTGACTAAAGGCGAACCAGAAAGGTTTATTTGTACTAGGAAAAATGTACAGTGTCTTTGCAGATCATTTGTTAAGTTAAGTAAGAGGTTGACTGTTGAAAAAAAATTTTGTTCGATGATAATTATCGAAAATTAGGGCATTCTGAGAAGATATAATGCAGAACTTAATAAAATGCAGTTTTTCTTCATAGCTACTTTCTACTTTTAAAGGCATATTACACAGCTTTAGTTGACTTTTACAACTGTACTATACGCACACAGGTACTTTTCTCTTCAATACTGATTATAAATTATATTTACTTTAAATTATTTATTTAAAGTACATTGTACGTACAGGCAATAGGAATTCGTAGTATAATAATTATTATTATTTATCTCTTTAGATCAAGTGCATGGTTTTTCTGTTCTTAAATATTTCAAGGGAGAATTTCGCAGTTCTAAAACTACCTACACATGCATAAATGGAGAAGTTGTCTTCTGGAAAACGTTATGGCAAAAGGTTTTTGGATGCTGCTAGAAGTATAGGGTGAGTCGAAAATCATCAACATTAGCCTTAGGAGCATAAAAATGAGTTTATTTGTAATTTGAATAAAATAATCGTTAAGAAAGTTTTCACGATACAAATGAATACGATTAAAAAACAAGTAGTTTCAATTGGGACTCTTCAGAGCAGTGGCGCGCTAGTGTCGTGTTTATATGTAAATGCTGTTATCAGTTCTGAAAACGGGGAATTTTATCCGCCAGTTGTGGGCTCGCATAGTGAAATGGTTAAATTATTTGAAAATAAATCAAATAAATGAAATGAATAAATTGGGTTTGACTAATTTAGTACTTATCTATCATTTTGGTTAATAAATGAGATTCATTCCTCTAGTATTTATGATATTCGCGATAATTATATTACTTGTCGTTAGTGAAGTGTGTAAAATAATCAATTTCTTTCGTAACAATAACGCTGGAATTCAATTTATTTTTATAACTGAAGAAAAAACAATTAATTATATTTAAAATAATTCAGTTCACTATAAGAATTATTAATTTATTACCATTAATGAAATTTTATCATACGTTATCAACTAATTGAAATCCCCGTTTTCAGTAGTTCATTGTTTTACTACCAGGTACCGACTCTTTCGCTGAAGGATCCCAATGGGATTCTAAAGTACAACTTCTGTCGCTTTAATTCATCAGATGTTCAAAATGTTTTTTTTTTATTTGCAATGATTTGTGCCGAGTGGCATCTTAATATTCTTAATTTATAACAGACGTGATGATCAGGTTTGCAACTGAATTCCATAATGTTCCTAATCTTGAATCTGTTCAAGGTCCGATTGTTTTGTTTAAGATTCTTGGTTTTAGCCCTAGATATATAGTATTTATAATGACTGGTCTAGGGTTCTAATTGGTCATATGTTACGTGCGTAATGACCAATCATAACGCTAGAATGTGATAAAATGTAGGTAGTTTCATTTCTACCTTCCTAAATAATATCGTTCAGTTTTCAGTGAACAACTAAAATTCGTTTGTGATTTGAATCATCAGCTGATTTGTGTTTTTATTTTATGAGTTAGTCGAGGTAAATTTATAACATTCCAACTTGCTGATTGGTTGTTACAGGCGTGACGTATGACCAATTAGCACCTAGACCAGTCATTATAAATACTCTATAGTCCAAACATTTTGGTCCGGCTTTCGGACCTAGTATTTTCCACCCACGTATGTCTAGCTAGTTCAGTTGGCTAAAGTTAATGCCTAAAGCTGATTTTCTCCCATAGTTTGGGTAAAGCTAATAGCTATTGGCTGCCTTTTACCTCATTGGTTAGCCAACAGCTGGCTATCAGCTAATTTCTGTGAAGTCGAGTTATATGTATCACTGAACAATATATTGTCTACGTCCGCAGATTCTTCTAGTTGATATTATTTTGAGAATTTTATAAATCATAATGAGTAACTTTGGAAAAATTGTAGTCATTTTCAGCTTCAAATAGAAGAAATAAATAAATAAAAAAAAACTTATTATTGAGCGAATCTTCAGCTTTTCCTTGAAATTAAAGATGCTAAGCTACCTATTAAAACTGACACAACCGAAAAATGTAGCCACAAAAGGAAGCAAAATACTGTAAATCTTACTCTGTTATTCTATTTAGCCCAAAATTAGAAATTTAGCGATTAATTTAGCCGAATTTAATTGGCTAACAGCTAACCACTACTGGCCAGCTAGACATGCCAGTTTCTGCCATAGTTTTTTAGTTGGGTGGCGGGAGTTAGCTAAATAATTTAGAGTGCATGCCCTTTATCATAGGGTAAGTGTTCACTCCATGCTTGCCTAAGGCCTTTGTGTATCTTAAATTTTTTAAAACATTTTTAAATTCAAAGTTTCAGTAGAAGAAACATAGGAAAGTTTTATGATATCTGAGAAAGAAGAGGGATGATACCTGTTGCACGTTAGAGGGGGTGCACTATAAATTATTTAGCAATTCATATAGGGTACTTGATGGGGCGTTTTTAAAAGTTATTCATGAAAAATTTAAAAAATTGAATATTTTTTAAAACTTTTTTCACTTATTTCAAAGTATTTCCCCTCTTACTTATTCTATAGTCACAATTTTTCAATAAATAATAGTAAATCATACGCTCTGCTTGTTGACACAATCTCCATATTCCTATCATTAATTGATCACGGGATATTAATTTTGAAAACAGGTCACTATCCTATAACAATTTTTTATTTCAAAGTGCTATACAGCCCCTTCAGTGTTTTGAGTAGGCAAACATCATTACTTTTACTTCATTACAGTTGATTATTCACCACACAAAAGGAACGAAACGTTTCGCTAAACACCCTGTATATTGTATGAGTAAAGTCAGTCACAGGAACGAAAGTATTTAAATTATATGTTAGCCCTATCACATAAAGGAATAGCGGCAAATAAATGCTGTCAACAAAATGGTCAAAACAACAATCATAAAACCTAGCAACAAAAATAAAGTGCTTCCCACAAAATATCGTCAACTGTTAATATAAAAATACGAAGATTGCAACCTACTTTTATTTATTTTTTATCAAGTAATACTGTCTTATCACCGAAGCATTTTTTCAAAAATTTCAGGTAAAAGGTTTTGCTCATCTTCTATATATCTTAATTCCTTCATAGAATTTATTTAATTATCACTTAATGGCATTATTATGGTTGTTGATAAGTCAAACAGCACATATATGTATACATATACGTGTATCACTCGAGTATTATTTTTCTGCATTTTTATTGTAGGTATTCTGAAATTAGTGCATTGTATCGTATAATGGTACTGCACATGTACATCACGTCAGTACTTCATCACTATTTATAAATTGACGAGTTTATAGATTCAAAAAGTGCACGTGATTATTCATCAACTCAAGATTGCTTTTTATTATAAAAAACACTCGTAATATGTTTATATCATATCGATTGAGTAGGAATAAGTACATTTTATCTTTGCCTATCAGAAAATCTGAGTAATTATCGTATAATCTTTTAAACTTATTTTTCAAATAAACTTCGACTTTGTAATCATCCCTTCAATTTTTCGAAAACCTCCTCGAAAATTTTATTCGGATTTATGGACACACAACATAACTGAAATTTATATACAAGTATAGACTAGAAATGAATATTTTATTTAAAACATCACAGCTGATTAAAAATGGTGACTAGAAGGACGACAGTAGCGCAGATAATTAGATTACCAGACATTGGTAAATCACTGGCGCTATTTTTGCTCTCATCGATATCTCTAATTTTTGTGAAATACGGTAACGTGTGTAAATTAGCTGGATAGTTGTAAAGCCAAATCGGGCCTTTGATCAGTTCAGTTTCGTTATTTGTTTCATCTCTCCAAATACCTCTTGGAAGATAAATATCTCTGCTTTGTGCTCCTTGCTCGATTACAGGTGCTACTAAAATATCTTCTCCTAGTAAGAATTCTAGTTAAAAGAGAGAAAAAAAAATCGAACATTATTAAGTCTGTATAAAGTTTACAGGTTCAACTAAAATAACTGAGATTAATTTTATTGGTTATTGTGGTATACCTGTGGCAATATTTTGGGCAACTGGATCAGTCGGATCGATCCACCATATTGGGGGATTCACTGGAGTTCCTTTTTCTTTGGCTTGGATCATAGCTTCGATTATCTTATCCGTGTATTTGGCGTGTAAATTAATGAATTTTCGTGTAAGATCCAAAACCTTGAAAGAATTGAAAAAATCAAATATTAGGTAATAAAAATTGTCTTTCGATCTAAAGTTAAGAAGTTGTAGCAAAATTGACTTTAATTACAGGTCAAACAACTGCACTGTTGTTGGCAACATTCTACAAATCAAAATATGCACTTAAAATCGGACCAGTAGTTGTGGCGGTGAAAAGTCACTCAGAAAAAAACTCAAATCATCTTTGAGTATTAATATAGTAATATAGAGAGATAAAAGCCATACTCTTAGCATTACGCATCAAGGGACCTGATAGAGAGCGCTATATCAGATGCGAATTGTGCACTTGATGTGTACCAACGTCCCTTCACTAGAGGTCGGACGGAAACGGAAAGTGCTCATTGGTACTCATTCAACACTCCTCTTTCCCCACTAATCTCTGACGTCAGGCAGCAAATCTGAAAACGCGTCGCAACGTACAATTTTGCACTGTACTGTACATCAAGTGCACGCTAAGTGCACAATTCATAGTTGGCACTGCACTATCTATCAAAACCCTGATGGAACTATACTTTTATCTCTCCATATTACTATATTAATACTCAAAGCAAACCATCCAGATTCATATACCTATATATTGAGATTTTTTTGAGGGAGAGGAGGGTCTAAAAATTAAGTTAGAGCACTGAAATCTTTATGATGTCTTTGAATGTTCTGTTTAGGCTGGAGTTCAAATATAAAGCTAAATTTGAATGCTAAATTCTGTCGAAGTCGCGAAACCATTCGACTTCGCAACCCTGACAGAAGCACCAATACTTAAATATTTCCCTCTTCTCTACTTTAGAAGAACTTCCAAATTAGCCTGCTGACTGTAAAGCTCTCCCCTCTCACAAATGAACTCGCTATCACATCCTTGATCCTATGCACTCTGTTAAAAAGTATTGAAAATTATTTACCTCATTATCAAAATCCCAAGGGGGATAAGAAAACTGTAGCGAAGGCATGAACACGTTAATTTGCAACCACCGCACAAACATCTCTTTGGTTACAGAAGCATCATTGTATCCATTACCACCGACCATATCTGGTAGCACAAACGGATATCCAATAATATTCATTTGCAGTAAAGTAGGAATTAACGTATTCAGTCCTAGTCTCTTATCCCAGTTCGTGTCACGATCTATCATACGCACGAAAATCGGCAAAGTCTGAGTTCTTCGCGAAGATCGCACTTCCACCATATCACCGAAGGACGAAACAGCCTTCACATACGCCTTGAGATGCGTTTCCGGATGATCTTCGGCCATGCGATGAAAAATCGGAACCTGAGGGCAATACGCGCTCTCTCCGGCGTCAAATTTAAACGAATCGATTCCAGTTTCAGCTTGAATTTTCTTCACTTTCCGCGAAAACCAAGCGACTGCTTTTGGATTGGTGAAATCGATCACGCTGCCTTTACCGTTCCACCAGTCGATCACGGTTTCACCGGTGGCACTTTTCACGAGGTAGTCCTGTTGTAGGGCTTGGGTGTGGTATGGTTCGCAAATGGTATTTATAAATGGATGCATCCACATAGTCACCCTGAATCCCATACTTTTGAGTCGGCTTACTAAACCTTTCATATCAGGGAAACTACTCGTGTCGATCTCCGTACTTCCATAACACGTTTCCCATCTATCATCCAGTTCCAGTTGACTGTTTGGCAGAACATATTGTTTTATTAAATTAGCGAATTCAATGACGATTGATTCGCTGATATTCATTTTATATTTTGCCCAAGTCGACCAAATTGGATATTGTACCATTTTTCTGTCTGGTATTCCGTTAGGTTTACCTAATATATTGGCTACAGCGTGCATATGGGCTTGCTTCATATCGTCGAATTTACATACTCTATATTTTAAGATTGTATCACGATTCCGAATATACGGAGCTTTCTTCTCAGCTATCAGCTCGAATATCCCTTTGCCCTTATTCTGTGTTATAAACAATGGTGTTTTTTCATCCACGTATAAATATAAACCATTCGAAACCAGCCAATAAGGCTCCAGTACCCCTTTGGTATATCTATCGGTCGACACGAACGGATATTCTTCATATTCGTCGTAGTCCATTGGCCATTTTTGGAAATCCTGTTCGAAGCCTCCGTATATATGGACGTTCGAAATATCAAATCGTATTCTTAAAGATCCCTCGAGCTTGCTCGAGAATTCGTAATCTTCGCATTTATCGTCGACGGTAATCTTGAATTGGCCGATTTCGCCCCATTTCAGGCAAAATGTAAAGGCGTCTTTGGAGCAGTCGAATATCTGCGTGTTGTTGAATAGCGACGTATTCACGGTTTGATGGAATCCGGCGTTCTTTCCTGTAAATCGACGTTTATTAAGTTGATGTTTTAAAGCCAAGTACAAAGGTCATTTCAAAAGTAATGCACACGACAATGTTGGATTCTCTGAGTGAACGGAAAAAATTAAAATTAATACATGACAATATAATGTGAATCTTTCCGAACACAATGGTGTATAATTAATTGGAGATCGGTTCAGATGTGCGTGCGTTAAAGTATGTTGAAGAAAGCATGGCGTAGTGTTCTGGTCACAGTACAAATCTAGATCAAAGATTTGTTCATTAAAATTGAAACTTATCGTGATCATACACCCATAGAAATTTACGAATTACGATTTGTTGAACGAAGTGCGTGGTGATGAAAATGTGAACTGTTCTACAGTTTTTAGGCGGTCAGTGGATATCAAGGTGGTCAGATTTCCATCAATGGCAATTTGTGAGCCGTTAGATCACGAACGTCATGTGATAACACAGATGTGGCAATTGTGGCGATACTGGCGTATAAAGATCGTCGAATGAGGTAATTTTAAGGCAGGGCTGTAATAACGGATCGTGTTTCATTCCGTTCCCGTTCCGGTATCCGTTCCTGAGTCATTTCGTTATGTTACCGTTGCATTATGTTCCAACTTTGGATGTTCTGTTACGTTCCGTTTCGTTCCATTCCATTCCGTTCCGTTCTTCACCTCTTTTTTAGTTTGAGTTAAAGTTATGAGTTAAGAGTTTCGTCTTTTTTTTTATTTATTTTTTTTTTTTTTATTGATGATAGTAATAGTAAAAAATTTAAATAAAATTAAAAATCAAACCTAAACATTTAAACAATGACTGATAATTGCAAATACCATAAAATGAGTCACATTGTATAAATCAACGACAATATACTGAGCAGTTTTCCCATTTTTTTTTTTTTTTTTTTTTTTTAATTTATTGAAGACTAATAAATTGATAATTGATTGAGTTATCTGTTCAAGTCGGTTTACAAATTTGAAATGTTTAAGTCATTTCAAGTTAAAGTTAGTTAGAGCCTTTCAGGCACTTAATCAGTTTCTAGGTTACAGTCAGGGTAAAAATACTCAATCACTTAGCGGTTAATAATTAATGGTTAGTGATCGAGTTACGAACTTACCATCCACTACTTTTCACAAATTCACAATTCTACTACAGAACTAGGTATTGAAGTCAATTTAAAATAATAAAATCAATTTCACATCAAATGAAACGCAATGATTTGAAACCCCCCTCCCCCGACCCTCCCTTCCCAAATCAGGTAGACTGTAATAGCTGTCGTTTTTTAGTTGAAAACTCAGCTAAAAATGCACATTGCACTGGACTTACAAGGTAGGAACAATTTTGCCAGCATTAAAATTTCAAAAAACAAAAACAATGTAAAATAACCGAACATTAACAAAATTGATTCGTTGCGTTCAATTCTCAAAAATTTCGTTCCGTTACGATACGTTACGTTTTCCGTTACTGAAATGAAGAAATTGCCCATTACGTTCCGTTATTCCGTTATCTTCCGTTACCGTTATTACAGCTCTGTTTTAAGGAAGAAATTATGGCCGAAAATTCGAAAATTGCATCCGGAGTTATTGGAGCGTGATACGCTGATACTGCACGATAACCCGCACCCTCATGTACACACTATACAGCGCTTTGGCCGAATATAGTTGGGAAATCCTTCCACATCTCCCTTATTCGCCTGATATCAGTCCTTGCGACTTTGATCTATTTTATA
Organism: Phenacoccus solenopsis; assembly: GCA_009761765.1. Classification (NCBI taxonomy): domain Eukaryota; kingdom Metazoa; phylum Arthropoda; class Insecta; order Hemiptera; family Pseudococcidae; genus Phenacoccus; species Phenacoccus solenopsis. Next base: position 17,734,052 of record CM019755.1, on the reverse strand, counting down.
AGCTGAAAGAACGAATGCGAAGCGCTGGCACAGCGTTTGATTTAGCAATTTAAATGACGTGAATGCTGCCGTGACCTAATGTATCTAAGTCCTTAACTTTGGAAGAGCCGTAGGTGGAGTTCGCAAGCTCTCAGATCTTTGGCAACGTGTCATAGAGTCACAAGGAGATTACATCGAAACAATATAAAAAGATATATTTGATTCGTAATAAAGTTTTTCTTCAATCAACGATTGTGCATTATTTCTGAAGTGACCCACGTAAATGGTTGATGTATTGATGAACTTACCTTTCATTTGATGTTCATATTTAATGAAGATTTTGCTCGATTCTATTCGAATTCTGTTTTGAAATGAAGCCTCAGTTGAGGCTATCAACAGGGCGGAGAGTAATGGGAAGATGAGCATTTCTGAAAAATTGATGAAAGTAGTTATAGTGAAATTAATACAAATTAAGATTCTTAAATATTATATTTGCTGTTTGAATTTGAAAATTACATAAATTGAAAAATGATATACATCTTTATAAAAAAAAAAAATCAAAAAATGAATACAAAAAGGTTTTTTCAATATAGCGTGTGATAATAATATTTTGAATGTTGTTTATTTTTATTTTCTAGTTAAAAATTATATAAATTAATACATTAAATCATTTTATCAATAAAAAGAAAAAATAGACTGGGTCTGTGAATCCAATTCCAAACTAGCAGAACTCTTTCTTTTGTAATTTCGAATTTGTAATAATGTAATCTGTCAAATGAACTCATAAAATAGGTCAATTTCAGGTTTGAAAAATACATAAATTCAGTTCTGGAAAAATTGATGTGAACTTAACGCAAGTAACGCACTGTATTTCGTGTCTCCCAAATAATTTATAATTTTGGAGTTATATCAGTTTAGAATTAGGCTTTGGAGTGAGCCAAATTTTGTGTTTTTTCAAAAAGTGAAGTAAGTTGGTTCGCAGTAGTGCTAAATGACCTGAAATGGAGATCATAAAAATGTAAACCTCTAACTCAATTTTTAAACCTCTCAAAATAAAGTAGAAGCTTTAATAATTATCATATTTTCAAAAAAAAAGTTCTGCATTTTTTAAATATTTTTAGTTTTAAAGTCACGTTTTGTCATCCCAGGACTGAAAAAATTTTAATTGCTAATAAATTAAGGATTTTGTAGTTCATATTTGAAAATAAATAAAATTATTGCTTTTTGAAAAAAAAATAAATAAAAATGGTTTATAGTTAGTCCATTTGAAAAAAATTAGCGGCTAAAATTTTTTCAGTATCTGATGATAGAATGCGATTTTGAAACTTGAAAAAATATTTAATTGTTCAAAAATTGCTTTTTTTTTGAAAATTTGAAAATTTTTAAAACTTTGACTTCATTTTTGAGAGCGTAAAAATTTAGTTGGCGGTTTACATTTTTATAATCTTCTTTCGAGGTTATTTAGCAATTATTTGACCCTACCTCCTCATTTTTTAATAAAACCAGAAATTAGGCTCACACTGTTAGCAGTATTCACGCATTTATCTTCAGTTGAAGGGATTTTTGAATTTTTTAAATTTTAAACACTTCAAAATATGTAATGAAATTGGAAGTAACTAGTTCGTTATAGAGCAACAAGTGGATTATAATTTTTTGAATTTATTTTATTTTGTATTTATATTCGAAAATCATATAATAAGACCGAAAGATATTATTTTATCGACTAAAATATTCAGTTTAACTGAATTTACAGGTAAAAAAATTTTGAATTTTTAGAAAATTGTACATTAAAATATGATTAGGACGAGCTAACACTTCAATTTTAATTTTGTCAGAATAATTTCTAAACTTTGAATCCTAGAAGAACAACTCTTACGCTAAAAAGAGATGAAAAATTTAAAAACAACATATCGAAATAAGAAAAAAAAATTTCAAATCAATTATTTTCACATAATTAGGTCGCCAAAGGTCAAATTATCTTTCAAACCAGCAGATAAGAAATCCAATAAAACCGCGTTAAAAATTTCACTTACTCCACGTACTCGTAAATCACGCCGCACTGAAACACAATATTAAACCGCGCCCAGTCCAGAACTCCCAACTGAAAGCCGAAGCTTCGCGATTTTATCGGAACCACCTATCACACCTGTCCATTTATGTCTTTTTTTTTAAGCTGTTACCAAGTAAACATTCATTCGAAAATCGATTTAATCATCGCTCATACTTAATACAGGCGTAATCCTTTTCGAGTACTCAACAGATTAATATCATCGCGATAAATAGTCCAAATTTCAATCCTCGAGTATTAAATAGATTTTATTAGGCGATAATTCGTCGAATTTTTAATCCTACTTCTTTAATTTTTTCTGGCTCATGTAAACACTTCAAAATGGCAAATACCATGACATGTTTCTTTTCCATGTCGAGGGTCACTTCTCTTTCTCGTCGT
>CM019755.1:17561152-17731524 GCA_009761765.1 Phenacoccus solenopsis | reverse complement strand
GAAGAAAAAATTTACATACTTGTGATACCTTAAGTAAAAAGGCATATGCCTAAACTTGAGGGGAATCACATTGAAAAAATATTCCTCATTTTCTAATTGATGTAACGTAATTCAATCCGATATGATCAGAAGCTCAGACTGCCGTGTCTAGTATAAACTTCAGAAGATCAAGTTAGGTACTGTTCTTCTTAACACCCAAAAGTGTATCTATGAATGCGTGAATTTAGAACATGATGTGAGAAAAATGCATTCATTTACCATACCTAGATAGCCCACCGCCACGTTAAATTTATCGCATAATTTTGTGAAAAAAAAACAAAAAAAAACAGAATTTGTCATGGAGCTCCTTCAATGATAGTGCTTCCATACATTTTCTCTCACCACCCAACGATTCAGCTTAATGGGGATAGCGAATACGTTTGCAACATTCGTCTCTTCTTTTGTACATCAATAGAATTAGATGTTGAATGCTCAAAACTATTTTGCTTAATATCTTTGCTTATGGTCAATCTATGATTAGGTGTAATTTCAGTTATAGTTTTCGAAATTGGGTGATAACATTTTTTTTTTCTTGTTATGTCTTTAACCGTTTAATATAATAAATAATAATACAACAAAACGTCTGAAATTTGTTATTAAAATTGTATTTCATTTTAAAACAATATTTTCAGAGACATGGGTGAAAGAAATTAAACAAAGGCATTTTTAAAAATTTTGTTTATAATTGTATTTCATTTAATAACAGTTGTTGAAAGGCATGAGTAAAAAAAAATAAATAAAAAATAATAATAATAAATGATGATGATTAATATATATAAAAAAAAACGTAAGCAGACATGCTGTATTACTGGAGCTGAGTTTTTATTAAACAATTTTTTAAACCTTTCGAGAATCAATTTTTAAACTTGAAAGCAAAATAAAAGCAAATAATTTTTTTTACGCTTTCATGTTTGGCAATACTTAATAATATTTTGAAGATTTTTTCTACAATCCTTGAAAATGTTGAGTAAAAGTAAAAAAACGTAAGCAGGTATGTTGCATTACTAAAGCTGAATTTTAATCTGGGGTTTGTTCTGGTTTGGTAATAACGTTGTTAAACCCTCCCCATAACGAGTCGAAAAGCCCCACCTCATCACTTTCAAAACCACTTAAGAAGCTTAGTTTAGAACAAACGTAGTATTTCTTGCCATGAAATAATCATATGAACACGTATTTCTCAAATTACAACTATTTGAGGCTCCTCAGATTATCTTCAAATACTTATGACCCGCCATTTTCGATTCATTTTGACTCAAATTGAAAAAGTCATACGTATTATGATCATTAACTAATCCCAAACACGAAGTTTGACCTTTTTAGGTCGATTTGGTGACGAGATGTGGATGATTCATGAAATTTCTTATTGCTGCAATTTCCTCTCCAAAAGCCGTTTTTTGCTAAACTCCCTCCAAATTCACCTGGAAGCTAAAATAAGAATAATTTAGTCCATAGGCTTATTTCATCATATGACATGGCAATAAAAAGTTTTCGACTTCTCATGTAATTTCCACCATATTTTGGAAATCGATTACCTCTTTCTCCCTTCCAATATTATTTATGGAGATGAATTGGGATATAGTATACTTCTTTTTCCCAACAATCATATGAGGTCATATTAATTACAGTTTTACCATTAAGGTTCCTCAAGCTCTACTCAAATTTTGATAATCCGCCATTTTGGATTCATTTTGATCCAAATTCAAGAGGTTTAATTCTAGTCACCGACTAACTCACACACCAAAGTTTGACCTTTCTAAGTTGATTTGAAGAAGAGATATAAAAGATTCAACGAATTTATAACTCAAAACTCCTCAAGAACCTGTTTTTTGCTCTAAGACACTTCAAAATACACTTGGGAAGCTCAAATTTGAATATGATGGTGTCCGTGACTCACTCTTCATATGAGGTCAAAAACTAAAAATTTGAACTGCTTTCAATTTCTCCAGCCTCCCTCAAAATTTGAGGGAGGCTGGAGAAATTGAAAGCAGTTCAAATTTTTAGTTTTTGACCTCATATGAAATTTACCGAGAAATCAAAAAAGTACCTGTGTGCATTTTCAAGACTAGTCTCACCAAGTTTTGAGGGTATTTAATGAATTGTTGCCGGCGCTACGCTTGAGGGAAAAACTACGTATATATCAAAAGTTGAATTTACCAGATAATTACAAATTGGGAGCCGTACGCAAAAGTGGCTGACATCTGATGGCAAAAAGTGTAACTGCTCAAATGGGGCTGTATGGGGCATGTATAATGTATACAATGAGAAATTATCATAAATTGCGTTCATTTTCCTTGTGTATTTAGAAAAATTTGCTGGCTACGTGTTTAAAGAGTTTTATAAACCTTCGTCTGATTGGTGAAAACTACTGATAAAAATCATACATGCTTCATAGAGCCTCAAGAACACTAGCGCTCAAGCGATTGTTCGGGTCCCAATGGTCTGCAACGCAAAGATTTGAAGAAACCCACCCTTCCTGACCTCTTATCCAAATCAGGTGGGATTTAATAGGTATCGTTATTACGTATGTTAAAAACTCAGCTTAAGTTAGGGGCAACTAGATATACGTTAATTTTGTACACCTCAATAGTAAAGGAATGCGATGAAATAATATAATTTTTTTCGCTTTTTATTCTCTTTCAAAATTTAATTTTATGCTATTATTTTTCACCGTTGGTTGAGAAGGGAGAGGGTGAAAAAGTACTGAAAAAACACATATGCGTAACTGTACAATAGAAGGTTAAAAATAAATTTGTAAACGTTTCTGTTAATGTGGGCGAATAGTTGAATGGGTCAAAAGATGACTCAACTAGCCGAATTCAAATCACTGGGTTGTTTGCTTTTTTTTCTCATTGGCAAACATTGGGGAAGAAAACAAAATCATATTTTGCTTCCTACCAAACTGCATCCCCGAGAGGAAAGACAGAGTCTCTCACTCAACATGATATAATTTTGTTCACTCACCTTATATGCGTTGTTGTCCTTGAACACTTTTTGAATTCGTGGTAGTTCGGCATCATTTTCAAAACACATTGCCTTCTGTAAGTCGCTGTTTGGGTTGAGTTTGAAGTTTGGTCTTATTATAGACGCTGTATTTTTTTTCAATTTTCTTGATTTTTCTCCCAAAGTATAGCCATAGCCTTTGCACCTTTACTTAAGCTCATAACCGCAAAGTAAAGAGAAGAAGTAATACACGCCTTCGTACATCATTAAAAGTATTTGAATCGTGTTGCAAAACAGTAATTCTTTGTTATTACGTACCTTCCAACACAAATCGGCTCAAACTCGAACTATCCTTCGATCTCCGCACGAAAACCATAAGGGCATAAAGTAGTGATGGAAATCGTCCACATCTATATTAGATTCTTCTATATCTTTGAATTGTAACAGGCTGAGTACGAAGAATATGAATATCGTGATGAAGTAATAAACGGTCCATAATATAAGATCTTTCTCAACAAATTTCGCGTTCAGTACCACAGCTTTATAGCCTAAGTATCTGGGATCTCTTGGATTATAGTGTTCAGTAAGAGAGACAGCGTTATCTCGTTTTATCATCGTAATTATGTAGAAATAAAAGAGTGTAAATATGTGAAACATCATCAATATAACGACCACGAACTTGGCTTTATACGATGAATTGTTGAGAAAGGCTACGATGCATGCAACTATATTTGTCAAGCACGTCATCACGTAAGAGATTAAATGACATTTTTGAAATATTCTGTACTTTTTGTCGACAGTGACTCCGAGGAAAAACCTGGTGGTTTTTACAGTACCTTTTATCCATTTCGGTTGTTCGTGATATTTGTCTTCATTTGCCATTGTTTACTAAGTGCTGCAACTATGGTGATTTTGTAACTGAAGATCTCTGTTTTCTCTATCTCAACGATATTTTTTTTTTTTATTGAATCGATGTTCGACTATTTCCGTGCGTTGTTTTGTAATTATTTCACCTGAGTGAGGTATTTTTTCATCATACAACTGTAGGACTGTGGTGAATTCGAACACTAGATTATTTACTATTGTGCGTGTGTAGCTGGATATTTGGATACAAATATTATATATACTTATCTTAGCGTGTTAGAAAAAATTATGTTTTTTTTTCAGCTATGATATTCGCAATTGTTTTTTTTCCTTTTTTGAGAAAGTGAACAACGTGATTAAAGAATAATTAGGAAATGACCTCAAACGAACGTCATGAAAATTTCAACCTGCAAACTCTATCCAAGCTTTGTTAAAATAATTCATAAGTTTCAGAATCAGAAATGTTCAAAACATTAGGGAACAAACTGATTGTTCAGTAGTTTTATTATTTTTCTTCGTGTTGATAGACTGTATTCGATATGTCGATGAGATACGATTAAAACAATTTTAGTTGTTTTTTATCCAATTGAACTATTCTTCAAACTTCTTCATTTTTTTGGAAAAAACAACATGCATATTTTTTCATAAACTTTTATGTCTTTTTTAAAAATATATCTAGTAGAGAAATGCTCTGTATGGGTTTGATTTTAGTTCTCCACGAGTCAAGAGATATTTACATCCGATTTTTAATATTATAACTTAATACACTCTTTATACTAAGAGTTTTAATCTATCAAACACATTTTTAATCGATTTGGAAATAAATTTCATGTTTGGTTGTTTTGATTATGTAGGTCTAGGTATTAGTATAAGTTTTTTGAAAAAAAGCTGCAATTCAGCTAGGTATCAACTGTGGTAACTGAAATTCGCTGGATTCTTTATACCTACTGACAATATCGTGCGTCCAAGTGATTCGGGTACAATCAGCGAAAAAATCTCTTTTAAACTTATTTAAAATTGTTTTTTTTAAATGCAAAGAAATTGTAATGCAGTTGAAATTAATTTATCAACCTTCAAATTCATTAAAACTCTTATGTTACCAACAAACTGATATTTTTAATCATTTGGACGCACGGTATATTACAACTCATTTTCGATCTGTTTTAAAATTAATGAAGTGTTTCCTAATTTGAAATAAATACTGCCTAAATTGCTGTATGAAAAAAATGTTGCTGATGACTTAGCATCAGAATTTGCTTTAGAACTAATAGATTCCCGGGGTCTCTAGACCCCTAGTTCTTGCTGAGAAACCTGTGGAGAAAATGGTACCTTGGCTTCAACTCTAGGCATTTGGACATTTGTCAGGAGTAATGCCACAAACAAGCCATGAAAAAATGACTGGATGAAATTTTATCAATTTGATTAGATTTCATTAAAAAAAAAAAAAAACCGTAAGCAGGTATGCCGCATTACTGGAGCTGAGTTTTGAACGGCGTTTCCGAATTGCTAACCAAGACTTATCCCCTGTTGTTTCTTGACACATTTAACAATAGACTTTAAAATGACGGAACTCTCAACCAAAGCGAGTTGAACCAAGTACGATTCATTTTAATGAACGAAATATTCCAAGGTTTCGCGTTTCAAAAATATAATGGGTTACAGGTTTCAAGGTAGTGGTATTTTCAAAAAACGGAAAAAAAAATTGAGAAAGTACGAAACAATAAAAAACGTGAAATTTCCAACAAAAGTACTTCACTGAAATAATTTGATATCATTGATTGCATTCGTGTGATATACCTTATGCGGTATGCTTGTACGCATTCCACAAGTATAAATAAATTCAGTGCTTTCAAAATCTCAAATCAAATAAGTGGTGTTTTCTTGAATACTTTTTCTTTCATGTTGAAAAATAATTTGTTCCATTTGTTTAAAACAAAAAAATGAAGAAAGAAATGATTGCTTTGGAGAGTACAAAATCATTATGAATGCCACATACCAGTTTTCAGCAATAACGTTCTACGAACCTAAAAATCAAATTTCCCAATTTTAATAACACATTGCTGCCTATTAAACTTGAGAAACCTTATAGAATAACAATAGGTACGTGAAAATTGTCCAAGTTGAAAGAAAGGAACTGTCTGTAGAGACATATTACGCCAATATAAAAAAGAGAATAAAAACAGCTCTTCATATAAACTGGTTGTTTCAATTCATGGATTTTAGTCTCAGGATCCCCAATACTGAATACATCCGTTTCATATTATCAGCAAAATAGCTCAAGTTCACCACATACGAATTGTGAACCTTCACTGTTGGTGTGCGTTGATTAAGGATTTGACTTATTATTAACAGTTTCTTGAACTTAATCGACTGCTGATACCAACAAAAATTGTAACACGCTTCTGAAATGATTTTATCCTGAAAAGTAGGCATATCTTGAAATAAATAAACTCTTTATTTTTTCATATTAATCCAAAAGTGAATATACCACTTCGTAAATATGGTGGACTGATTCGCATAGTACGTAATGAATATAAATAGTGATCAAGGCTATGGCAGCACTTCTCAAGCGAAAATAAAATCCTGCGTTTTTCTATAAATTGTAAATGAATTACGCTTCCACATTGGTTTAACAGAATAATACTATAATAGCTTTCATCACGTATTTCATCTTACTTCTGCGAATACACCCGCTGTTCCAAGCATGACGAAAATAAAAGCGGATAAAACACAGGAAAATTTCTTCTTGCAATATCGACATAATTTCACCAATGAATCTGTTATGAAGAGGAAAAATATTATACATGAAATCTTACACTTTATTATAATATACTTCAGGCACCAAACGACTGTACGAATAGTTGGAGAGGGCACTTATTATACATTAATCATTTTCCTCCTTATGTAATTCATCAAAAAGAAATGAAATTTAGGCTGGACACTGTTGGCCAAAACGTGAATTCCGTATACCATTTTTGGTGTCGAAAAATACGATTTCTCGACCTTAGAAATAGCGCTAAGCGCTATTCCTAAGCAATTATTATAAAAAACTATTGGCCACGTCCCCATTGTTTTTGCTTTTTTCTAAATTAAACGACAGCTCCGAATTACTCTTTATTTACTTTCGACTTGGGACAACAAACTCGCAGAAATCTCAATAATATGAATACTGAACAAGTGAGTAACTTATTTAAATATATATCGTATATTAAAGGTTGACCGTAGGTTTCTCGTTTTTTTTATTCCTCCGCCGCCGTCATATCATGGTCTCATCAGGTGTAAAGGACGCCTTCAAAACACTGACTTACCATTCGATACTATTCACCCGATTTTACTACCACGCGATAGCGCAATTACGTACCTTCTCCTGCAGAAAATACATATCGTGAATCACCACGTTGGTTATTCACATATGCTCGCGCTATTACGTGAACGTTTTTGGATTGTTAAAGGTGGTCAAAAAATTAAGTCAGTTTTACATCATTGTGTTACGTGCCGTTACTGGTCTGGAGGCAGCTATCAGTTACCTGGTATGCCTCCAATGCCTTTATATCGCGCTTATCGATCAATTCCTTTCACCCACACCGGCGTTGACTATTTCGGTCCATTAACGATCAAGAGCGAGGCCGGTTATGCGGTAAAGGCCTATGGAGTTCTTTTTGTTTGTTTAGTCACAAGAGCGGTACATCTTGAGCCAGCGAGAGACCTATCCGCTTATGAATTTTTAAATTGTCTTTCGCGATTTGCAGATCGCCGCGGGACTCCTCGTTTCATTATCTCTGATAATGCGTCGACTTTTAGGTTCATCCAGCCCTTAGTGGGTGATAAAGTAGAAATCTACGATCCTCGTATACGCAACTATCTCATTGCAAATCAAATAGATTGGAAATTTATTCCTGTTCAGTCACCTTGGTATGGCGGCGCTTATGAACGCTTAGTTGCCAATGTTAAAATGGCTCTTAAAAAATCTTATGGGTTCGCCTTTCTAAATTATGTTGAATTTTTAACTGCGCTATGTCGCGTCGAAAGTATAGTTAATGGACGACCTCTTACTTATGTCTCTTCGGATGATTTGACTACCCCCCTGACCCCCGCACACTTTCTTTTGTTACGTCCATCTGGTCGATCGATAGAGATCCCAGAGAAGTTATCTTCCTCGGCAGAAAATTTGATATCGGGTTGGCGCCAGATTTTGAACGTATTGGAAAGTTTTTGGAGCGTGTTTCGCTCTCAGTATTTGACTTCTCTTCGCGAGAAACACACTGCGACTCATCGTATCGAAAAAGGTTCCGTGCCCTTTGAACCACGAATTGGTGATGTGGTACTTATTAAAGAACCTTCTGCTCCTAGAGCTCAGTGGCGCTTAGGTAAAATTTTACGTTTGAACGACAGGAAAGCGATTGCGTTCGTGCAAGAAGGTGGTAGAACGTTTCAGCGGCCCATTAACCATCTTTGCCCTCTGGAAGTTCCTTCTCCTGATAATAACTCTTCAAATGATCGTGATCCAGATTGTTTGGTGCCTTCTAAGCTACGGCGTGTTAATTAGTTTGTATGCCTTTCTCCTTCCGGACCTTTTCCGGGGGGCCAGTGTCGAAAAATACGATTTCTCGACCTTAGAAATAGCGCTAAGCGCTATTCCTAAGCAATTATTATAAAAAACTATTGGCCACGTCCCCATTGTTTTTGCTTTTTTCTAAATTAAACGACAGCTCCGAATTACTCTTTATTTACTTTCGACTTGGGACAACAAACTCGCAGAAATCTCAATAATATGAATACTGAACAAGTGAGTAACTTATTTAAATATATATCGTATATTAAAGGTTGACCGTAGGTTTCTCGTTTTTTTTATTCCTCCGCCGCCGTCATATCATGGTCTCATCAGGTGTAAAGGACGCCTTCAAAACACTGACTTACCATTCGATACTATTCACCCGATTTTACTACCACGCGATAGCGCAATTACGTACCTTCTCCTGCAGAAAATACATATCGTGAATCACCACGTTGGTTATTCACATATGCTCGCGCTATTACGTGAACGTTTTTGGATTGTTAAAGGTGGTCAAAAAATTAAGTCAGTTTTACATCATTGTGTTACGTGCCGTTACTGGTCTGGAGGCAGCTATCAGTTACCTGGTATGCCTCCAATGCCTTTATATCGCGCTTATCGATCAATTCCTTTCACCCACACCGGCGTTGACTATTTCGGTCCATTAACGATCAAGAGCGAGGCCGGTTATGCGGTAAAGGCCTATGGAGTTCTTTTTGTTTGTTTAGTCACAAGAGCGGTACATCTTGAGCCAGCGAGAGACCTATCCGCTTATGAATTTTTAAATTGTCTTTCGCGATTTGCAGATCGCCGCGGGACTCCTCGTTTCATTATCTCTGATAATGCGTCGACTTTTAGGTTCATCCAGCCCTTAGTGGGTGATAAAGTAGAAATCTACGATCCTCGTATACGCAACTATCTCATTGCAAATCAAATAGATTGGAAATTTATTCCTGTTCAGTCACCTTGGTATGGCGGCGCTTATGAACGCTTAGTTGCCAATGTTAAAATGGCTCTTAAAAAATCTTATGGGTTCGCCTTTCTAAATTATGTTGAATTTTTAACTGCGCTATGTCGCGTCGAAAGTATAGTTAATGGACGACCTCTTACTTATGTCTCTTCGGATGATTTGACTACCCCCCTGACCCCCGCACACTTTCTTTTGTTACGTCCATCTGGTCGATCGATAGAGATCCCAGAGAAGTTATCTTCCTCGGCAGAAAATTTGATATCGGGTTGGCGCCAGATTTTGAACGTATTGGAAAGTTTTTGGAGCGTGTTTCGCTCTCAGTATTTGACTTCTCTTCGCGAGAAACACACTGCGACTCATCGTATCGAAAAAGGTTCCGTGCCCTTTGAACCACGAATTGGTGATGTGGTACTTATTAAAGAACCTTCTGCTCCTAGAGCTCAGTGGCGCTTAGGTAAAATTTTACGTTTGAACGACAGGAAAGCGATTGCGTTCGTGCAAGAAGGTGGTAGAACGTTTCAGCGGCCCATTAACCATCTTTGCCCTCTGGAAGTTCCTTCTCCTGATAATAACTCTTCAAATGATCGTGATCCAGATTGTTTGGTGCCTTCTAAGCTACGGCGTGTTAATTAGTTTGTATGCCTTTCTCCTTCCGGACCTTTTCCGGGGGGCCAGTGTCGAAAAATACGATTTCTCGACCTTAGAAATAGCGCTAAGCGCTATTCCTAAGCAATTATTATAAAAAACTATTGGCCACGTCCCCATTGTTTTCGCTTTTTTCTAAATTAAACGACAGCTCCGAATTACTCTTTATTTACTTTCGACTTGGGACAACAAACTCGCAGAAATCTCAATAATATGAATACTGAACAAGTGAGTAACTTATTATTATCGTATATTAAAGGTTGACCGTAGGTTTCTCGTTTTTTTTATTAGTAGATTAGATTAGTTAGTTTTACTCACTAAATCCCTGTGGATTTACGTGGTCTTTCTATACTTTGTTTTAGATCGAAGTAAACCTGAAGCGACGGAGGACAACTCAGCGACTAAAAAATAAAAACAATTGTATACTATAACCTTTATGAATACTTAAATTAAATATATACCTTAATAAACTTATAAACTTTATTAAGTAGAAACCTTTTTTTTCACTTTTTTTACTTTCTCTCTTAGTGTCGCCATCCCTTCCTATTGTCGTGATTCCCTTTTAGGTCTTATAAATCGCTTCCACTCCCGATTTCACGACATTTGGTTTCTAAAATATGTTATAATTATCCAAAATTGATTTACGTGATTTTCCCAAATCCTACTTGTGGCAGTTTTTAGTTTTAGAGCCCAAGCGTATAAAATATTGGGTGATGCTTCATAAGGGGAGTGGAATATCAATTCTCGCGATAGAGATTATGAAAAAAATGATAAAATATTTTTCAAGAGGAAGTTTAAGGAGGAATATTTTATTATCGTAGTATTTTTCCTTTGAGATGCACAATTTACGAGAAAAATAAGAAAACCTTTCTTTGGTGAGTTGGACCCGCGTACAGCGCAACAGATCATAACTTTTTTCTCTTATTCTCTTTTAATTTGAATATTTAATTTAAAGTTTGGATTTTTCTATAGATTAATATATGTATATAGATTTAATAAATTGATTAATAATTTTTTTTTCTGAAATAGCTTTTTTTCATTTTTGATTAATGAAAATTCATGTTGAAGTTTCAATTATGAATTCTATTATTTTATCTTCATTTATATTAAAAATTGGAGTTACGTTGGAGGCTCTGGTATGTTGCTCAGGAAGGTCTCATATTATGTAAAAAATCTAAAAATAAAAATACTAAAATTATGAGTGTTTTAGAGCTCTAAAACTGAAAATTGCCACAAGTTGGAGTTGGAAAAATCACATATTTTGAAAAACATCTCCATAAGTCAATTTTTACGCAATAAATTTTGGTCACCAAAAATGATTTACTAAAAGTCACTTTTTAGCCCACATAAACCAGTCTAATCGTTCATTATTTTGAAGAAACAATTCATATACGTATATATACCTGTTATACTTTGGTAAAAAGCATAAATATGCTTAATTGCTTAAACTTGAGAGGAAATCACATTAAAGAAAATATTCTCATTTTCAAATGGATGTAACGTAGGTCAATCCGATATGCAATAAAATATTACAATTTCTTTTGCATTACTTATTATTGGCAACGTTAGTGAAGAAACAAAATCATATTATTTTGACCTCCTTTCCAAAAAAAGCCGATCACCAGCACCAAAGAGCATTGCTGTGCAGCTCGTAGCCGTGTGGTGACTGGTGAGTGATGTAGCTCGGCATGCCGGAGGTACCAGGTGCGAATCCCACTCCGTGTTTTTTTCAAGTTTTTTTTTTTAATTTTTTTTTTTTAGATATTTATTTCTACAATGTTTACATCATTATTTATTCCATTATTCGAACCTTCAGACTTGGAACTTTCAGACCTACATTCCTTACCTCAAAGTTGGGTTGGGTTAGGTTGTCTCACGAGTGGGGGGTGACAAAATGCCCCCCATTCTGCTTGACCTCATTCGTGCCTTTAGACCTTCATTACTCTGAACAAAATTATTACCAGCGAATCCATTTTTCTGTCAATTTTTTTTGAATTTTTTTTTTAATATTTATTTCTACAATTTTTACATCATTATTTATTCCAATATTCGAACCTTCACACTTGGAACTTTCAGACTTACATTCCTTACCTCAAAGTTGGGTTAGGTCAGGTTATCTCGCGAGTGGGAGGGGCATTTTGCCCCCCCCCATTCTACTTGACCTTATTTGTGCCTTCAGACCTTCATTACTCCGAACAAAATTATTACCAGCGAATCATAAGCGATTTGAACATGCTTAAATTTTATTGGTGGCTCTTTGGTGCCGGCGATCCGTTCCTTTCCCAAGTTCAACCCAGAGAGGAAAATTGGTGCCTCTAAGTTCATAGATAAAGAATTTTTGTTCACTCACCTGTATATACGTTGCTGTTCCTTGAACACCTTTTTGAATTGGTGGCATACCTCGGCGTCATATTTCAAAACACATTGCCTTATGTAAGTCCCTGCTTGGTTTGAGTTTGGTGTTAATATAGCCTCAGTATTTTTTTCTATTTTCTTGATTTTTTTCTCCAAAGTGATAGCCTTAGCTTCTGAAGCTTGACTCAAGCAGATAACCGCGAGTAAAGCGAAGAAGTAGTACACGCTTTCATATCCCAATAACATTACTTGAATCATGTTGCAAAATAGTAATTCCCTGTTATTACGTACCTTCCAACAAAACCTGCTTAAACTCGAAGTATCCCTCTGATCTCCGCACGAAAACCATAAGGGCATAATGTAGTGGTGGAAATCGTCCACATCTATATTAGACTTTTCTCCATCTTTGAATAACAGCAGGATTAGTACGAAGAATATTGCCAGCGTGATGAAGTAATAAACGGTCCATAATATAAGATCTTTCTCAACAAATTTCGCATTCAGTACCACAGCTTCATGGCCTAAGTATCTAGGATCTCTTGGATTATAGTGTTCAGTAAGAGAGACAGCCTTATCTCGTTTTATCATCGTAATTATGTAGAAATAAAAGAGTGTAAATATGTGAAACATCATCAATATAACGACCACGAACTTGGCTTTAGAAGATGAATGGTTGAGAACGGCTACGATGCATCCAATTATGTTTATCAAGCACGCCATTACGTAGAAGATTACATGACATTGTTGATGTATTCGGTATTTTTTGTCGACAGTGACTCCGAGGAAAAACCTGGTGGTTTTTACAGTACCTTTTATCCATTTCGGTTGTTCATGATATTTGTCTTCATTTGCCATTGTTTACTAAGTGCTGC
Source organism: Phenacoccus solenopsis (assembly GCA_009761765.1). Taxonomy (NCBI): domain Eukaryota; kingdom Metazoa; phylum Arthropoda; class Insecta; order Hemiptera; family Pseudococcidae; genus Phenacoccus; species Phenacoccus solenopsis. Next base: position 17,718,287 of record CM019755.1, on the reverse strand, counting down.
AACTATGGTGATTTTGTAACTGAAGATCGTTGTTTTCTTTATCTTGTATCTTGGGATATTTTTTATCAAATAATGGTTCGACTGTTTGGTTATGTTACTTTGTAATTATTTCACTTGAGTGAGGCATTGCTCCATCATAACACTGTTCATTTATTATTCGGCGTGTGTAGCTGTGTAATTATTATATTACATACATTTATACTTACCTTAGCGTGTCAGAAATATTTATTTCTATTCTTCAGCTCTGTTATTCGTAATGTTTTCTTTGTACCTTATTTGGGGAAAACTCTGTTTAACTTTTGACGAAAAATTCAAAAGTTTGGGGAAAAAATTGATTGTTTAGTAATTTTATTATTTTACTCTGTATTTAACAGGCTGTATTCCATATTTCGAGGATATATGTTTTTCACCCTTTTAGTATTCTTCAAACTTTCCTAATTTTTTTGAAAAAACAACGTACATATATGTTCATGAAGTTTCATGTCTTTCTTAAAAATATATTTAGTAGAAAAATGCCCAATATGGGTTTAGTTCTCCGCAAGTCAAGAGAAATTTACATCCAATTTTTATTATTATAACTTGATAAACTCTTTACACTGACAGTTTTAATCTATCAAACTCATTTTCAATCGATTTGGAAATAAATGCCACGTGTGGTTATTTTGATTAGGTAGGTATGAGTATACATTTTTCGAAAAAATCTTCAATTTAGCTAGGTATCAATTATGATTGCTAAAAATCGCTGGATTCTTTATACCCACTGACGATTTCGATCAGTTTTGGAATTAATAAATTATTTTCTGATTTGAAAAAATACTGTCTTAACTGTGTAGATGAAACTGTGCACAACCAATAAAAAATATTGTCGATAGTACACGTTCGGCAACTTCGCATTTCAATCGTAACGTACGTTTTATAATAAAATTTGGATATGAAAGTTTAGCGTAAGATTGTGGCTTGGAACTAATAAGAGTTCTGAAGTCGCTAGGCCCCTACATCTTGCAGAGAAATCTATAGAAAATATTTACTGCAGTCATTCTAGATATTTTTCAGGAGTAATGCCACAAACGACCAATGAAAAAAAGATTGGATGCAATCTGATTAATTTTGATGAGATTTCATTAGATTTTATCAAAAAAAAAAAAAACACCTTGGGAGCATAAAGCCAGAATATGTGGTAAGGGATACATACTATTGGGATCCTTCAGCGAAAGAGTCGGTACCTGGTGGTAAAACGATGAACTACTGAAAACGGGGATTTCAATAATTTGATGAAGTATCATTATTGGCAATGAATTAATAATTGTGGTATTGAATTGAATTATTTTGAAGTATTTTTCAAATTTATGGGAAAAAAATTGAAAAAGTACCGATTCCTCCATCATTTTTTCCATCTTTTTCCATTATTTTTTCGCATCTACTCCTTCCACTACCTCCAGTATTTCGTTGGTCATGCTACCTTGAATAATCTACATTCTTTAGCTTTTCTCATATTCCTATCTGCGTTGGATTTGATATAGAAATTTCCAAAAAAAAGTTCAAATGAAAAAATTAGGTGCAAAAATATTTGTTCAGTGTTTAGAGATACCGAAACGGCACTTACGCCTAGTATCTGGTGAGAAACAGTCTGTGGAATCTTCAAAAAAATTTTACATTAGATCAGTAGAACATTTTTTTTTTTTTAATATCGCAAATAATGAGGAAAAAATATCCAATTGGCTACTACAGAACAGAACAGAACAGAACAGAACAGAACAGAACAGAACAGAACAGAACAGAACAGAACAGAACAGAACAGAACAGAACAGAACAGAACAGAACAGAACAGAACAGAACAGAACAGAACAGAACAGAACAGAACAGAACAGAACAGAACAGAACACGGAAACGGAAACGGAAACGGAAACGGAAACGGAAACGGAAACGGAAACGGAAACGGAAACGGAAACGGAAACGGAAACGGAAACGGAAACGGAAACGGAAACGGAAACGGAAACGGAAACGGAAACGGAAACGGAAACGGAAACGGAAACGGAAACGGAAACGGAAACGGAAACGGAAACGGAAACGGAAACGGAAACGGAAACGGAAACGGAAACGGAAACGGAAACGGAAACGGAAACGGAAACGGAAACGGAAACGGAAACGGAAACGGAAACGGAAACGGAAACGGAAACGGAAACGGAAACGGAAACGGAAACGGAAACGGAAACGGAAACGGAAACGGAAACGGAAACGGAAACGGAAACGGAAACGGAAACGGAAACGGAAACGGAAACGGAAACGGAAACGGAAACGGAAACGGAAACGGAAACGGAAACGGAAACGGAAACGGAAACGGAAACGGAAACGGAAACGGAAACGGAAACGGAAACGGAAACGGAAACGGAAACGGAAACGGAAACGGAAACGGAAACGGAAACGGAAACGGAAACGGAAACGGAAACGGAAACGGAAACGGAAACGGAAACGGAAACGGAAACGGAAACGGAAACGGAAACGGAAACGGAAACGGAAACGGAAACGGAAACGGAAACGGAAACGGAAACGGAAACGGAAACGGAAACGGAAACGGAAACGGAAACGGAAACGGAAACGGAAACGGAAACGGAAACGGAAACGGAAACGGAAACGGAAACGGAAACGGAAACGGAAACGGAAACGGAAACGGAAACGGAAACGGAAACGGAAACGGAAACGGAAACGGAAACGGAAACGGAAACGGAAACGGAAACGGAAACGGAAACGGAAACGGAAACGGAAACGGAAACGGAAACGGAAACGGAAACGGAAACGGAAACGGAAACGGAAACGGAAACGGAAACGGAAACGGAAACGGAAACGGAAACGGAAACGGAAACGGAAACGGAAACGGAAACGGAAACGGAAACGGAAACGGAAACGGAAACGGAAACGGAAACGGAAACGGAAACGGAAACGGAAACGGAAACGGAAACGGAAACGGAAACGGAAACGGAAACGGAAACGGAAACGGAAACGGAAACGGAAACGGAAACGGAAACGGAAACGGAAACGGAAACGGAAACGGAAACGGAAACGGAAACGGAAACGGAAACGGAAACGGAAACGGAAACGGAAACGGAAACGGAAACGGAAACGGAAACGGAAACGGAAACGGAAACGGAAACGGAAACGGAAACGGAAACGGAAACGGAAACGGAAACGGAAACGGAAACGGAAACGGAAACGGAAACGGAAACGGAAACGGAAACGGAAACGGAAACGGAAACGGAAACGGAAACGGAAACGGAAACGGAAACGGAAACGGAAACGGAAACGGAAACGGAAACGGAAACGGAAACGGAAACGGAAACGGAAACGGAAACGGAAACGGAAACGGAAACGGAAACGGAAACGGAAACGGAAACGGAAACGGAAACGGAAACGGAAACGGAAACGGAAACGGAAACGGAAACGGAAACGGAAACGGAAACGGAAACGGAAACGGAAACGGAAACGGAAACGAAACACAATAAGCCCGAACACGCGAGATGTATTCTGTTATACACAGTGGTTAAGAAGTACAACTTTCGAACTAAGGAATAAAGTATTCGCGTTCGCAACCTTAGAGGTGTTGCGGCACGAGTTAATATTAATTTATCGCGATAAGATTTGGGAAATATTATTTTTACATAAAAATGAACACTTTTACAGGGTGCGCAAAAAAAATTGCAGAAAAAAGTTTTCTCCCATTATATTTATTGTCACCCTAACACACATGCATTCAAACTTAATAAATTATAAGTATTTTACCAACCAAAATTTATTCTTGTTTCTTGTTGATAAGCGCGATTATCCATGATAGTACGCACATACCCCCATACCTTTTCCATCATACTACTCCATTTTTTCCTCAGAATTATATGCAATCAAAACAGCAATTCAGCTACATCAATGACTTTTCCCTACATCATACAGTTATATTTACAGATTCTCTTTCATCCCTACTAGCCATCCAAAATCACAGATCTAAACAAACACATCCTATAGTACAGGAAATTACTTCATCTCTACTTTCCTTTCAACCAATAAAAACAGTCATCTTATGCTGGATTCCATCCCACTCACAAATAGAAGGTAATGAGTTAGCTGATTGCATTGCCAAACAATCTTACCTCCACCACCCAATCGCAGATATAGATATTCCTCTGAAAGATTTGAAAACCTATGCCAAATCCTTACTATCCGAAGAATTTCAGTCATACTGGTCAAATGTCCCAAATTCAAACAAACTCAAAAGTATTAAACCCACCATAAGCATCTGGAAAACTTCTCTGCAACATAACCGTCGACATGCATCCATTCTTACTCGTCTCCGTACTGGCCACTCCCTCATAACTCACCAACACCTCCTTGCCAAGCAGCCACCTCCTATATGTACCTCCTGTAATGTCCTCATAACCGTCTCACATATCCTTACTGAATGCGTTCTTTATCAATCTCAACGGTCCAAATATCTTAAGTCTAATACTTTAAAGGACATTCTATCAGATGATCAGGCACAAATTGATAAATTATTCCTTTTTCTAAAGTCCACAGGATTAACAAGTAAAATCTAGATTGTTGCTGTGCCTCTAGCCATTGTTGCTGTACATGGCACATAAAAAAAAAAAAAAAAAAAATAATAATTTTTTTGAAAAATCTTTCAAGTGACGTAAACAAATTTTCAAAAAAAAAAACAAAATCTCAAGCTATCGAAATTTATTTCACATCCCAAAGTCATATTTTGTCATTTAAAGACTGAAAAAATTTAGGATCAATTGTTTTAATTTTGGACACTTACTAAATTTATAATTTTTTTTCAAAGTAAATAGTTTCAGTTATGTTTTGAAAAGTAAACGATAAATGAGTACTTAATTTATTTGTCGTGGGCAGAGTATGAGTTCATTTTATGCTTTTTGGGATGCAAGAGTCAAGATACTCCGTGACATTGGCGAAACCCGGATTATTTTGTGGGCGAGCATAGAAGTGCAGAGTTGAGGATTGGGTCGAGGTATTAGTGGCAAAAATTTCTTTTCTAATAAGACGGGGAAGGGGGTTAGCAATTCGAAAATGAAGTAGAAATGTAAAATTTCAAGTACGTATGCTTAGGTAAAAATTACTATTCATTTTAAAAATTTCTATTTATTTAAAAAACGTATTATTAACGAAAAATGAAAATCTAAATACAGGTACATACGAAACTTAGGATTAATATAGAATAATTCTGTTACTTTTGTGGTTATGGTAAAGCTTGGTGATTTTTGAGTTATATTAATAATAAAATAGGTTCTTTGAATCGCAATCATTTTTTTTTTCATTTTTATGTAGTAAGTTGTAATATACAAATCCTTTTTTTTTTCTTGTGAAAAAAAAATATAGGAAGGAGAAAATCACACAAGCGTCTCTCCTTCGTATTCAATTTTCAGCGTAATTACGTAATTAATTAAAGAAAATATAGGTAAAAACAAAATGGAAGGTCCAAGCCCGTCCCGGGTTTGGCTCTTGCACCGGAATTCCTAAAACCTGAGCTTTAAATTGCAGATTGAATTAAATCGCGCCATGGAATCGAAATCTGCATTTCATGATTTTTTATTTAAATATAAAGCAGTATGTTTTGGAATTAATTGAATGCTGATATCTATTTATTCACACGTTTAAGCACCCCCCTCATGCAGCCTCATGATCCAGTTACGAAGCCCGGGCACTTTCTATATGCTTACCAATGGTGTTTTTAATTAGCAATCTTCCAGATAAGAAAGGTCTTTTTTTACCTACTCGAATTACCTATTGAAGTACGCTTTTGAATATAGCAATTGATATATTTGTATTTTCGCTTCATTCTTTACATTATGTAATATCACTAATTCATTTGGCACTCCGATACTGTAGTTTGTCTGATTTTTTACATAGAAAGAATGAATGTAAGTAGGTACCCTCCTTATTTATTTTATTTTGTTTGTTTTTCAGAATACACGTGTATCTAATAAACGTAATAACGCTAAAATCGATGCTCACGTTATGGAAATTTACTGTTGCGTCGCCTACATCTGTAAGTTTGAGAATCATAATGTATGTAGTGTTTAAAAATAACTCATTTACTTTTTTTTGGAACAATTATATAGTAGCAAGGGTAAGTGAGGAGATGAGACTACAGCTGGCCCCATATAGTACCAAAGATTTTTCTTTCTTTTCAAAATCCTTCGATTCTTACAATTTCAGTGGTCAACTATACGTAAATGCCTATATTGCTCTTGAAGCCCCTTTACTTTTATTGAATTGAATTTTTGTTTTATTTCGACTCAATCTCTAGTATTTTTTTGCAAACATTTCAATTCTTTTTCTATAACTCTTTATTCTTTACTGTTTACTAATTAATGATCAATATTATGAAGCAAAATGTTCAAAGGCAAATTATTTATTTATTTTTTTTACGCATTTACGCTCCATGTACAGTTACTATTCTTACCTATAGGAAATTGAATATTTTGATTTGTAAATTGTGACTTTTGTGGACAAAAAGTACTACATATTTCAAATTAAAGTTTTTGAATGTTTTAGTGGGAGGTAAGGTTGGAGTTTTGAAGTCGATAATGGATGTGCCCGTGAGCTTGAAAGGTTTGCTTAACAATATTATCTGTAAATGTAAACAAGCTACAATTAAGAACTCAGTTTTAATAGCGCGGCATTGCTGTTTACTTCTTTTTTCAAAATATGTAATATATATTTCACATTTTGTATGTATCTATAAAATAGTAAATTGATTTTTTTCCCTAATACCCCCCCCCCCCCCAAAAAAAATTAAAGCAATGTTTCTTAATTTTTCATGTTAGTTCATTATGTTTTGAATTTTTTTTTTTCTTTTTATAACTACTTACTACGTTAATTTCACAAAATTTTACGTTAATTTTATTTATCAATATGTTTTGTGCTCAACTTGAAAATAAGTGATTAACCTTTCAAACATGACAAAAAAATGTATTTGTTAATCAATAAAATTTTTATAAAAAATATAAAATCAAAAGAATGAATATCATACACATTTCAACAACAACAATAAAAAATCATTTATGACTATAATGTACGAAATTACATAGATAGTTGAAGAACTGAATTTTCATTTTTCAATTTCTTAATTTTTGAAAAACTTAAAATATATGATTTCATTGTCACAATTATAATAGTATATTAGCACTAAAATTATATCACAAAAAATAAATTTTTAAAATAAAAATATTATATAAAATCACAAGAAAATAGGAATCTCTCAATTCCTGGTATCGAGCTTGAAAATAATTAAAACACTTAAATTCTCTTCCAGACATTTCTATAGAATTGCTTTTTTTACCTTAAAAATAAAATATGAGATTACAAAAAAATAAAAATAAAAATTGAAAACAATCTTTGAATTGCAAGCATCCAGAATTTCAAACTAAAGATAGTATAATAACACTAATAAGTGAAATTATGACTTTATTAAATGCAAATTTTTGCATAGCTTGACCATTATTATATTCTTTAATAAAATATGGCAGCGTATCTATCTCTGCTTTGTAATTCCTCAACCATTTTGGTCCGACGATTAATTTCGATTTTTTTTATTTTCAGCTCGCCATGCTCCTTTTGGTAAATAGATATCTCTCGACTGGGCTCCTTTGATTAGCACAGGAGCGACTAAAATATTTTCGCCGAGCAAAAATTCTGAAAAAAAAAAAGATATAAATTACGATACGACGAAGAAGAATATATAAGTAATTCCTTCATTTATTATTACCATCAGAAATGTTATAGGTAATCGTATCATTGGGCGATATCCACCATAAAGGAAGATTTACTGGAATTCCAGTTTTTGTGCTTTGCTTCATTAAATGCAGAATTTCGTTCGAGTAGCTTTTATGTAATTTTACCATTTTCAATGCAATTTTTGTGATCTATAAAAAAATACACTTATGAATTCATGGAACATGAAAGAAATAATAATAGAAATATGAAAGGTTCTAACTTTTTTTCCAAAATCCCAAGGTGGCACAGAGAACTGTAAGGTTGGCATGAATACGTTGGCTTGAAGCCATCTGATCAATAATTCATCGGTAATTTTATTGCCATTATATTCGTTCCCTCCAATCATATCGGGTAAAACGAAAGGATATCCCAACATATTCATTTGCAATAAAGTTGGAATAAATGTCTCCAATGTTTTAGGTCCTTTCCACAAGCTGTCTGTATCCAACATGCGGACGAAAACCCCATACTGTTGAGTGGCTCTGCCCACTCTAACCTCAACCATGTTACCGAAATTCGAGGCCATTTTGACGTAAGATTTTAGAATCGTTTCCGGAAAACTCGAATCTATGGTCTTGAAAGTAGCCTTTTTCGGACTCCAGCTACTTTCACCGGCGTCGAATTTAAACGAATCCACCCCCGTATCGTTTTTCAACTTTTCCAATCGCTTTTGAAACCACAGTGATGTTTCATTGTTAGTAAAATCGAGATAGCCAGCTTCGCCATTCCACCAAGTAGTGCGAATACCGGTGGCATTCCTTACAAAGTAACCGTTGGTTTCGGCTTGTTCATAAAATGGGTGGCAATCAAAATTGATAAATGGATGCACCCATATTGTTGTTCTTATTCCTTTTGATTTTAATTTCGTCACGAACTTTTTGAAATCTGGAAATCGAGAAGTATCGATTGTTAAACTGCCATAACAATCTTCCCATTTATCATCAATTTCGAGATGACTTATGGGAAAATCGTGCAATAAAATTTCATCGATATAATCGCCGAGTATTTTAATGGAGATATTTTGTTTGAATTTAACCCACGTTGACCATATTGGTTTTTGTACCATGATCGCATCCATAATTTTTTGCGGTTTTCCCAAAACGTTTTCCACCGCGTGTAAATACGCTTTTTTCATATCACCGAGCGTGCAAATTCTGTATTTTAATACTGTTTCGTTGGCAGGCAAGTACGGGTTTTGATTATGAGCTAAAATTTCAAATTTATTTTCTGTTTTATTCATACTAATAAAAAGAGGTACTCCTTTTTCGACGTATAAATAATGTCCCGTTGAGAATATCCAAAATGGCTCCAAAACCGCTTGGCTTCGTGTGCTGCTTGACACGAACGGGAAATTTTCATATTCGATGTTTTCTGCCGGCCATTTTTGATAGTCGGTTTCAGCGCCTCCGTAAATATGAATCGATGAGGTGTTGAAACTAACTCTCAATTGATCTTCGGTTGTTGATGTATACTTGAAAAATTTACATTGGTTTTTTTCTGTTACGTTAAACAGAGTATGATCTTGCCATTGCAAGCAGTATATCGTATGGCTGTCTGAACAGATGGAAAAGTTGGTGCGATCAGTGATTCTAACACGTTGTTCGAAAAGAGATGAATCATCTGTAAACAAATGGTGATTAGGTATTATTCACGTTTGTTCATATTTCATATAGCTCCCTTTTTGTTCACAAAAATTTCTACCTTGTATGACAACGTAATTTTTCTCAATATGGAACTTGTCTTCTGAATGGCAAAAGTTCAGCAAGAAAATTAAAATTAAATGAAGTGTACCTGAAACAAAAAATGAACTTGGTATTCGTGTTAAATCGAGAAAATCTAATTAAACTGAGTACCATATAACACCTTACTTCTGTTTGAGTAACACATTATTTACGTGTTTGAAAGATTTGAAATCAAGGAAGTTTTCGCACTTAATACAACTGAGGTACATTATTTAAATAAAATAGTTACATTTTTCAGCAACTGAATTAATTTCTGAAGCGGAAAAAGAAAAGTAATATGGTAATATTGTGCAAAAAATCGTAAAATTGCAAAGTGATAACGAGTTATTGTGTTATCACTTATCAGTGTTCATTTTGGCGGACTTGTTAATTTAAGATTCAGCTGGCTGCTCCAATTTTTTAGTAAGCGACCCTAGCGGATTTTTTTTGTAACACAATTTGAAGAAAGACGTTTCGGGTCTCTGTTACAATAATTAATGTATCTCCTTGGTTTTTAAATAGATGTAAATTTTATTTTATTTTTTATTTTATTTTTTGTCAAAATTGAAAAGTTAATGAATTTACTTCTTTCTTAAGCAAGATGTTTATTAATTTATGCATCATGTATCGCTACTGTGACTAAAGGCGAACCAGAAAGGTTTATTTATACTAGGAAAAATGTACAGTGTCTTTGAAGATCATTTGTTAAGTTGAGTAAGAGGTTGACTGTTGAAAAAAAAATTTTGTTCGATGATAATTATCGAAAATTAGGGCATTCTGAGAAGATATAATGCAGAACTTAATAAAATGCAGTTTTTCTCCATAGCTACTTTCTACTTTAAAAGGCATATTACACAGCTTTAGTTGACTTACGACTGTACTATACGCACAGGTACTTTTCTCTTCAATACTGATTATAAATTATATTTACTTTAAATTGTTTATTTAAAGTACATTGTACGTACAGGCAATAGGAATTCGTAGTATAATAATTATTATTATTTATCTCTTTAGATCAAGTGCATGGTTTTTCTGTTCTTAAATATTTCAGGGGAGAATTTCGCAGTTGTAAAACTGTCTACATGTGCATAAATGGAGAAGTTGTCTTCTGGAAAACGTTATGGCAAAAGGTTTTTGGATGCTGCTAGAAGTATAGGGTGAGTCGAAAATCATCAACATTAGCCGTAGGAGCATAAAAATGAATTTATTTGTAATTTAAATAAAATAATAGTTAAGAAAGTTTTCACGATACAAATGAATACGATTAAAATACAAGTAGTTTCAATGGGATTCTAAAGTACAACTTCTATCGCTTTAATTCATCAGATGTTCAAATTGTTATCTTTTATTTGCAATGATTTGTGCCGAGTGGCATCTTAATTTATAACAGACGTGATGATCAGGGTTGCAACCGAATTCCATAATGTTCCTAGTCTTGAATCTGTTCAAGGTCCGATTGTTTTGTTTAAGATTCTTGGTTTTAGCCCTAGATATAGTCCAAACATTATGGTCCGGGTTTCGGACCTAGTGTTTTCCACCCACGTATGTCTAGCCAGTTCAGTTGGCTAAAGTTAATGGCTAAAGCTGATTTTTTCCCATACTTTGGGCAAAGCTAATAGCTATTGGCTGCCTTTACCTCATTGGTTAGCCAACAGCTGGCTATCAGCTAATTTCTGTGAAGTCGAGTTATATCACTGAACAATATATTGTCTACGTCCGCAGATTCTTCTAGTTGTTATTATTTTGAGAATTTTATAAATCATAATGAGTAACTTTGGAAAAATTGTAGTCATTTTCAGCTTCAAATAGAAGAAATAAATAAATAAAAAAAAACTTATTATTGAGCGAATCTTCAGCTTTTCCTTGAAATTAAAGATGCTAAGCTATCTATTAAAACTGACACAACCGAAAAATGTAGCCACAAAAGGAAGCAAAATACTGTAATTCTTACTCTGTTATTCTATTTAGCCCAAAATTAGACATTTAGCGATTAATTTAGCCGAATTTAATTGGCTAACAGCTAACCACTACTGGCCAGCTAGACATGCCAGTTTCTGCCATAGTTTTTTAGTTGGGTGGCGGGAGTTAGCTAAATAATTTAGAGTGCATGCCCTTTATCATAGGGTAAGTGTTCACTCCATGCTTGCCTAAGGCCTTTGTGTATCTTAAATTTTTTAAAACATTTTTAAATTCAAAGTTTCCGTAGAGAAAGAAGAGGGATGATACCTGTTGCACGTTAGAGGGGAGGGGGTGCAATATAAGTTATTTAGCAATTCATATAGGGTACTTGATGGGGCGTTTTTAAAAGTTATTCATGAAAAATTAAAAAAATTGAATATTTTTAAAACTTTTTTCACTTATTTCAAAGTATTTCCCCTCTTACCTATTCTATAGTCACAATTTTTCAATAAATAATACTAAATCATACGCTCTGCATGTTGACACAATCTCCATATTCCTATCATTAATTGATCACGGGATATTAATTTTGAAAACAGGTCACTATCCTATAACAATTTTTTATTTCAAAGTGCTATATAGCCCCTTCAGTTTTTTGAGTAGGCAAACATAATTACTTTTACTTCATTACAGTTGATTATTCACCACACAAAAGGAACGAAACATTTCGCTAAACAACCTGTATATTGTATGAGTAGAGTCAGTCACAGGAACGAAAGTATTTATAATTATATGTTAGCTCTATCACATAAAGGAATAGCGACAAATAAATGCTGTCAACAAAATGGTCAAAACAACAATCATAAAACCTAGCAACAAAAATAAAGTGCTTCCCACAAAATATCGTCAACTGTTAATATAAAAATACGAAGATTGCAACCTACTTTTATTTATTTTTTATCAAGTAATACTGTCTTATCACCGAAGCATTTTTTCAAAAATTTCAGGTACAAGGTTTTGCTCATTTTCTATATAAATCTTAATTCCTTCATAGAATTTATCTAATTATCACTTAATGGCATTATTATGGTTGTTGGTAATTCAAACAGCACATGTATGTATACATATACGTGTATCACTCGAGTATTATTTTTCTGCATTTTTATTGTAGGTATTCTGAAATTAGTGCATTGTATCGTAGAATGGTACTGCACATGTACGTCACGTCAGTACCTCATCACTATTTATAAATTGACGAGTTAATAGATTCAAAAAGTGCACGTGATTATTCATCAACTCAAGATTGCTTTTTATTATAAAAAACACTCGTGATATGTTTACATCATATCGATTGAGTAGGAATAAGTACATTTTATCTTTGCCTATCAGAAAATCAGAGTAATTATCGTATAATCTTTTAAACTTATTTTTCAAATAAACTTCGACTTCGTAATTATCCCTTCAATTTTTCGAAAACCTCCTCGAAAATTTTATTCGGATTTATGGACACACAACATAACTGAAATTTATATACAAGTATAGACTAGAAATGAATATTTTATTTAAAACATCACAGCTGATTAAAAATGGTGACTAGAAGGACGACAGTAGCGCAGATAATTAGATTACCAGACATTGGTAAATCACTGGCGCTATTTTTGCTCTCATCGATATCTCTAATTTTTGTGAAATACGGTAACGTGTGTAAATTAGCTGGATAGTTGTAAAGCCAAATCGGGCCTTTGATCAGTTCAGTTTCGTTATTTGTTTCATCTCTCCAAATACCTCTTGGAAGATAAATATCTCTGCTTTGTGCTCCTTGCTCGATTACAGGTGCTACTAAAATATCTTCTCCTAGTAAGAATTCTAGTTAAAAGAGAGAAAAAAAAATCGAACATTATTAAGTCTGTATAAAGTTTACAGGTTCAACTAAAATAACTGAGATTAATTTTATTGGTTATTGTGGTATACCTGTGGCAATATTTTGGGCAACTGGATCAGTCGGATCGATCCACCATATTGGGGGATTCACTGGAGTTCCTTTTTCTTTGGCTTGGATCATAGCTTCGATTACCTTATCCGTGTATTTGGCGTGTAAATTAATGAATTTTCGTGTAAGATCCAAAACCTTGAAAGAATTGAAAAAATCAAATATTAGGTAATAAAAATTGTCTTTCGATCTAAAGTTAAGAAGTTGTTGCAAAATTGACTTTAATTACAGGTCAAACAACTGCACTGTTGTTGGCAACATTCTACTAATCAAAATATACACTCAAAATCGGACCAGTAGTTGTGGAGGTGAAAAGTCACTCAGAAAAAAACTCAAATCATCTTTGAGTATTAATATAGTAATATAGAGAGATAAAAGCCATACTTTTAGCATTACGCATCAAGGGACCTGATAGAGAGCGCTATATCAGATGCGAATTGTGCACTTGATGTGTACCAACGTCCCTTCACTAGAGGTCGGACGGAAACGGAAAGTGCTCATTGGTACTCATTCAACACTCCTCTTTCCCCACTAATCTCTGACGTCAGGCAGCAAATCTGAAAACGCGTCGCAACGTACAATTTTGCACTGTACTGTACATCAAGTGCACGCTAAGTGCACAATTCATAGTTGGCACTGCGCTATCTATCAAAACCCTGATGGAACTATACTTTTATCTCTCCATATTACTATATTAATACTCAAAGCAAACCATCCAGATTCATATACCTATATATTGAGATTTTTTTGAGGGAGAGGAGGGTCTAAAAATTAAGTTAGAGCACTGAAATCTTTATGATGTCTTTGAATGTTCTGTTTAGGCTGGAGTTCAAATATAAAGCTAAATTTGAATGCTAAATTTTGTCGAAGTCGCGAAACCATTCGACTTCGCAACCCTGACAGAAGCACCAATACTTAAATATTTCCCTCTTCCCTACTTTAGAAGAACTTCCAAATTAGCCTGCTGACTGTAAAGCTCCTCCCCTCTCACAAATGAACTCGCTATCACATCCTTGATCCTATGCACTCTGTTAAAAAGTATTGAACATTATTTACCTCATTATCGAAATCCCAAGGCGGATAAGAAAATTGTAGCGAAGGCATGAACACGTTAATTTGCAACCACCGCACAAACATCTCTTTGGTTACAGAAGCATCATCGTATCCATTACCACCGACCATATCTGGTAGCACAAATGGATATCCAATAATATTCATTTGCAGTAAAGTAGGAATTAACGTATTCAGCCCTAGTCTCTTATCCCAGTTCGTGTCACGATCTATCATACGCACGAAAATCGGCAAAGTCTGAGTTCTTCGCGAAGATCGCACTTCCACCATATCACCGAAGGCCGAAACAGCCTTCACATACGCCTTGAGATGCGTTTCCGGATGATCTTCGGCCATGCGATGAAAAATCGGAACCTGAGGGCAATACGCGCTCTCTCCGGCGTCAAATTTAAACGAATCGATTCCAGTTTCAGCTTGAATTTTCTTCACTTTCCGCGAAAACCAAGCGACTGCTTTTGGATTGGTGAAATCGATCACGCTGCCTTTACCGTTCCACCAGTCGATCACGGTTTCACCGGTGGCACTTTTCACGAGGTAGTCCTGTTGTAGGGCTTGGGTGTGGTATGGTTCGCAAATGGTATTTATAAATGGATGCATCCACATAGTCACCCTGAATCCCATACTTTTGAGTCGGCTTACTAAACCTTTCATATCAGGGAAACTACTCGTGTCGATCTCCGTACTTCCGTAACACGTTTCCCATCTATCATCCAGTTCCAGTTGACTGTTTGGCAGAACATATTGTTTTATTAAATTAGCGAATTCAATGACGATTGATTCGCTGATATTCATTTTATATTTGCCCAAGTCGACCAAATTGGATATTGTACCATTTTTCTGTCTGGTATTCCGTTAGGTTTACCTAATATATTGGCTACAGCGTGCATATGGGCTTGCTTCATATCGTCGAATTTACATACTCTATATTTTAAGATTGTATCCGATTCCGAATATACGGAGCTTTCTTCTCAGCTATCAGCTCGAATATCCCTTTGCCCTTATTCTGTGTTATAAACAATGGTGTTTTTTCATCCACGTATAAATATAAACCATTCGAAACCAGCCAATAAGGCTCCAGTACCCCTTTGGTATATCTATCGGTCGACACGAACGGATATTCTTCATATTCGTCGTAGTCCATTGGCCATTTTTGGAAATCCTGTTCGAAGCCTCCGTATATATGGACGTTCGAAATATCAAATCGTATTCTTAAAGATCCCTCGAGCTTGCTCGAGAATTCGTAATCTTCACATTTATCGTCGACGGTGATCTTGAATTGTCCGATTTCGCCCCATTTCAGGCAAAATGTAAAGGCATCTTTGGAGCAGTCGAATATCTGCGTGTTGTTGAATAGCGACGTGTTCACGGTTTGATGGAATCCGGCGTTCTTTCCTGTAAATCGACGTTTATTAAATTGTACAAAGGTCATTTCAAAAGTAATGCACACGACAATGCTGGGTTCTCTGAGTGAACGGAAAAAATTAAAATTAATACATGGCAATATAATGTGAATCTTTCCGAACACAATGGTGTATAATTTATTGGAGATCGGTTCAGTTGTGCGTGCGTTAAAGTATGTTGAAGAAAGCATGGCGTAGTGTTCTGGTCACAGTACAAATCTAGACCAAAGATTTGTTCATTAAAATTAGGTCCATTTCGCTGGCCCCGCCCATTTTAAGTGGGGGTTCGAAAATAGTGTCAATCGTTTGTGCATCGTTTGTGCACGTTTGTGCACCCACTATTTTCGTTTGTGCTCCCCTCCAACTTTTTATTTTTTAAAAAGTCTATGGGCGGGGCTGGGGAAATGCAGCCCCGCCCATTTTAGGTGAAGGGTTGTAGAATATGTCAATCGTTTGTGCTTCGTTTGTGCACGTTTGTGCACACATAATTTTCGTTTGTGCCCCCCTCTTTTAATGGGCGGGGCTGGGGAAATGCTGCCCCGCCCATGAGTGGTGGGGGATGAAAAATATGTCAATCGTTTGTGCTTCGTTTGTGCACACATAATTTTCGTTTGTGCCCCCCTCTTTTAATGGGCGGGGCTGGAGAAATGCTGCCCCGCCCATCAGTAGTGGGGGGTGAAAAATATGTCAATCGTTTGTGCTTCGTTTGTGCACGTTTGTGCACTCATTTATTTTGTTTGTGCTCCTCTCCATTCCTACATTTTTTATAAAACTTCGGGACGTGGCTGGGAGTATGCTTTTCAAAGAGGGGAAATACATTTATTCGACTCCAAAGGGAATTTTGTTCAAGTATGTCATTTATTGTTTGTGCTTTGTATGCTGAGTTTTGTGCACTTATTACCTTTATTCTAGCCCTACCCATTTGTACTTCTTATTAATCAGGTTAATAGAACTGCTATGCCTGTTGTTAACCATTTTGAATACATTACTTTTGTTTCATTTTTATTTTTAGCAGAAAGGGCGAATAAGAAGAGCTGGTCATCCTCAAAAGCATATGTCTACCGTGAGGAAGTATAATTTAACATGAAGTCACGTTTTTTGAGAAACTGTGTGAAATTATTGGTTTTTTAGACCTGTTTGAACGTAAAATGACCTGACCTCACACGATTCCAAGTTTTAGGTTATAAAAAAGATAAATTACGTGAGGTCATACTTTGTTTAATATTTGATGAAATTTAGGATAAGCGGAGTTGGTAGAACTTTGAATTTTAGAAAATTTATTTATTTATGTAGGAAAATTAATTATTCGAATAACTTTCTTTAAAATAGTATAATTAAAAAAGTCCGCTTTTAAGATACTTTAGTATCTTCTAGTTTATATTATTGAATGTATATTTTTTAGCTCAATTTTTTTTTTTCTTTTTCATCTCATTGAGAGGGTGAGTCACGGACACCAACATATCCAAATTTCAGCTCCCTAAGTGCATTTTTGAGGGAGTTAAATTTGAGAAATATGTGCTCATATGATTACTTGCACATTTACTTACTTACATTGCCGCAAACCAAACTTTTTTAGAGTTACCACAAGGCAAGCACTGGAGTTCGGACAATGACTTTTGAAATGCAACTTGTACATATGTGATAGTTGCTGTAGAAAGGGCACCCCTCAGAGTGAAAGTCCCGACCTCTAAATTGAATATAAATTTTATAATAAATTTTTAAAGTTTTATTTTTTCATTACTAATTATTTTATCAGAAATCATTATTACTAAATAAACCAGAGTAATTCATCAAAAGTTAAATAGACCATACATAATTTTGAAAATAATTATGCTTCAGAACATTATAATGCTTGGAAAATGAAATGATTGAGTTTTTTAGTGGTTATAAATTCATTTTTAAGTGAATATTTTTTCATGAAAATAGGTTGAATAATGAATCATTTCACAGTGTTTTTTTTTTAATATTCATTTGGAACATTGCAATCTTCATAAAATATTTAGTTCACTGTCCATATATTACTATGAATATATATCTCTCAAATATAACTCTCCGAAAAATGCATTTAGAGCGCTGAAATTCGGATATGTTATCTTTGCACTCCTCAGCGCTAAATTATCTTTTTCATAAAAGGAAAAAAACTTCGAAAAATTTAATTTCAATTTTTGTTGGTTTAAAAATTAAAAACTCAATCATTTCATTTTCCAAGAATTCTAATGTTCTGAAGCATATTTTCAAAATTATGTGCTCTATTTAACTTTTGATAAATTACTCTGGTTTATTTAGTAATAATGATTTCTGATAAAATAATTAGTAATGAAAAAATAAAACTTTAAAAATTTATTATAAAATTTATATCAATTTAGAGGTCGGGACTTTCACTCTGAGGGGTGCAATAATCACTCGGTCGCATGGCATTGCTGCTTACTAAATAAGAAATTATGTCAATTTAAGAAAATATATATTTCTATGCATACTGTTTCATTTTATTGATTTTTTTTTTTTAATTCCATCTTCATTATATAATATTGTTATTATTATTTTTAAAAATTAAGGCGTTTTATTATCGATTTATGACACCTAAAGGTTTTCTCACAATTGATAAGTTCAAGGTCTGGATTTACTTACTGCAGGGCATCGGTCACAAAACTAAGTATGTGATAGTTGATGTAGAAAGGGTCGAAAACAAAATATAGGCGGTATAACCACCATACTATGTCAACTTCAAACTCAAAAATATGGTATAAATACGTAATTTTGCGACATTTTGACCGCACCACGTTGTGAAGGAGCGTTTTTAGAATAAAAAAAAAATAATATGATTTTTTACATGTAAGGGCCTTTTCTACAGCAACTATCACATATGTGCAAGTTGCATTTCAAAAGTCATTGTCCGAACTCCAGTGCTTGCCTTGTGGTAACTCTAAAAAAGTTTGGTTTGCGGCAATGTAAGTAAGTAAATGTGCAAGTAATCATATGAGCACATATTTCTCAAATTTAACTCCCTCAAAAATGCACTTAGGGAGCTGAAATTTGGATATGTTGGTGTCCGTGACTCACCCTCTCAATGAGATGAAAAAGAAAAAAAAAAATTGAGCTAAAAAATATATATTCAATAATATAAACTAGAAGATACTAAAGTATCTTAAAAGCGGACTTTTTTAATTATACTATTTTAAAGAAAGTTATTGAATAATTAATTTTCCTACATAAATAAATAAATTTTCTAAAATTCAAAGTTCTACCAACTCCGCTTATCCTAAATTTCATCAAGTATTATACAAAGTATGACCTCACGTAATTTATCTTTTTATAACCTAAAACTTGGAATCGTGTGAGGTCAGGTCATTTTACGTTCAAACAGGTCTAAAAAACCAATAATTTCACACAGTTTCTCAAAAAACGTGACTTCACGTTAAATTATACTTCCTCACGGTAGACATATGCTTTTGAGGATGACCAGCTCTTCTTATTCGCCCTTTCTGCTAAAAATAAAAATGAAACAAAAGTAATGTATTCAAAATGGTCAACAACAGGCATAGCAGTTCTATTAACCTGATTAATAAGAAGTACAAATGGGTAGGGCTAGAATAAAGGTAATAAGTGCACAAAACTCAGCATACAAAGCACAAACAATAAATGACATACTTGAACAAAATTCCCTTTGGAGTCGAATAAATGTATTTCCCCTCTTTGAAAAGCATACTCCCAGCCACGTCCCGAAGTTTTATAAAAAATGTAGGAATGGAGAGGAGCACAAACAAAATAAATGAGTGCACAAACGTGCACAAACGAAGCACAAACGATTGACATATTTTTCACCCCCCACTACTGATGGGCGGGGCAGCATTTCTCCAGCCCCGCCCATTAAAAGAGGGGGGCACAAACGAAAATTATGTGTGCACAAACGAAGCACAAACGATTGACATATTTTTCATCCCCCACCACTCATGGGCGGGGCAGCATTTCCCCAGCCCCGCCCATTAAAAGAGGGGGGCACAAACGAAAATTATGTGTGCACAAACGTGCACAAACGAAGCACAAACGATTGACATATTCTACAACCCTTCACCTAAAATGGGCGGGGCTGCATTTCCCCAGCCCCGCCCATAGACTTTTTAAAAAATAAAAAGTTGGAGGGGAGCACAAACGAAAATAGTGGGTGCACAAACGTGCACAAACGATGCACAAACGATTGACACTATTTTCGAACCCCCACTTAAAATGGGCGGGGCCAGCGAAATGGACCTATTAAAATTGAAACTTATCGTGATCATGCACCCATAGAAATTTACGATTTGTTGAAAGAAGTGTGTGGTGATGAAACTGTGAACTGTTCTACAGTTTTTAGGCGGTTAGTGGATATCAAGGTGGTCAAATTTCCATCAATGGCAATTTGTGAGCCGTTAGATCACGAACGTCACGTGATAACACAGATGTGGCAATTGTGGCGATACTGGAGGACAAAGATCGTCGAATGAGGTGCGAAGGCAATTTTTAAGGCAGGGCTGTAATAACGGATCGTGTTTCATTCCGTTCCCGTTCCGGTATCCGTTCCTGAGTCATTTCGTTATGTTACCATTGCATTATGTTCCAACTTTGGATGTTCTGTTACGTTCCGTTTCGTTCCATTCCATTCCGTTCCGTTCTTCACCTCTTTTTTAGTTTGAGTTAAAGTTATGAGTTAAGAGTCTCGTCTTTTTTTTAATTATTTTTTTTTTTATTGATGATAGTAATAGTTAAAAATTTTAATAAAATTAAAAATCAAACCTAAACATTTAAACAATGACTGATAATTGCAAATACCATAAAATGAGTCACATTGTATAAATCAACGACAATATACTGAGCAGTTTTGCCATTTTTTTTTTTTTTTTTTTTTTTTAATTTATTGAAGACTAATAAATTGATAATTGCTTGAGTTATCTGTTCAAGTCGGTTTACAAATTTGAAAATGTTTAAGTCATTTCAAGTTAAAGTTAGTTAGAGCCTTTCAGGCACTTAATCAGTTTCTAGGTTACAGTCAGGGTAAAAATACTCAATCACTTAGCGGTTAATAATTAATGGTTAGTGATCGAGTTACGAACTTACCATCCACTACTTTTCACAAATTCACAATTCTACTACAGAACTAGGTATTGAAGTCAATTTAAAATAATAAAATCAATTTCACATCAAATGAAACGCAATGATTTGAAACCCCACCCTCCCCCGACCCTCCCTTCCCAAATCAGGTAGGCTGTAATAGCTGTCGTTTTTTAGTTGAAAACTCAGCTAAAAATGCACATTGCACTGGACTTACAAAGTAGGAACAATTTTGCCAGCATTAAAATTTCAAAAAACAAAAACAATGTAAAATAACCGAACATTAACAAAATTGATTCGTTGCGTTCAATTCTCAAAAATTTCGTTCCGTTACGTTACGTTACGTTTTCCGTTACTGAAATGAAGAAATTGCCCATTACGTTCCGTTATTCCATTATCTTCCGTTACCGTTATTACAGCTCTGTTTTAAGGAAGAAATTATGGCCGAAAATTCGAAAATTGCATCCGGAGTTATTGGAGCTTGATACGCTGATACTGCACGATAACCCGCACCCTCATGTACACACTATACAGCGCTTTGGCCGAATATAGTTGGGAAATCCTTCCACATCTCCCTTATTCGCCTGATATCAGTCCTTGCGACTTTGATCTATTTTATAAGCTGAAAGAACGAATGCGAAGCGCTGGCACAGCGTTTGATTTAGCAATTTAAATGACGTGAATGCTGCCGTGACCTAATGTATCTAAGTCCTTAACTTTGGAAGAGCCGTAGGTGGAGTTCGCAAGCTCTCAGATCTTTGGCAACGTGTCATAGAGTCACAAGGAGATTACATCGAAACAATATAAAAAGATATATTTGATTCGTAATAAAGTTTTTCTTCAATCAACGATTGTGCATTATTTCTGAAGTGACCCACGTAAATGGTTGATGTATTGATGAACTTACCTTTCATTTGATGTTCATATTTAATGAAGATTTTGCTCGATTCTATTCGAATTCTGTTTTGAAATGAAGCCTCAGCTGAGGCTATCAACAGGGCGGAGAGTAATGGGAAGATGAGCATTTCTGAAAAATTGATGAAAGTAGTTATAGTGAAATTAATACAAATTAAGATTCTTAAATATTATATTTGCTGTTTGAATTTGAAAATTACATAAATTGAAAAGTGATATACATCTTTATAAAAAAAAAAAATCAAAAATGAATACAAAAAGGTTTTTTCAATATAGCGTGTGATAATAATATTTTGAATGTTGTTTATTTTTATTTTCTAGTTAAAAATTATATAAATTAATACATTAAATCATTTTATCAATAAAAAGAAAAAATAGACTGGGTCTGTGAATCCAATTCCAAACTAGCAGAACTCTTTCTTTTGTAATTTCGAATTTGTAATAATGTAATCTGTCAAATGAACTCATAAAATAGATCAATTTCAGGTTTGAAAAATACATAAATTCAGTTCTGAAAAAATTGATGTGAACTTAACGCAAGTAACGCACTGTATTTCGTGTCTCCCAAATAATTTATAATTTTGGAGTTATATCAGTTTAGAATTAGGCTTTGGAGTGAGCCAAATTTTGTGTTTTTTCAAAAAGTGAAGTAAGTTGGTTCGCAGTAGTGCTAAATGACCTGAAATGGAGATCATAAAAATGTAAACCTCTAACTCAATTTTTAAACCTCTCAAAATAAAGTAGAAGCTTTAATAATTATCATATTTTCAAAAAAAAAGTTCTGAATTTTTTAAATATTTTTAGTTTTAAAGTCACGTTTTGTCATCCCAGGACTGAAAAAATTTTAATTGCTAATAAATTAAGGATTTTGTAGTTCATATTTGAAAATAAATAAAATTATTGCTTTTTGAAAAAAAAATAAATAAAAATGGTTTATAGTTAGTCCATTTGAAAAAAATTAGCGGCTAAAATTTTTTCAGTATCTGATGATAGAATGCGATTTTGAAACTTGAAAAAATATTTAATTGTTCAAAAATTGCTTTTTTTTTGAAAATTTGAAAATTTTTAAAACTTTGACTTCATTTTTGAGAGCGTAAAAATTTAGTTGGCGGTTTACATTTTTATAATCTTCTTTCGAGGTTATTTAGCAATTATTTGACCCTACCTCCTCATTTTTTAATAAAACCAGAAATTAGGCTCACACTGTTAGCAGTATTCACGCATTTATCTTCAGTTGAAGGGATTTTTGAATTTTTTAAATTTTAAACACTTCAAAATATGTAATGAAATTGGAAGTAACTAGTTTGTTATAGAGCAACAAGTGGATTATAATTTTTTGAATTTATTTTATTTTGTATTTATATTCGAAAATCATATAATAAGACCGAAAGATATTATTTTATCGACTAAAATATTCAGTTTAACTGAATTTACAGGTAAAAAAATTTTGAATTTTTAGAAAATTGTACATTAAAATATAATTAGGACGAGCTAACACTTGAATTTTTATTTTGTCAGAATAATTTCTAAACTTTGAATCCTTGAAGAACAACTCTTACGCTAAAAAGAGATGAAAAATTTAAAAACAACATATCGAAACAAGAAAAAAAAAAATTTCAAATCAATTATTTTCACATAATTAGGTCGCCAAAGGTCAAATTATCTTTCAAACCAGCAGATAAGAAATCCAATAAAACCGGGTTAAAAATTTCACTTACTCCACGTACTCGTAAATCACGCCGCACTGAAACACAATATTAAACCGCGCCCAGTCCAGAACTCCCAACTGAAAGCCGAAGCTTCGCGATTTTATCGGAACCACCTATCACACCTGTCCATTTATGTCTTTTTTTTTAAGCTGTTACCAAGTAAACATTCATTCGAAAATCGATTTAATCATCGCTCATACTTAATACAGGCGTAATCCTTTTCGAGTACTCAACAGATTAATATCATCGCGATAAATAGTCCAAATTTCAATCCTCGAGTATTAAATAATTTTATTAGGCGATAATTCGTCGAATTTTTAATCCTACTTCTTTAATTTTTTCTGGCTCATGTAAACACTTCAAAATGGCAAATACCATGACATGTTTCTTTTCCATGTCGAGGGTCACTTCTCTTTCTCGTCGTTTGCCGTTGCCAATTATATGTTGTCATAATTAAATATTTTTTTCTTATTCCAACATTTTCCCAGCCGAAAAAAGTATAATGGGCGAATTTGGATTCTATCCAAAATCCGACAGAATTTAATTCCTTTTTCGTTAACGATACCGAAGAAAATTTCGACTCCTGAATGTGATCGCTATATGAATTATTTCTATCAGCGAACGCAGAAGATAGAGGATTAGAAATTATCTAAATTAATTATTAAAAAATGTTGAACGCTTTTTGCGAGAAGGCGGTCGATTTTTTCCGTTGCTTGAATCCACGCCAATTTGGAAACACGTGCTTATATAATATTTATTGAGCTCGATATTTCATTGTTAAGCTTGTTATGGCTTTATATTATCATCTCGAATAGTAGCAAAGGATTTGTCCAAGTTATAAGGTAAGGATCGTATATGTGGTTTCATTTCCATCTTATCGAGTGGAACTAGGCTTTTGATAAATTATTTTAGACTTTCAAATTGATTCTTTTTATTATTATTATTTTTCGATATTTTATTTTCATTTTTGGAGGTTTAGTTGATGCATTTTTTCAAATTTTTTTTTTTTAGATTATTCTTGTTTTATAAAAAATTCGTATTACAATTTATTCAAAAGGAAAGAGAGGGGGAAACTGATAAAATTCGTCAAAATGCACCTTAAAGCCTCTGGCTCTTCTCTGAGCTTTATAAGAAGACAAACACCATACAATCTCCCACTCTACGTATCATCTGTAAGATACGAGAGGTTATCAATTTTACCACGTAAAATGATATTGAATACCTAGATAACTCTTGAATGAATTATTTTGCTCAGTCAAAAACCATAACTGCATCATGTAATTAAATTATAACTTTTTCGTATTTTTTTTTAAATCGTGATTTCGCTTAAATATCTTATCAGTTCTCACATTTTATGTTAAGTAAGTGTTTTAGTCATAATTATGTTAAAGTAATTTTTATTACAATTGAAATTTCAATAAGAGCCCTGATGTTTCGAGTGCATTGATTACAATTTTTTTTAGATCTCCGATATGTCGCAAAATCCAAGTAAAATGATCAGCTTAATATTTTGCTTGTGGGCCTTATTGTTATATCCTATTGCCCAAGCTAAAACAAATGAAACGGAAAAGGAGAAGGAGAAAGAGAAAGAGAATGAAATTGTTTTATCACCTTTCGAATTAGCCCTAAATGGCTCTGCTTTCGTCGACCATACTTATATGGTGAAAGACTGTTTCAACAATATTCCAGTCCATGGTAGATTCATTATGCCAGTCGCTCCTTATGGATTTGGTAAAACCACCAATTTAGACATGTTGAAACTGTTCTTCGGCATCGACGTCGATCCGAAAACTGGTCATAAGGTGAAGAATAAGAAAAAAACCAAAGCTTATAAAATCTTCACTAATCCCAAATTGAATATATCTCACGAGAAAGAATTCATCGAAAAGCATCTCGGAGAATACCCCATCATTGAGTTAGATTTCGAGAACGTGATCGCCGACACATACCCAGAGATGGAACAACAAGTGTACGAACGTGTTCTCGAGGCTTACCTACGTTACGAATGGCTGTACAAAAAACTCTCGAAAGAGTACGCCGATAGCAACGATACAGTGAAGAAAATCCAATTGGACGATTTCAAAAGATTTATCAACGGCAGTGACATTACCCTTAAGGACTTGATGTATAGTTTACGTAATCTGGCGCACATTCTCAACGATCACTTCAATCACAGGGTTATGGTGTTGATCGATAATGCCGACGATCCGCTCATGTTTGCTGTCGAAACTAACGAAACTTTAAGACCCATTCATTACTTAATGGATTATATGCTGGCAGCTTAACGAAAGTGGCACCTCGGTATGTGGATTACATGGTGGTAACTGGCATCAGCGCGATGGCTTTCGCTCCCAGGTCTTTGTATACCAATAATTTATACATGCTGCACTTTCTGGGCAAACACTTCGCTCATAGGTATTACGGGTTTACCGCTGACGAGGCAACCGCACTATTCGATAAGTTCAAACTACCCGAAGAAGAGCGCGAGAAGATTCGCGATAATTGTAATGGCTACTTTACAGCTTATAAAAAATTGAAAATTTGGGTCTACAATCCATTCCCAGTGGTTAAATATCTGCAAACGCCCAAGCCAAAGAATCAGATTATGCTGGAAAACTATTGGGTTCGAACTGGTCTGCCTGGACGACATATGGAGAAATTCTTACGTATTAACGACTTACGAGCCACTTTACTCAGTTTACTGTGGCATAAAGAAGGTAGAATTATATTCGATCCGGATGTTTGGATTACAGACATAGAGAGGTTCCAACAAGTAGTCAATGGGGAATACGAGATCTATGGTTAAGTTCAAACTACCCGAAAAGAGCGCGAGAAGATTCGCGATAATTGTAATGGCTACTTTACAGCTTAACAAAAATTGAAATATTGGGTCTACAATCCATTCCCAGTGGTTAAATATCTGCAAACGCCCAAGCCAAAGAATCAGATTATGCTGGAAAACTATTGGGTTCGAACTGTCTCCTGGACGACATATGGAGAAATTCTTACGTATTAACGACTTACGAGCCACTTTACTCAGTTTACTGTGGCATAAAGAAGGTAGAATTATATTCGATCCGGATGTTTGGATTACAGACATAGAGAGGTTCCAACAAGTAGTCAATGGGGAATACGAGATCTATGGTTATGTCAAACTGTTCTTCTCTTATCTCCAAGAAAATGGTTATTTGACTTATCGCGAAGGACGTTTCATTCACGGATTACCCAATAAAGAGGTCATCGGCGACTTGAGAATGCAACTGAAAATGTTTTATTTCGAGGATTATAATATGCGATTTGGAGCGACTACCATGTGGTTGGAATCGATTGTGGTTGAAGTAAATACAACTCAACCTTACCTCAATCATTTAGAAAAGGAGTTGAATAAGTTATTCGAACCACTTTCTCGATCGATTAATATTGGATTCAGATTTGAAACGCCAGAACTAGAATTGGAAGCTATACTTTATTGCACTACATATCCTCAGTTTACATATGCCAATGGAGGAATTCCACTGAAAACGCAGCAAGGCAAACGTCTCAATGCTACGGCTGATCTTGGTATCTTGAGCTATGACGAAGAAATCATGTTACTCATTGAAGTAACTTATCAGCAAAGTGTGGATGCGGCTTTAAATCGTATTAAAGATTTAGTCCCAGCTGATCATAATGATGTCAGAGTGGTGAAATATTTAGGTATTAATGTCGATCAGTTTTATAGGGCAAAAGTTGGTGTATTGCCTAATGTCGAAATTCCTGTTCAAAGCTGAATTCATATCCAGTTGGTATTGACATTCTGTTGGCAATTAATACTTAAGTATTCAAAATTGTTAGAATTTTATTGTCGAATTTTCCATTGAAGTATGTTTTGAAAGTATTGAATCTAATTTTCAAGTATTTTGTGAACTTCAATATAATGCTAACATTTTTTGTTTCCTTAATTTCTCCCACAGAATTATTTTCGTTTATTTGGAGTAAATAATACCTAGAATGTTTCACGGATTTGATGTTGCAATTTTTTTTTATTTGGAGTGAATAATGAAAAAAAAAACGACTTCTTGACCAATTTTTTAGTGATCACATTTCTTGAGTCTTCTATATTTCGTTACCAAATCCACCTAAAGAGCTTGAACATAGTATTTAGGGCCATGAAGACTTTAATATTACCTCTTTGAATTTAGGTTGAATTGGATACACGATGGTAGATGGTCAATATTTGATAAAGGCTTGGAGAACGTTATATATCTAAAATAGCTGAAATTTGAATTAATGGGAATTTTTTATTCTTGCAGCATATTTATTTTGAAATAAGTTTTTCTTTATTTAAATCCGATGTTTTAGGCACGAAATTCTTTCATCAACTTCCTATAGTCATCTGGCTTCTACACGTTTATCCTGACAACGTTGTTTGCCAGCGATTTTGTTGAAGGTGTTCGATGGTCCTGGACATGGTTGTAAAGTCAGTCACTCCTTTAACGAAAATAGGTGGCGAAGCTGGCTCCTTCTTTGGCTGAGTTGTGTTACCTTGTGTCATTTTCCTTCTTGACAGGCTCGTTGATGGCCTCAACAAGAGCTTCGAATCTGTTCTTAAGTTTCAGATTGCTTTTGATGTTTACCTTTTCTTCTTTTAACTTGTCTTGTTCTCCTGTAGAGGAATGATTTTTTGTTTTGCATTTTTGGTTTGCCAGCTTTCGATTTTAGTAGTTGCTGGTGACATGTTGACCTCGGAATGTTTTAGGTTGAATTTTTTAGTGGTGAGTTCTTCCAGCATAATTGCCTTTTTAGCGGACTTTACTTTTCAAGTAAATCCGCTATTGCGTTCACTCAGTTTCTTAGTTTGTTTGCTTCTTTCTTTCTTTATTTTTTTTCTTCGCGTTCTCACGCGATAACTCGAGGAGAAGTGATCGAATCGAAACCACATTTGGAGGAAGGGTTGGGGTAGTTGAGTTCTCTAGTTGGACTGCATTACGGAACAATGTTCTAAGTGAAATGAGGCGCCATAAACTTTAACTACATCGAGTTTCTGATGTAATGTTAATTATAACAAAGCCAGTCAATGAAACTGAATAAATTTCGCTTGTTTGTCTTTGAAATTATTTAAATAACATGAATGATTTCATTCATTACCAGTTTTTCTCATTAAAAACAAAAATAAGATCGATCAACAAGTCTATGGCGCCTCATTTCACTTAGAACATTGTTGCGTAATGCAGTCCAGTTGATTAGTTTTTGGACGTGATCGGACGTGAGTTAACGTGAGCAGGCGTGTGTCAAGGTTTTCTGGTTCTCGCACGATAACTTGAGTAAAAGTTGACGGATCGAGTTGAAAGTTGGAAGAAGGGTGGGGGTAGTGGTACTCTGAAGCTGATTAGTTTTTGAGCGTGATCAGACGTGAGCTTGCGTGAGGAGGCGTGAGTTGAGGTTTTTTTTTGTTCTCGTGCAATAACTAAAATAAAAGTTGATAGATTGAACTGAAAGATGGAAGAAGGGTAAGATTAGTGATCATTAAAGCCAATTAATGTTTGAGCATGATGGGACATGAGTTGGTGTGAAAAGGCGTGAGTTGAGCTTTTTTGTGTTCCCATGATAAGTCGAAAAAAATTGAATAGAATGATTAAAAGATAAAAGAAGGGGGGTAGAATAATTTGAGAGATTATTAGTTTCATAAGGTGATTGGACGTGAGTTTTGCGTGAGGAGGTATTCGTTGAGGTTTCTCCATTCTCCCACGATAACTCTAATAACACCTGATGGATCGAGTTCAAAGTTGGTGGAAGGGTAAGGATAGTGATGCTTTAGAGATGATTATTTCTTGTGGGTGATCAGGCGTGACGTGGCGTGAGGAGGCATGATTTGAGGTTTTTTGGTTCCCGCATGATAGCAGGAAGGAATGGTTGAGCGTTATAAATGATCAGATATCTAATTTATCAGAACGTGAGATCATTCAATGAAACGTGAGGTCACGGTTTTTGCTTTTGTATCAAAAATTTATCAGAATGTGGTGTGAATGGCTGAAAGAGTAGGCGTAGTAGTCTTGGAAATAAGTTTTTCCTGGACGTGAGTGGATGTGTGTTGGCTTGACGTGACGTGACGTGACGGAGCTTGAGTCGAAAGCGATCGACACCAAATTGGGAGGATAGATATAATAAGCAAACTTCCAGCGATTATTAGTTTTTCAACTTGAAAGAAGAATGATTTAACATGAGGTCACGTTTTTTTGTAAACGTTTGTTCTCTCGCTGTAACTATATAGAGTAAAACTTGACAGATCGATTCGAAATTTTGAGGAGTGATAGATTGAGTAGGTCTCTAGAATTGATTATTTTTTAAGTCGAATGAGCATGAGGTAACGTGACGTCATGTAATTTTAATTTAAAATTTAAAATATGAATTTTAAAAATAAGTACTGTCTGAAATATATTGTTTTTTAGAGCTGTTTGAACGTAAAATGACCTTACCTCACATGATTCCATGTTTTTGGTTATAAGAAGATAAATTACGTGAGGTCATGTTTTGTATGATACTTGATAAAATTTAGGATAAGTGGGAAACTTTTGAATTTTATAAAAAATTTTTATTCTGGTAAAAAAAAATAAATTATTCTGATAACATTCTTTAAAATAGTATAATCAGTAAAGTCCGCTCTTAAGATACTCTAGTATCTTCTAGTTCTTTGCAGTATCGCACATGACTGGGTCAAATTTCTGATTGCTATGCATTTTAATAGTTAATAAGATAGTTGTAGATTCGCCTGAAGAGCACTTGGGTAGTGTTTGTTGACTTTACCGCGTTTCGAAGCGAATTGAGGCTATAATAGCAGCAAAAATAGGAGAGCATACGTTTGATAAAATCAGCTGATAATATATGGTAATGTAACTACCATCGTTTTTGTTATAAGTGTAGACTTTTTATTAATGAGGTGATATTGATATATATCATTTATTATTTTCGGTTTCCTCAAATTTTTATCCGCTAAGATGCGTCAGTGTTTACCTAGTGTCAGCAATTTAAGGTCAACTTAGAGTATAAAGGTAAAACTACTTGTTGAAGTAATCCATGATATACTGGCTGTATATCCCACTAAACCTCTTCTAGGTAGTGATTACAGCTCGCACGATGTTTTCCATCGATCTAAAATGCGAACTGAATGTGGATAGGTGACTGATGAAATCAGAATACGTACAGGCACCAAAGCAATGACTACTAAGTAAAAAATACTCTCAACCAGTTGACTCCATTAAAGAATCAGCACCTAAAGAAAAAATTATAGCTAAAGAATTCGTCCATCGTGATATAACTGGTTTATATCCTTGTAGACCTCGAGCTAAGGATTTTCCAAAAAGCGACTAAAGCTCTTACGATATCTCCGGAGTGAATTTCAAAAACGACGCTGAAATACGAGCTAGAACAACAAGCACCCCTCTTGTAATCGATTACTTTGATTTCCTCGTATCGCTAGAAGATAAGTAAAAGCTGCGGTGCTTAATATTTCATTCGCGAAAATACTATCATTGGCCCCATTACGATTCTTGTAAACGTATTATTTCACGTTTCTCAACCATTTATATGAGAACGTGCGTGATGTCGTGACGCTCGAAAATAAAAGCCGAGCGTGCAGACCGAAAAATTGCTCTTTTGGATTCGCTATGGTACAAAGTTTCCATCAGGTGATACTGATGGGTCACATATAAATGTGATTACTCAAAGTTCAGAATTATTTATTACTCGGAGTGTCGACTCCTTTTTGAAGATTCCTTGAGGATGTGTTGCCTTTATAAAGGCGCTTCATTGTAAGCATGACGTGCTTAGGTGAATTTACTGTTTTGGCGAATGTGGTTATTTTAATAACTCACTATTGGGTCATCCTTAGTTGTGACTAAATTTGTCTTTGTGTATTATTTATTTAATAAAGGTGTTTGAGGTGCGAATAAACATCTTATAAATAAATTATACATTTTTTAAGTTGCAACTTATTCAAAATATTTTACAATTTTTGAGAAATGAAGGACCAAGGAGATATGTATTGGTGTAATTTGAGAGTTGAGACCCATCAAGAATCTATTAGAAGATATTAAAAATGTCACCAACGAAGAATCTGAGCACCAGCTAGGTAGGTTGCAGAATTTTGGGTGCGGAAAATTATGCTGTGGCAATTACCGAAAAAATTATTTAAAAAAATGAAAATGATGGTAAATGTATAAGTCCGGCACTCAATACTGAGTATGATGAAGTAATTATATTGTATCCTTGAAAAAGTTACAGTGGAGGGAGGCATTGCCGAGAAGAGGCAGAGTTAGTCTCATGTCTCCTTTTCACCTTTTTCCACAAAGGAATAATAAACATTTTAATAATTTAATTTTTTTTAAAAAGTGATTAGAATTGTGAAAAATTTTACGTCTGAACTTTGGATTTCCGAGTCCTGTTTGGAATCAGGCCCAGAGGCAACTTATTCGAAAATGTTAACTATTTTTATGATAATTTTGATATAACATTTTTCAAATGCCTTAAAATTGACCCTTTATTTTTCATCCATTTTTGCCACATAGTTGAAGTATATTCCTGTTCAAAATTTTTTTGTGATCAAAATCTCTAAAATATCTTAAAATAAATCAGTTGACTTGAAGCAACGAATAAATTGAATTGCATGACTTGAAATAATATTATTACCTTATTTTGAAAATAAAAATCAAATGGGAAGATTGTAACGTAGGTAGTTTTAACATTAATGATTTTGAAAAAGTTGAAATTTTGAGCATTTAACCAAAAAGGATATCAGTAAGACAGCGCCCAAAAGTTGAATTTATATTACAACTATTTTCCCATTCCCCATAATTCCTTGCATCCAAAAAAGTTCTCCAACTGCTAATGTTAGCAATGGTGCATCAAGAGGCTATCGTCTACAAAAGGACAATGAAATTGGCAATTTCTATGTAAATTGGACGACACCGTTCATTCGTGTCCTTTCAAGTGCGTGTTTTCTTCGTTTTAAAGCAGTTTTTGTTTCGTTTAAATAAAACTCGTCGCTAAAGAACCTAGCCGAAGAATAAGAAGTCTATTTCCGGTACAAAGAGAGAAATAGCTATAGGCTATTGTTCAAAACTTGATTTACATATACAATTATCTACCCTTTTATCTTTTTCACCCTTGGAGAGCAATTTTATCGTTACAACGCCTTTCGCGTGCCATTTTTATTGTACTCGGGCACGGTGATGTTTCTGCAATAAAAAATTATATTCCATTTTCTTTCCTGCGAGTTTCCTTCTTCGGAAGGTTTTCTTCCTTTTTAATAGTAATTTAACGAAAGAATATTCAATTTTTATAATTAAAAAGAAGAAGAAAAAAATTTTACCTGTGTTATAAAATTTGGTTCGGGGCGATTTATAAATAAAGATTCGTATTGTGTAACTCGGCGAGTTTCGTTTTCTTCTGTCGGTTTTGCAAGTTTCGCCATTTATATTTCCTGCGATGCATATAAAATTAAGTTTGGAGTAATTTCATTTTCTCTCGCTAA
The DNA here is from genome assembly GCA_009761765.1 of Phenacoccus solenopsis. Taxonomy (NCBI): domain Eukaryota; kingdom Metazoa; phylum Arthropoda; class Insecta; order Hemiptera; family Pseudococcidae; genus Phenacoccus; species Phenacoccus solenopsis. Next base: position 17,685,207 of record CM019755.1, on the reverse strand, counting down.
TTAAGGTAAGGTATGGATTTAACGTTTTTGCATTATAATTGGCGAATTGATGATGGAAAAACATTAGTTGTTCGCGTTTGCATTTAACGTTTACATTAACTTTCGCTAACTAGAGTTCAAGAAAAGTTAATTGTTTTGTATTTAATTAAAATGAACGAGTACGCTTCGTTTTTTGATTTTCAATTCATGATGATATGCACTCTCCCCTCGGGTTCTATAAATGTAATAAGAATTGCCGCTGCTCGAGAAAAACTTTTTTCAGCCCGGACATTAAGCTTTAGTATCCTTTGGTAGGTAAATATTGTTTTTCCTGTTATGTCAGCTCGCGAAAAACTTTTTCCAACAATTCTCATTAATTTAATGATACTTGAATGATGATATTGTGTATTGGGAGTTATTATTTAACAAAGATATTACACCTTCTCATTTTACAAAAAATGTTAACATTGAAGTACCCAAAGAGTCTTCAACTTATTTTACTCTATCACATTACTATGTTGTAAAACAATTCAAATCATTGTCTTATTTAATGAAATAACAATACTCGATAGATGAAGCCAGAGCGTAACTAAGTCATTTTTCGGGGGGGGGGGGGAGATATTTTTAAAAAAATCCCAACTTTTTGTAATTGAAATTCCCAACTTTTTTGACAAAATTTACAACTTTTCTTTTCTTTTTTTAAATTTGAGAAATGATGTAAATTACAAAATAATTAGGTACAAATAAGCGCCTTCATGCGCAGTTTTTTCATGTTCTTTTTGTAGTCGTCGTTAAAAATTTCATCACACAAACAACACTGCACTTGGTATCTTTTCCTTTCCCTCCTTTATTCATTTTTTAAAATTCAACTTAAGTTGATAAAAAGTATAGACATATAGCAGGTATACGATGCACAGAAAAAAATCGGTGGATTATTGGCTCAGTGAGCAGTGGCAACGGCTTAATTTTAAGTTATAGTGTTGGGCGATTAATAATCGATTAATCGGTAAAAATAATTGGAAGAATCGATTAATCAATTATCAAAAGTAATCGATTATTTTATGAAATAGGTAGTCGATTAATCGGCCAATTTTCAGTTTTTTTCAATAATGTTTCGATATTTCTGAAAAAAAAACTTTTATTAAGAAATAATCATTTTGTGAAGACATTTCTATAATACGATGAAATCGTCTCTCATCACGGTAAAAATAATTGGAAGAATCGATTAATCAATTATCAAAAGTAATCGATTATTTTATGAAATAGGTATCGATTAATCGGCCAATTTTCAGTTTTTTTTCAATAATGCTTCGATATTTCTGAAAAAAAAAACTTTTTATTAAAAATAATCATTTTGTGAAGACATTTCTATAATACGATGAAATCGTCTCTCATCACATACCTTAAATATGCTTGTTTTTTAAATAAAAATTGCGACTAGGTATAAATACTGTCATTTTGGAATAAATGATTTTGTTTTTGTAATTAATTCAAATAAATAAATATATATTTTTTTTTGTTATAATAGAACACAGCACAAAAAAAATGAAATTTGAGATTTTTCAAATTCTGAATATTTTTTCCAACTCCAAATTTTCTCCAAATTTTTTTAAATCTCCAAGATTTTTTTCAACTCAAATCTTTTTTCTGATTTTCTCAACATTTTTTTCATTTTATTTTTTCTCAAAATTTATTTCGAGCCGAAAATTTTTCTCAGTATTTTTTCAACCAAAAATCTTTACAGTTTTGTTTCAAATTTAAATGCTTTTTTCAAAATTATTTTCAATTATATTTATTTTTTATATCAAAAAGTCAATATTCATTTGAACTTTGAAAACATTTTTTAACGCCACAATTTTATTGAAAAAAGTTTCAAAGTTTAAAAAATTGAAAAAAAATTTCTAGGTTGAAAAAAATTAGATGGAAGTGTAAAATTGAAAAAGCATCTGAAGAAATTTTGGGTGCAAAAAATTTCTAATGCTGATAAATAGATAAAAAAATTAAAAATAGATATAAAAATGTTATAAAACATTTTTGGATTGCCAGAAATTTTCTAGGAAAAATTTCAAGAAATTGAAAAAATCGATAGAAAAAATTTGAATTTGTGTAAATTTTTATTTTTTCTTTTATTCACTCGTGTTCCGTAAACGTTGTAACTACAGAGTATAGATGATATAAAAAAATCGATTATTTCAATAATCTATATCCGATTAATCGAATATTAGAATAATCGAAATTCGAGCAATCGATTACTCAAATTATCGATTATTCCCAACATTATTATTATTATTTTTTTTTTTTTTAAACAGTTGAAATGTTTTCATTAAAATTACGAAATATCGTAAGATAAATTTTTACACAGCAAATACACGATGTAATGATAAATGCTAAAGAATACAATTTTAATTTAGTTTTCTTTTAGTTTTAAAAATTCCGTTTCCGCTTTACAAACCGCTTCAAATATTCGAATTTTTAATTTATTCAAAACTAACGGCGGAAAATTTCTTGTCGTAAAATTAATATACTTTAAAAAATTTAAAAAACTTTGTGTTTCCGCATCATCTGGTTTGTCTTTCTTTTGAGGAACGATATCTTCTTCATATAATATTTCAGTTTTTCTTTTTCCAAGCACTGAAAGGTTAAAATTTTCCCAAGATTTGAGGAAGCATTTTCGTTACCTGTTTCGCTACTGATGGGAAATTGTATGTATGACATTAAATTCATAAGATCCTTATCCAATTTGCCTTGGTAATAACCTCTCATTAAAGAAAGCCATCGGTTTCTACAATCATTTAATTTCATTAATGAGTCTATTTTGACCCAAGCTTCTTTCTCCTCCTTCGCATAATTACCACATTTATAACTCATATCATAAATTATACGAAAATTCTTTACAACTTTAATTAATTGAATATTTTTAATTTGTCAGTCTGTCTGTCTATGTGTCTGTCTATCCATGCACCTGGAGAATGGAACCTAAGCATGATTTAATACATACAACTGCACTGCAACTGTTCGTCGTGATTCGCGAAGTTGGAAATTTTTTCGGTTATCGCGAATAGTCTGTTTTGCGCTATACATGATATAAGTTAGCATCAATTCGAATTTATTCGAGTTCTTATTTTCCCAAAAGAAATTCAAGTTCCCAATTTTAGCATTCAACAGTTATAAATTTCCCAACTTTTCAAAACACCTGGGTGGAAGCTCCCCCCTTCCCCCCTTAGTTACGCTCCTGCATGAAGCAAATATAGCGTTCTGGAGTACTTCCCTTTATAGTGCCTTGCTATTAGTACAGTTCTTGAAAATTTTGAGTGTGAAATAAGTTGCCTACTTTAAGAAATAAAGATACTTGTATTTAGGTTCTTATCGTATGTAGGTATTAATGAGGATATACGCTGCTCGAGTAATTCCACAGTTTCATCCCCAAGGATAGCTATGGTAATGAAGGAGGCGAGTAATCAGTTTCGATTTAATCAAATAAACGCAGTATCGCGTTAATTACGCATCGTTGAGATGTCCTAAATGAGAGCTTAATTTGCAAAAATACCCTTACTCCTTTATTCCTTCACAGAATCGTAAACACGGGTGCGAAAAGTGCTCAAAGGCGTCGATGATCCGCAAACCGTAGACGAAGGCGGAAGGCGGAATAATTAAATGGTGAAAAATTACTTATTATTTGCGTCCACACGTAATAACGCCAACATTCCGTCGTTGGTTCGGTTAATGAATAACAAATCAAGCGATCTTACCGGCGCGTTCCGCCGTTGGTACGACGAAAAACACGCGGCAAAATGCTAAAACGCTCTAAACAAACAGCATAAGAGGCTGGTCGTGCGTTAAGTAAACTCCAGTAATTAAAACTGAAAGGTTGTTTAATTAAGGGAGACCTCTTCCTTTAATTAAAATGTCTAACTAAAAACGGTCTCTTCGCCATTTACATTCTCCTTGGCGTATTTACCGTTGATTTTAATCTTCGTACAGAATCGAGAATTACGGCGCACTGCTGCAAAAAAAAACCTTCAGCGTTTCACGGTAAAATTTCGGTTCGCTGCCAGTAGGCAATTAAAACGATAATCGCGAAAACGTTAGGTTGTGTAAAAATCTAAAGAGTGTAAATTTTCACCGACTAAGCCCTTACACCGAGCGTTTTTACTGAATTTTAATACAGTCACTGGTCAAGGTTGACTTGATAAGAATTTTTTTTCACATATGTATTCGTGTGTGATGGAGGCGACATTGTGGAAACCCGCAAGCCGCAGTAGAGTTTTAATTTTTAATCCACCGCACCTATTTAGCAGATAGCTGGATATTACTTCAAAGAGCCCTTTATTTCCATTAGCGCGTACTTTTCCCTCGTTTTTGGATTTCATTATTTTAACGTGCGTGGAAAACAGTCGACGCTCTGATTTGGAACGACGAATTAAAATCTACCTTATATAGCGTAAATACCTCTCAGCGTATAGAAAAGGCGAGTTGACTTTGACTTGATACTCTTTTCATTACAATTTACTTGTTTTTGTAATACGTTGATTTTCTCTTTTCTTTTCCCACCTTCCTACATGCCGTTCCGGACTGTCAAACATCGTAAGCATGAGTTTTATTTTGACGATGAAAACGGATGAAAAGGGCTTTTGAAAGTCGACTGAGTTTTTGTATAATATACGTACAGCAACTATACACGAACATATAATTCATTTTATTAACATGCAGAACCAGCAGGATCTTTCTAATGAATTAGGAAGTAAAACAATATCAGTTCCTCCCTTGAAGTTATACTCAATGGTTGAAATTTTTCAGTCCAATGTAACCTAAAATCAACTCGTAACCAACTACTTCTTCACCCAAAGTTAACCTCAACACTCGCATAAACATTACACCCAGATATGAAACCTACTTGTAACTCACATCTACACCTATCTTTTGCTTCATTTCCCAATTCTCCGAGCTAAAATGAACCCTGACTGTAGTTAGTCTTGGGGCAACTATAGTTGAGGGTAGGGTTTTCCAACCTTGGAAAATCCCAGCTTCAGTGGTAGAAGTTTATTCTTTTGGTCCTGTTCAGGCACAATACGCAAATAATAACATGCAATTAAAATGAATCAACTATCATTTTATTAAGTTAATTACATTTACATCAAAAACATTATTTTCTGAAACATAACAATATGGACGCTAGCGTCTCGAACAAACTTGTTAAAAACGAACCTTGTAATTTGAACTAATACAAAAGCAGTGTTGCTACATTTCAACTACGATTACTACTTTCTTATTTTTCACATAAAGGTCGCATATTAGGGTACTCCTCAACATCCATCTATATTCGGGTACTCAAGTACAGAGTACAGTATTATTAAGGTTACTGGAATCAGGCTTACTTTTTTAGAATTTCCTTTCAATAGGAAATCTCGATGCTGAATTCGAGATACTTCGAATGGGCGGCGGTTGATTGTGGGTTTCCACATGCTTCCACAACACTGGCAATTTTTTCATTGAAGTTTTCTAAATCTTATTACTTGGCTAAGGTGTCACTATTGGCTTGTGATATACCCAGTTTCGTTTTGTTTTTTTTGTTTTTTGTTTTTTTTTGGTAGCTTAGTAGAAATAATATGAGCGACTAAAATTGGGATAAAATCTGCATCTTTTATTTCCGTTGCTTTTATTACGCAAAGTGATTGGTTTATGGTATCGACTAATTTGCGAAATTTATTTTCATTATCAGCAGCTGGCTGGCCTATTAGCGCTGTTGCATAACTCTATAATGCAACATGTTCTAAGTGCAATTTTCATCAAAAATGAGATTCCTACATTTTTGAAATCTGTATAGCACCCTAATTAACATACCAAAATTTTAATAATGAAAAAATGTTCTTTCTAATTTAAAAACGCGAACGGAGTAACTACAATCTTGTAACAGCAGTTTTCAATTTCGCAACATTGACCTAAAGTACCTTGTTGTATTTTTTCTTGGAAAATTCATCTATTGTGTATTTTTGAGAGTAAAATAGGTCATGATGCTTTTCTTAGAACGAGCCGAAGTGCAGTTAGGACATTGTTGCATAATGCCGTCCATATAAGCCTCTTGTTTGAAAAGCGTTCAGCGAGTAGCTCCCATATCAGCTCGTAGTTGGCTTCAATTAACTGCAAAATTTGCAGTAGTTAGGCCGCTTTATCGTTTACCGATGATTTATATAAATAAATTTTTGTACCTTGTTTAAGTAGTGGTTCTAGATCAGCAATTGATAATAGTATATTACGCAACAAGGGAATAATGTACTACATTATAAACGAGTACGAAACTTACAGCACGAGTCGCAGGCGAGGGCTGTATCGTTCGAGTTTATAATCAAGCACATCATTTCCGAGTTGCGTATACTATTTTATTCAACTCATCACACAGTTATGCTAAAACTCTTAAAAAAAACTGAATAAATTTAAAAATACGAAAGAACACGCAAACAGATGCAGTGAACCAATAAACATCTTCTCGCAGACTGTACACGTTGTTGTTACTCATAATAATCTCATTATTCCCTATGCAGGCCATTACTCCCTCTTAAATAAGTCGCCAATAAGACCCTATGTTATGCTCGTGAAAGTGTTTGAATAATGATTGCGAGTTGAATAAAAATCTTTAAACGATGCCCACTCTTCGAACTTTCCACTAAAGTTGGAATTAAAATTTCTTTGGAAAGTTTCACTGAGTATTATTGAAGGGTGTAAATGCTGCGTCTAGTAGTTCTAGATTTGTTTCTGTGGTTACTTTATTCGTGGATTATTTTGGTTTTAGTACTTCCATCCTCTCGATAGTCGCCTTTCTCTGATTATTTTTTCTATTGGAATATTGATTTCTAATATAAACTAGTGTAGAAAGCTGGTTTACAAATAACACGTTTAAAATGTGGTAACTATCATTCTATCAAGTTGATTTAACATCAAAACCATTATTTTCTAAAAGATATCATGATCAAAAAACACAATGATTACTAATATGGACAACACGAAAGCAGCGTTGCTACATTTAAACTACTATTACTTTTTAATTTTTTGTATAGAGGTTGCATATGGGACTCCAAAACAGGCCCAATAGCACACTATGCTACTACGTTGTCTATCCTTAGTTAAATTAACTTATTAACATCTTTCTGTTGTCCATCGATATATGTGGTAACTTATCAAGTCATCAAAATGATAGGTGAAAATCTCCAAGAATCGGAGTCCCACTGCTCTTAGTATCCCAGTAATACTCTATTTGGAGCTCTAGGATCTGGCCTGTGGGAGTTTGGATATAATCTAAACGATGAAATTTGAGTGATGATGCATTAGTTGGTGTTCGTAAAAGGGAGACCTTATTAAGAGTAATCGACTTATACCGGGTGACTACTTGATTCGAGCTCCTAAGCGAAAAAATTAGTTAAAAGGTGAATAAATTGAACACATTTGTGTATTTTTGACTACGAAAGTATAAATTAAAATTTGGCATTTCATTGATGGAAGCTTTTAAGCATTGAATAAATTTTATTTATGTCATTTATTCGTGCTAATATATCATTGAAATATATAATTTATTTCTACGAGGGAAAATTTTTGCGCTTGGGGTACTCAAATCAAGTAGTCACCCAGTATAACTGCATAATACTCATTATATGAATTGATGCTCCCATATGAGTCCTTAAGCGCCGATCAAGTAATCATGTCGATACTCCGACAGCTTTGCTTATCTCCACATCTAAATTAACAGCATCTTCATTATGATTTGTACTTGGAATACTCTTGAATATCAGATAATTCTCCGCATCTTATAATTTTACGCTCAAATTTTTGGGAATGCTTGAGACGTTTTGCGGGGGACATTCCTCTCAACCTCCAACTTAGCAAGCCATTCTTCTAGCTCCTTGTTTTTGGCCTCTAAAGACATAATTTTGCTGGATGAAGAACACTGTTGAGCCCGCATGGACCTGGTATCTTTTCTCATAGCACGCTGGTGTGATAAAATTTCTTTTCATCTTCTCCTGCAAAAGGATTTTGAAAAAAGGTGCCATGATAGGAACCTGAGCGCAAGACTTAAAATCATCAGGTGCGTCTACAACATCTTCAGCATCTACTATATTTTCAACATCATCAATATAAAACTGAGAGTCCGAACTTAATTGCCTTATCAATCACCATATTGTCGCCATCAACATTTCGCTCTTTAGAATTTTTAAGTGAAAGGGAAGCAGGAACTTTGTTAAGGCAGCTGAATTTACACCTTCATTGGCGTCTGCAATCTTCTACATAAAATTATTTGCTGCATTCTAGTCCATAAAGCGTAGAATTCCTGTGAAGTAACAGATTTGTGGGAAATTCAATACCTACTTAACCTTCGTGAATTAATGAGACCTTACTACCGATGCTACTGAGACATGGGTGTGAGCAGGTATGCTATAATTGCTCAAAATTTGACAAGAAAGTTGCAGTAAAATGAGTCTAGCCTAAAAAAATTTAAGTATGCTTTCGAAAAATCTGGTTGTTATTTATCACCATTAAATAAAACATTTACTTTTTGGAAGAGTAAATAGAACACATTACCAGCATTCATAATTGCAGCCACGTGTTCCTTCGCATCAATGTCATATAAATTTCTTGACCCTTGGTAATCGCCATCTTTCATCATCTGTCCCCTCCTCAAATTCAGGGGAGGATGCTGAATCCAACACCATCCCATTTCCATACATGGTCGAGGAAGGAAAATGTAATTTCGCGCCAAATTATAAGAAAAGCACTCGCCGAAAAGATTTTCGCTAATGATTGTAGAGGTGGTTGTAAATCAAGCGTAATTTCGCAACTCGCTCCAAAGTTGTTTTGCAAAATACTACCGAGTGTAATTAACATTTAGAAGACAACGTTGAACTTTCTTTAAAGATTTGTAGCCACGTTTTCCTTTATCAAACGCGCCAACTTTTCCGTACTTCTTGTTATAACCGGTCGAGTAAATACGGAAACATACCAACGTACTCGCATCTACCTATCTCTATCCTTGTTCTTTTTCGCCATATGAATATTGTTTACTGATAGGGCACGAATTCGACCCTTAGAACTTTGATATTTTCAACTTGCTTTTTCGTAAATGAAAAAATTCCGTGTTCGTTGAGGTAGTGAATGGCGTTACGTATCCTGTTTAGGAACGTGAAAAATATTACTTCGGATAGGAAAAATCTGTTTTCATCTTCGGCTTCTTTCTTAAATCGTTAGCATTATTATCTCGCCTTCTACGGTACGTTTTCACTCGTCGGCACGCTCGTAAACGGATTCCCAAATTATAATTACCAACAACTGGCGCGCGTTGAAAATGTAATGCGATATTTTTACCGACGAATTTCACCCCTATCGGAGAAGATTGAAGGTATTTTTCAAGCGTAATATCTACCTGAGTGGTACGCTTTGTTATGGCGAGGTATAATCTGAAAATTATTTCTAGCGATACTTCATGGAGATTGTATTTTGAAGAGGAAAACATTTGATGGAATTTTTCATCGAATTATACAAAGCGAGTGAACTCGTTGTTACTGATGGAATATGGTTTTTTATGTTGGTATTTGATTTTTTAACCGCGTTTATAATTGAAAACGATAGCTATCACAGCTGGTCTGTAAATGGAGATAACATCATAACGTTTTAGAGAAAGATATAGAGGGAGATAAGAGAGGAAAAGAGAGTAAAAAATATTCGATACAAAATTCCAAACTAACAATAAACGGCCACCAAGAACCAAAATTCGAATGAGCGGTGCGCCGCTCTCAATGAGTGAAGGAGGGGAGGGGAAACCAAGAAATATGAACCAGTCATCTATCCATCAAGAATAGCCGCCACATACTCACCCACCAAGCGCCTGAATGCAACAACACCCAAATTTTTCATCTCCACTGGTAGACTGTTATCTGCGTGAGCTGCGTGATAATGGAACTGAGAATGCAACTTTGATCTACGCTGATTCGGAAGGTGAACAATGCGAAATGCAGCACACCTCGTGCATCCACCCCCTACAACAAAGCCGAAGCCATCTCTATAGCTATGCATGAAGATGAGCACTGTAGTCAAGTCTAGCTGCCTTAGAGAAACACCTTATGAGAGAGCCAGGTGCTACCATTGTCGTATTTTGTCTTCGTTCGAGAGAGAGAGAGAACGAAGTAGAGTGGGACCAAAATACGACCGGGGAAGGAGGAAGAATAAACCTAGACCTAAGCGCAGTGGAAAGCGACAGTCTGTAGGGCTCGTGGTCAACTAAAAGTGACACACGAGCGCTACAGAAAAGGCATAAGTGAAAAATAAAAGGAAAACTTCGAATATCAAAAAAAAGATAAGTATTTATTCGATACTAACTTTTTCAAAAAAAAAAAATGTACAAAGAAAGGTATGATATAAAATAAATTAATAGTCAAGTTTCTATTTTGAAGAAGACGCATTAGCGTCGGAGTTTGAATTTCCATTCGCGTTTCCGGCTCCGCCGTTCCGTTGACCTGAAATTAAAAAAGAGGGGAATTAATTTGCAGCAAAAAATTCAAATTAAATAAGTTCACAAAAAAAAAGAGTTAAAAAAATTATTGATTAAAAAAAATAACGATCAAGTCCTGGGACAGACTCAACTGTGACGACTGGGAGCGGCGCGAGCGGAAAGGCATTCATGTCGGGTTCGATCATTAAGAGTAAAAAAGTCAAAAAAAAAATTACATGAATTCTAAATTCTGAATATAAAACTTACTGATAAATTACACGTTTCTTCGTTACCATTTCTAGCCATCTTGAAGAATGGAAAAAATTCCGCTTTTAAATTTTTCAAAAAATAAAGGTGAAAAAAGGTACTGACTGTAAAACGAGAAAACTTGGAATGAATAAAAAAAATGGCGTGGAAGATGAGAAATTTCCCGACAGAAAAGCCAGACCACTTGGCGCCGACAGTGGCGGCGAATTTAAAGGTGGCCAATAAATGGTCACCTTTAAATTCGATTGTCCTCTGACAAGAAGTAGGTAAAAAAATTTTACTCCCAGAGTGCTAAGTAGGTAGGAGCTAAACTATGGGCCGCACCGATCTTCGCTTTTTATCTCTGTGCGCAGGTGCGACAGAGATAAGGCGAAAGAATTTTCGACAACCATCTACCATTGCTTTGTTTCCCAAACATCGATTTAGTCTCCCATCTGAGCCTAGAAGAACAGGGCGAGGGAGAAGGAAAAAGAATCTAAGTTCACATATTCTAATTTCAGCTTCTTAAGCTCAACCATATATATTAGTACATGTACGGCTAATGTAAATGTGTAAAAAGTGAAGAACAAATAGCAGCACCATTTTGCAAAGCGTCGCTTTTGCGCATGCAGTAAAATAATGATGAAGAATACCAGTAATAGGTAGGCTCCCTTAGAATTGAAGTTACCAGAATTACACCTATAACTGATAAGGTTCACATAAGTCATTACACTGAACATTAATTCAAGTATTCTCATCAGTGAAATGAGCTAATATACCTTATCTACATCTTATAAATTTAATTTTAGTAACTTTTATTTTAAGAGGTTTGCTTATTGTTTCTTTTCATTACCATTAGAAAAACTGTTGAAAACAATTCTAAGTAAGTTTTTTTTTTTTTTGCTTTCATACACAATATAAGTTCTTTTTTGTATCTTTTGGTTAAATGAAAATAAAATAATAAAAATACACAAAGGGGCTTAATGCTTATTTTAATTATTTTCATTCTCATGTTATTATAAACTCTATTCATCTCGTGTTACATTTAGGTGGTGTTACCATAAGTATTCTAACACTTCTCCTTGTTCACCACAAGTACGATAATAGAATGTATAGTAGCTATTTGTTTATTGCACGACATATTAAAACTGACTTCTTACATTTTGAGCATCTCTTCTTCCTCTTCTGCAAATAAACCTGAAATTAACAAAGAAAGCTGTGTGCCTCACAATTAGCAGTTGTTTTGTAAAAATATTTGCCAATTGTGAATCTAAATTCACTTATCTCATAAACATTTCATTATACTTATTACCTAACCCAGTCTTTTGTTAGGTTCTGTTCTAGCTCAATTATACCGTGCATCCAAGTGATTCGGGTACAATCAGTGAAACAATCTCTTTGCCAATTATTCGAAATTGGTTTTTTCAAATGCAAAAAATTGTAATGCTGTTGAAATGAATTTATCAGCCTTAAAATTCATTGAAGTAATTTATCTCATATTCATTTCACATTATTATTAAGTGGTTTATATACCTCTGAAAGTTAGCTGAATTGATACATACACTATTTGAAAACAAGCAAGCATATAAGAAAATTGAATTATAGCTCCCCTCCTATACTCAGTGTTTTTTATGAGATGTGAAATTGAAAATAACCAAGAAATTATTGTGTCATTACTATTCATCACAATCATAAATAATCAAAAAATGAGCAGAAATGAAGAATTTCTACACAAAATAGTTCTGCTGGTGTCTTTGAGTGCTGTTTTTTAATCTTTCCACGATGAGGGCCATCTGAATCATTATGTTCTTTAAGCCACAGTACTGTGTGAGGTTTTGATAATTCAAATTTGAGGGTAGGTACCTATTTATACAGTGTAAGTATACGTTGCATTTTGAGAATTTTTCTTGAGAGTATATCTTATGGGAACATGACTGTAAAAATTATCATTTAATCTATTTATACTATGCATGCCATATTTCATTCAAATTCAGACTGTGATGATCGAAAAAATTTGAAAAAACTTTAATTCTTCACTTACATTACTGAATACAGACGGCGTTCAAACCATTAAATGAGAAAGATATTTCGATAAAAAGATTTCAAAAACTTACGTATATGTTTTGTGGAAAATTGGATAAAATTTATAATTTCTAAATTTGATATGACTTATGTTTTGATTTGCACTTTCAAGCATTCAAAATAAGATTTTGATTGCAGTGCGCTACACCTACGTACAATATTATAAGCAGCATCTGGAGGAGGCAGTTTGGGATTTTTTTTCACTCACTTTGCGTGTTTCTTATGGAAACGAGCGGAGTGGAAAGGCTTTTAGTGTTTGCATTTATGCCACAATTGTACACACCCATCATTGACGTGAGATTGGGCAATCGCGCGACGCGATAGACGATGTTAGCTCCTTCATCTATAGATAACTTATTTATAAGGAATATCGAGAGGTGTACTAATGATCGCAAATACGCGACGCTTCGCAAGCACGCTCGAGTTCAAAGGAGTAGACTGTGTTCGCGATGCATGAATCGCAATTTACATCTTTTATTGTTGCATTTTACCAAAGTTTCGCAGAGTTACGCCTTTAATTTTGTTCAACAAGATCAAATAAAAAGGAATGAGAGAGAGAAAAATTTCTTCTTCATAGTGTTATGAAAATATATCATTATATTCAATTTCATTATTCAATCCTTTTTGTGCCTATTTTGATTCCTTATGATTTATTTTATGATTTATTTTTTATTTACCAAAGAAACGAGAATTTCTATTATGTTTTTTTTTTGTTTATCATCTATTTTTTTTTTCAAAGACTTCCTTTCAAACACAAATTTTCCAAACCTCATTCACGGTTGAGCGCCACCGAGAACTGCCCTCGACTGGCCCTGCCCGTGCCCTCTTTTCAGCTCGTAAGCCAAGGCGAGGAGTTAGTTCCTTATAGATAAGGAAGGATAGCTACCCCTTGTGTACAAGAAACGCACCCCAATGGCTTCGTGTAATCTTCACCTCTCTCTAACGTCTCACGAAGTTCAAAGAACCCTGCGAAGAGCGATCAACAGACCGACGAGGTTACAAATGTACAGTCCCCCATCAAAATACGTTTCACGCACACAACGAGAGCCAGAGAATTCTCATATAGGATTAGATAAGAAGTGGAACCCCCCTTCCCCATCCCTACACACGCCTCACACGCCTCATTCCCCACACACCTAATTCCCCACACACCTAAATCCTCACACGCCTAATTCACCACACGCCTAATTCCTCATTCTACACACATATCTCTCTCCTCACATCTCTTACCTTACATCTCTCTCCTCATATCTCACTTCTCACACCTCGTTCACTTGCCTTATATATAACTTACATTAATATTACCTACCTATATAATAAATTAAACTTAAAAATAAAAACTACGGACTACCTAAATTGAACCCTATCCGACAAACAAACCTCAACACAGAACCAACCAAGACCAGAAAACCACCAAGACACAACCACGATCCCAAAGACTACTTAACATCATAAACCTACCTACAAGCTTACTCTACACAGTTCAACGTTGAACTGATCTTTTCTACAGGTAACAAGTCATATAAGTATAGATTGCAAACAAAATCTAGGACCAATCAGATTACTTCTAAAAATGGTGCTCTGCGATTAGCTGATGGAAACTTGTTATTTTATTATAAATATAAGTCGACATTTAGTTTCAAGCTTAGTTTGTGTTGTGACTTCCGTGCGATACACATCTGTTCGGTGAAGTTTTTGTGTTTTTGTTTCATAACATTTATGGGGCATTGTAACACATTCGTAAAACATTGCTGCAATACGTAAGTACTGTCTGTCAAAAATAACTTAGACACTTTTTAGCAGGACAATGATAGGCAAAAAGTGCGACATTTTTTATCATTTTAGTGGTTCTCAATATACGTTTGAAAATAGATGAAGTATACTGTAAATAGACAGTTCTCAAGTACTTATACTACTATAATCCGCAGCTCGCAGCAACTTTTGTTGTTATAATCTAATTAAAATTTTTATCAATAAAATGTATCAATTGTAGTACGTAGGTACTTGATTAAATGATTATATTAAAAAAAACTAGGAAGACTAGGAAGAAAAAATATGGTAAGTAAAGTAATTTATTTAGTATTGAATGACTAGCATTCTAACATATAAGAACTTTCCGTTTCTTCTTATAGAGTAATGACTAGCATTTTAATAATTATTGTTCAGATGATGGCCCAGGTAATGGTGTAGCCAAATCATCACCATTTGATTTCGAAATGCCTGTATATTGTATTACACGGTCTACAACCTTTGTTACCGGGTTTTTTAAGCGTTTAGAACGCTTTTCTTTCATACATTCTTCGTAGCAATGTTTTATGATTTCTCGACTTTGAGATCGTAACACTTTAAAATGTTTTTTTTTTGTTCTTTTTTTCGTGTCACATCCATAAGAAATTGTGTATAATAACATCGAATATGTTGAAATTGATAAGACAGCAATTACTTATACTTTATTTCATCGAAGCTATCCTGTATAGTATAATATTTCAATTATATTAACACTTGACAGACATTTTCATACATTTTTATTTCAGGGGAAAACGTTTTACTCAGATCCACATCAAAGGTGATTTGTGTTTGAACAAGAAGATTGTTGGTAAAAAAATATTGTAAAATTTCAAGTATTGGTCAAATCAAGAGTTAAGGTTCAGCAAGTGATATTATAATTTAGTACAACATAAGAAGTACTTAAATATTATTCAAATCTTAACACACAGAAGGGCTTACAATGACCAAAAAAATACTAAAAATGAAAAGTTGAGAAAACCCTTAAAAACCCGAAAAAATGAAAAAAAAATTCAGGTTATGGGTTCTGGTTATGAATGAGGAATGTTGTGGTTTGGATTATGGGTTTGGGTTAGGGTTACATATATTTCAGAAAAGAGAGGGTTAATGATGGTTAATTACTGAAATGATCGGGTTTTTCAGGTTATGGGTTATGGTTATGGTTACGGTTAACATCTTTATATATTTCCTCCTTAAAGATGATGAAAATATGAAATAAGTATACATGGATCTACCACTTAGTCGTTTTGACATTTGTGAACAATTAAAAATCTTCATCGAACACTGAAATTACAAAATAATCAAATTAAGCTTCGAATTAAGTACGTTTGGTCGTTTGCGCTTCGTATAAACATTTCGCAAGCATTTCGAGCATTTCCCGCCATTTCTTTCTCATTGAGGCGCTTCACTAAATCCGTGTTGCGTTGCGGTAAAGTACTGCAACATAACACTCGGTTTTGGCACAATTGTAGCATAACTGTTAGAATTCATGAAAGAACTTAGAATATAAGATAGACACTCTCGTTCATTTCGAATTTGTGTGCTTGAGGATATTTAGCTATTTGTTCAATTTTGAAATAGTATTGTATTCATTCCCACCTACATATTTTCCATCTGTATAAAACTCCTTTGTTGTGTTGCAGTAACACGAAATTAGCGAAGCGCCTCAGTTATCAGAATTTTGTAAACAGGAGTTCAAGCTCGCGCGTGCACAAAAGCTATGCTTTGTAAAGTGCTCCTGGAATCTGTTCTTCAAAAATGCATTATTTTCTAACGTTGCGTTAGCCGTCCACGTATATATGGTTGTTGTTTTTAGTGAATTTGAATAAGAGTTGGAGCAAAAAAATAGTCTTTTGGGGGAAATCATGACTGGAAGCTACATGACTTAGTTCATATCACCTTACCAAATCCAGCAACATATTTCAAACCTTTTATATGAACTTAATAGTTTGAGATAAGAATACTATTTTTTGAATTTGAGTTAAAATCGATCCAAAATGACAAATCATCAATGTGGTGTGACATAAAAAATTGGGGGGTCCCCAACAAAAATTAAAAAATTACTTTTTTCACTTACAGTGCACAACCGTTTAATAAATTATCCATTTGGAAAATGCCCCGCATCAAAAAATTGTGCATCGTTGTGTTTTGTTTAAATGTCACAAATAGGAAAAATCTATTTCTGGTTTCACTTATCCTAAACTGGATCAACATTCAACGCACAAAGGCGTGAACGCATCAGTCTCTACTGAGATAGGAACGAAACCGGTTCTTTTGACTGTTCTAAAATCGATAACGTGGTTTCGCAATTAAATAAAATTTTCAAGTGAATTAATCGAACATACTTTCGCGCTTTTATATATAAAAAATCCAACTACGATGTAAGAGACATTAGTTTTACAAACAATCAAAAATACTCCAGCAAAGTCATTACCCTTGTAAACATTTTTGTGCTGTTTTCATTTATGTAGATGGTTATAGTTTTGAACGTTTGCCTGATTATTATGTGAACAACCCTTTTTTTCAAATTGATATTGATCACAATTTAGAGATGACTGAACCTGCTAGCAATTCAAACAGTATTTCTGAGATTGATAATGTTACTGATTCAGTAGAAAAAACTGCATCTACTTCACTACCTACAGATAAAGAGAGTAAACCAAATGATGATCTAATGGATATATTAGATGAATTGGTGGAAATCGTTTATCCTGGAGAGGATTTAGTAAAAAAGAATGCGAAGTTGATTGAATCTACGAAGAATTTAGCGAAAAATATTTTGAATAATGCGCATTTGATAAACAAAAGAGCTGCGAATCCTAGCGTGTTGAATCAAGTAAACGACCTATTACAATTATCTAATTCTTTGTTAGAAAACAACTGCATTGAACGTGAGAGTGGAATTCCCAAACTGCCACCAACAACAAAGGTCAGCTACTTGGACTTACCCAAAAAAATAATAAAAAAAACCAAACCATTTAACAATTAATTTTATTAGATAATTAATAATAATTATAGTATTATTAATATTTAATAAGTTTTACTTTGAACATTACCTATTACATTTTTGTTTCTAGATAGCATAAGCGTATATGTATACGTACGTATTACATACTTGAAATAATCCTTCAAGTTTAATTTTTAGGCGTACCAATTTTTTTCATGTAGACTTATACTTACAAATTATTTTCTGAAATTTTTAATGAATACAAGCAAAAAGTAGCGGGCGTTTGTAAATATGATTGAATGTTCAAGTTTGAATAAATTTTTATTCAGCATTATTCTTGGTATTTTATGCTTTGATAATTTACAGACGTGTTGTTGTGTTACAAATCAGTGAATCGCTCGTTCTTAGTCACGAACCTGGGTGGAAATAGCCTTTCCCATTTTTTCTAGAGTGGAATGGAATCTGTTATTTTTGCTACAGTTAATAGCATATTTTCCACAGAAACGAAAGCCGACTTTTTCAGGCTTGAACCGATTTTTCCCAAATTAATAGCAAATTTTTTCCAAAGATGATAGCAGATTTTTTCCAGAGTTGATACCATATTATTTCACGAGATAATAAAGTATTTTTTCCGGAGTTAAAACGCATTTTTCTGGTGTTGAAATGAAGTTTTTCCAGAATTGATAGCGATTTTTTTTACGAAATTGATAGCATATTTTTTTCAAAGATGATAGCTGGTTTTTTTTTTTTTTGAGTGGAAACCAGATTTTTTCTGGTGTTGATAGCATATTTTCTCCACAGTTGGTAGCATCGATTTTTCCCGGAGTTTATAGCATATTCTTTCTAGAGTTTAAAGAATATTTTTTCCAGAGTTGAAACAGGATTTCTTCCGTAGTTGAAAGTGAACTTTTTACGGTTTTGAAACCTGATTTTTTTCTGAGCGGAAACCAAATTTTTTTGGAGTTGATAGCTTTTTTTGCCGGAGTTGAAACCGTAGTTTTTCTTGAGTTGATAGCATATTTTTCCAAATATGATAGCCAATTTTTTCCCGAATGATAGCAGATTTTTTGTTGAGTTGAAACTGGAATTGTTGCCCGAGTGTAAAATGAATTTTCCCAGGTGTTGAAGCACGCTCAGTAAAATGTATGGAATCACGAATTTTTCCTTTCATAATGGCATAGGCAACACATATAATACTTCGGTACGTTCGATACTCTCAGTCGTTGAATCTGGGTTATTTTTTAACCATATACCCATCGTGTGGATAAACTCGACGCGAAAAAATTGGCAATTCACGACCCTGTGGCGGAAAAAGTGAGTCGTTATTTTACCTATTTAGATGGCATCTGGGCGCGTTAATTTCGGGCAATTGATTTCGACGTTTCAACGTTGCGCACATATTCGCAGGTAAAACACTCGCTACCGTTTACGCTCGTAAAATACGCGAATAAATAACGTTTATGTTTTTTCCGCTTGGCGCTTCCTTGTTTAATGTAGTGTCGCTTCTCGTTGCCGTTTATCTCGTCGCCGAGTATAATTTAAATCGCTACGAGCTTATTTCGCTCGATATGAAAATGTCCGCGTTCTATTATTTTTCTTAATTTTTATGTCGACCATTCGCATTAATGGCGAGTCGACACACCGATATTTCATCATTAGCTTTCGAGCCACGTCAAAAAGAATTTTTTCCCCGAACCCCTCGAAATGCGTAATCTTTTTCTTGACATTATCAGTTTTGGCTCCCTATCTCGCTTACTCCCTTTTAGCGCGTCCGGAGCTTCACCCTAAATATTGCTCCTAATTTAACCTGGCCTTTTCACAACCCCTCGCATTAATTTCCCAGGTGTATTCTAACTTTTCCAATAGGAAGTCTCAATTTATTTTTATTACTTTTACGTATACTATATTTTTTTCTCCCAGAGACTTCTTTCGTCCTTTTTACTCGTGGTCTTCTTCATTCCTTCGTCTCGAATCTCACTCGTAATAACCTTTTATAACGGGCTTTTCATTAGAGCTAGACAACATCCGGATGTCGATGTATGATTCGTTGATGTTCCTTTCGCGATTCGTTTATAATTCTGGTTAGAATTATGGGATTAATTATTCGGTTTTTATGGTGTTAGTACGCACTTTTTGTATATATCACTAAAATATTAATTTGAATATTAATTTTACTCTAGAAAGATAAATATCAACGTTGACATAACAATTACAACCTTTTTATTTCCTAAAAAACATATTTCAAAATTCAGTTTCAGGCGTTGCATAACGCAACTCACAATACGTATAGAACCACTTTAATTTGCTACGATTTTTACTTCATAATTGAAGTGCCAGAAATATTGCATAGGTTCCGTATCAAGGCATGCGGTTGTTATTTTCTAAATTTCAGGTACCTCGCAGCATCTTTAACTCTCCTATTACTTTTTCAGGAATAATGGTATTTTTGCAATTTTTAGCATCGAAAAAGTTGTTTACTTACGAAATACGGCATCGCTTTCCAGCATCAGTATTGTTTGACCTTGAGAATATTTTCTCCGCTATTAAGCGTATTCTTTCCAGAATATAGCATAATTTAGCGCATTTACGCTATGTAGCATTGTTTTTCAGGAATTTAGCGTAATTTAGCGTGACTTTGCGTTTTTATGCTATGTAGCGTATATTTCCGGAATTTAGCGAAGTTTAGCGTAATTTAGCATAATATAGGGTTTTTACGGAAAATAATGTATTTTTCTCGCTATGTAACGTATTTTTTCCGCTATTTAGCATACTTTCTTCCTTTATTTAGCGTAATATTGCATTTATACGTTATGTGCTCCGTTTTCGTCCATCGTTACGGCGTCCGCCTGAAAATGGCATTTTTTCGGTGCAAATCTCGTTTTCCACACGAAGAACGCGAGTACGCGAAAAATGAACGCCGGATTCGAAATCAGCGACCTCGAATTAGTCGAAAACGATCGAAATCTCGATTTTTTGGATTCGTCGAAATTTCGAAAAATCCACGACCAGGCTTCTTCGTTTTTTAGGTGAAAAAATTTTCGGTCTCAGATTTTCGCGCAAGGTGTCTCATAAGGGGTATTCGAAGGCGTAGAGTCCATTTTAGTGGTTAGTTTTGGCCGAAAACTGGTAATCCGTCGAGAAAAACGTGTTTTTTGGCGTAAACGAAATTTTCAAAAAACGCTAAAATTGCAAAAAAATGACCAAAACACGCGGTTTCGGCTGCAAGTGACAGCAAAAATAGACTCTACGCCTTCGACAAGAACGGAGCCCTGGGGGCAGCCTCGGTGAATTTGTGTCTGGATATTAGCGAGAGAAACATAGCGCTGAGTGAAATAACTTTTGAGTAACTCAATGGAGTAGTGTGGAATATTAGCATCACAGCAACGTTGAAGAATAATACTCCAGCGGGCAGAGTCAAACGCGCTTCGTATGTCAAGTGAAATAAAAGCAACGATTGGGAACTGGGCTTGAAGAATTTTGATATAATCCATTACTTGGTGAATAGCTACTTCGGTGCTTTTCTGTTTTCGAAACCCAAACTGGTATTTACTGAGGGGATGATTCTCTTCAAGATGTGATTCTATATCTCTTTTGATGATGTGTTCAAACGTTTTACCAAGTGTAGGGAGCAAAGTAATGGGACGGTAACGGTCGGGAGAGGACAGGTCTTTTCCAGGCTTAGGTATGAGTTTAACGTCTCCAGTTTTCCATATGGCAGGAAAGTATCGTTGATAGTTGCAAGCATTTAAGAGGGCTGGAATAATCACCGGATCGCATTTGTGGAGCGCTTTCAGTGTTTTGTAATTAATATTATCATGGCCAGGGGCGCTCCGGTTCTTCCTTTTTTTCAAGATTTCGGTAACAGTGTAGGTCGTGGATTTTTCGAAATTTCGACGAATCCAAAAAAATCGAGATTTCGATCGTTTTCGACTAATTCGAGGTCGCTGATTTCGAATCCGGCGTTCATTTTTCGCGTACTCGCGGTGTTCGACTTCAAAACGTGATTTTTAAAGAAAAAATTTCATTTTCAGGCGGATGCGGCAACGATTGACGAAAACGGACCACAGATTCGTAATCAGCGACCTCGAATTAGTCGAAAACGATCGTAATCTCGATTTTTTTGGATTGTCGAAATTTCGAAAAATCCACGACCTATAGGCTTCTTCGTTTTTTGAGTGAAAAAATTTTCGGTTTCAGATTTTCGCGCAAGGTGTCTCATAAGGGGTATTCGAAGGCGTAGAGTCATTTTTGCTGTCAGTTGCAGCTGAAACCGCGTGTTTTGGTCGTTTTTTTGCAATTTTCGCGTTTTTTGAAAATTTCGTTTACGCCAAAAAACACGTTTTTCTCGACATACCGGTTTTCGGCCAAAACTAACCAAAATGGACTCTACGCCTTCGAATACCCCTTATGAGACACCTTGCGCGAAAATCGAGACCGAAAATTTTTTCACTAAAAAACGAAGAAGCCTATAGGTCGTGGATTTTTCGAAATTTCGACGAATCCAAAAAAATCGAGATTTCGATCGTTTTCGACTAATTCGAGGTCGCTGATTTCGAATCCGGCGTTCATTTTTCGCGTACTCGCGGTGTTCGCTTCAAAACGTGATTTTTAAAGAAAAAATTCATTTTCAGGCGGATGCGGCAACGATTGACGAAAACGGACCACAGATTCGTAATCAGCGACCTCGAATTAGTCGAAAACGATCGTAATCTCGATTTTTTTGGATTTGTCGAAATTTCGAAAAATCCACGACCTATAGGCTTCTTCGTTTTTTGGTGAAAAAATTTTCGGTTTCAGATTTTCGCGCAAGGTGTCTCATAAGGGGTATTCGAAGGCGTAGAGTCCATTTTTGCGGTCAGTTTTGCAGAAACCGCGTGTTTGGTCGTTTTTTTGCAATTTTGGCGTTTTTTGAAAATTTCTTTACGCCAAAAAACACGTTTTTCTCGACGGTTTACCGTTTTCGGCCAAAACTGACCAAAAATGGACTCTACGCCTTCGAATACCCCTTATGGACACCTTGCGCGAAAATCTGAGACCGAAAATTTTTTCACTCAAAAAACGAAGAAGCCTATAGGTCGTGGATTTTTCGAAATTTCGACGAATCCAAAAAAATCGAGATTTGATCGTTTTCGACTAATTCGAGGTCGCTGATTTCGAATCGGCGTTCATTTTTCGCGTACTCGCGCGTGTTCGCTTCAAAACGTGATTTTTCAGAAAAAATTCATTTTCAGGCGGATGCCGCAACGATTGACGAAAACGGAGCACAGATTCGAATCAGCGACCTCGAATTAGTCGAAAACGATCATAATCTCGATTTTTTTGGATTCGTCGAAATTTCGAAAAATCCACGACCTATAGGCTTCTTCGTTTTTTGGTGAAAAAATTTTCGGTCTCAGATTTTCGCGCAAGGTGTCTCATAAGGGGTATTCGAAGGCGTAGAGTCCATTTTTGCGGTCAGTTGCTGAAACCGCGTGTTTGTCGTTTTTTTGCAATTTTGGCGTTTTTTGAAAATTTCGTTTACGCCAAAAAACACGTTTTTCTCGACGGTTTACCGTTTTTCGGCCAAAACTGACCAAAAATGGACTCTACGCCTTCGAATACCCCTTATGAGACACCTTGCGCGAAAATCTGAGACCGAAAATTTTTTCACTCAAAAAACGAAGAAGCCTATAGGTCGTGGATTTTTCGAAATTTCGACGAATCCAAAAAAATCGAGATTTGATCGTTTTCGACTAATTCGAGGTCGCTGATTTCGAATCTGGCGTTCATTTTTCGCGTACTCGCGTCTTCGACTTCAAAACGTGATTTTTAAAGAAAAATTTCATTTTCAGGCGGATGCCGGCAACGATTGACGAAAACGGAGCACAGATTCGTAATCAGCGACCTCGAATTAGTCGAAAACGATCATAATCTCGATTTTTTTGGATTCGTCGAAATTTCGAAAAATCCACGACCTATAGGCTTCTTCGTTTTTTGAGTGAAAAAATTTTCGGTTTCAGATTTTCGCGCAAGGTGTCTCATAAGGGGTATTCGAAGGCGTAGAGTCCATTTTTGCGGTCAGTTGCCAGCTGAAACCGCGTGTTTTAGTCATTTTTTTGCAATTTTGGCGTTTTTTGAAAATTTCCTTTACGCCAAAAAACACGTTTTTCTCGACTTACCGGTTTTTCGGCCAAAACTGACCGCAAAAATGGACTCTACGCCTTCGAATACCCCTTATGAGACACCTTGCGCGAAAATCTGAGACCGAAAATTTTTTCACTCAAAAAACGAAGAAGCCTATAGGTCGTGGATTTTTCGAAATTTCGACGAATCCAAAAAAATCGAGATTTGATCGTTTTCGACTAATTCGAGGTCGCTGATTTCGAATCTGGCGTTCATTTTTCGCGTACTCGCCGTCTTCGCTTCAAAACGCGATTTTTCAGAAAAAATTCATTTTCAGGCGGATGCCGCAACGATTGACGAAAACGGAGCACAGATTCGAATCAGCGACCTCGAATTAGTCGAAAACGATCATAATCTCGATTTTTTTGGATTCGTCGAAATTTCGAAAAATCCACGACCTATAGGCTTCTTCGTTTTTTGGGTGAAAAAATTTTCGGTCTCAGATTTTCGCGCAAGGTGTCTCATAAGGGGTATTCGAAGGCGTAGAGTCCATTTTTGCGGTCAGTTTTGCAGAAACCGCGTGTTTAGTCGTTTTTTTGCAATTTTGGCGTTTTTTGAAAATTTCGTTTACGCCAAAAAACACGTTTTTCTCGACTTTACCGGTTTTCGGCCAAAACTGACGCAAAAATGGACTCTACGCCTTCGAATACCCCTTATGAGACACCTTGCGCGAAAATCGAGACCGAAAATTTTTTCACTCAAAAAACGAAGAAGCCTATAGGTCGTGGATTTTTCGAAATTTCGACGAATCCAAAAAAATCGAGATTATGATCGTTTTCGACTAATTCGAGGTCGCTGATTTCGAATCTGGCGTTCATTTTTCGCGTACTCGCGTGTTCGCTTCAAAACGCGATTTTTCAGGAAAAAATTTCCATTTTCAGGCGGATGCCGCAACGATTGACGAAAACGGAGCACAGATTCGAATCAGCGACCTCGAATTAGTCGAAAACGATCATAATCTCGATTTTTTTGGATTCGTCGAAATTTCGAAAAATCCACGACCTATAGGCTTCTTCGTTTTTTGGTGAAAAAATTTTCGGTCTCAGATTTTCGCGCAAGGTGTCTCATAAGGGGTATTCGAAGGCGTAGAGTCCATTTTTGCGGTCAGTTTTGCAGAAACCGCGTGTTCTAGTCTTTTTTTGCAATTTTGGCGTTTTTTGAAAATTTCCTTTACGCCAAAAAACACGTTTTTCTCGACATACCGTTTTCGGCCAAAACTGACCCAAAAATGGACTCTACGCCTTCGAATACCCCTTATGAGACACCTTGCGCGAAAATCTGAGACCGAAAATTTTTTCACTCAAAAAACGAAGAAGCCTATAGGTCGTGGATTTTTCGAAATTTCGACGAATCCAAAAAAATCGAGATTATGATCGTTTTCGACTAATTCGAGGTCGCTGATTTCGAATCGGCGTTCATTTTTCGCGTACTCGCCGTCTTCGGCTTCAAAACGCGATTTTTCAGGAAAAAAATTCCATTTTCAGGCGGATGCCGCAACGATTGACGAAAACGGAGCACAGATTCGAATCAGCGACCTCGAATTAGTCGAAAACGATCATAATCTCGATTTTTTGGATTCGTCGAAATTTCGAAAAATCCACGACCTATAGGCTTCTTCGTTTTTTGGTGAAAAAATTTTCGGTTCAGATTTTCGCGCAAGGTGTCTCATAAGGGGTATTCGAAGGCGTAGAGTCATTTTTGCGGTCAGTTTTGCAGAAACCGCGTGTTTTAGTCGTTTTTTTGCAATTTTGGCGTTTTTTGAAAATTTCCTTTACGCCAAAAAACACGTTTTTTCCGACTTACCGTTTTTCGGCCAAAACTGACCCAAAAATGGACTCTACGCCTTCGAATACCCCTTATGAGACACCTTGCGCGAAAATCTGAGACCGAAAATTTTTTCACTCAAAAAACGAAGAAGCCTATAGGTCGTGGATTTTTCGAAATTTCGACGAATCCAAAAAAATCGAGATTTGATCGTTTTCGACTAATTCGAGGTCGCTGATTTCGAATCTGGCGTTCATTTTTCGCGTACTCGCCGTCTTCGGCTTCAAAACGCGATTTTTAAAAAAATTCCATTTTCAGGCGGATGCCGCAACGATTGACGAAAACGGAGCACAGATTCGAATCAGCGACCTCGAATTAGTCGAAAACGATCATAATCTCGATTTTTTTGGATTCGTCGAAATTTCGAAAAATCCACGACCTATAGGCTTCTTCGTTTTTTGGGTGAAAAAATTTTCGGTCTCAGATTTTCGCGCAAGGTGTCTCATAAGGGGTATTCGAAGGCGTAGAGTCCATTTTTGCGGTCAGTTTTGCAGAAACCGCGTGTTTAGTCATTTTTTTGCAATTTTGGCGTTTTTTGAAAATTTCCTTTACGCCAAAAAACACGTTTTTCTCGACGTTTACCGGTTTTCGGCCAAAACTGACCAAAAATGGACTCTACGCCTTCGAATACCCCTTATGAGACACCTTGCGCGAAAATCTGAGACCGAAAATTTTTTCACTCAAAAAACGAAGAAGCCTATAGGTCGTGGATTTTTCGAAATTTCGACGAATCCAAAAAAATCGAGATTTGATCGTTTTCGACTAATTCGAGGTCGCTGATTTCGAGAATACCCTTATGAGACACCTTGCGCGAAAATCCGAGACCGAAAATTTTTTCACTCAAAAAACGAAGAAGCCTATAGGTCGTGGATTTTTCGAAATTTCGACGAATCCAAAAAAATCGAGATTTCGATCGTTTTCGACTAATTCGAGGTCGCTGATTTCGAATCCGGCGTTCATTTTTCGCGTACTCGCGGTGTTCGACTTCAAAACGTGATTTTTAAAGAAAAAATTTCATTTTCAGGCGGATGCGGCAACGATTGACGAAAACGGACCACAGATTCGTAATCAGCGACCTCGAATTAGTCGAAAACGATCGTAATCTCGATTTTTTTGGATTTGTCGAAATTTCGAAAAATCCACGACCTATAGGCTTCTTCGTTTTTTGAGTGAAAAAATTTTCGGTTTCAGATTTTCGCGCAAGGTGTCTCATAAGGGGTATTCGAAGGCGTAGAGTCTATTTTTGCTGTCAGTTGCAGCTGAAACCGCGTGTTTTGGTCGTTTTTTTGCAATTTTCGCGTTTTTTGAAAATTTCGTTTACGCCAAAAAACACGTTTTTCTCGACGGTTTACCGGTTTTCGGCCAAAACTAACCACTAAAATGGACTCTACGCCTTCGAATACCCCTTATGAGACACCTTGCGCGAAAATCCGAGACCGAAAATTTTTTCACTCAAAAAACGAAGAAGCCTATAGGTCGTGGATTTTTCGAAATTTCGACGAATCCAAAAAAATCGAGATTTCGATCGTTTTCGACTAATTCGAGGTCGCTGATTTCGAATCCGGCGTTCATTTTTCGCGTACTCGCGGTGTTCGACTTCAAAACGTGATTTTTAAAGAAAAAATTTCATTTTCAGGCGGATGCGGCAACGATTGACGAAAACGGACCACAGATTCGTAATCAGCGACCTCGAATTAGTCGAAAACGATCGTAATCTCGATTTTTTTGGATTTGTCGAAATTTCGAAAAATCCACGACCTATAGGCTTCTTCGTTTTTTGAGTGAAAAAATTTTCGGTTTCAGATTTTCGCGCAAGGTGTCTCATAAGGGGTATTCGAAGGCGTAGAGTCTATTTTTGCTGTCAGTTGCAGCTGAAACCGCGTGTTTTGGTCGTTTTTTTGCAATTTTCGCGTTTTTTGAAAATTTCGTTTACGCCAAAAAACACGTTTTTCTCGACGGTTTACCGGTTTTCGGCCAAAACTAACCACTAAAATGGACTCTACGCCTTCGAATACCCCTTATGAGACACCTTGCGCGAAAATCCGAGACCGAAAATTTTTTCACTCAAAAAACGAAGAAGCCTATAGGTCGTGGATTTTTCGAAATTTCGACGAATCCAAAAAAATCGAGATTTCGATCGTTTTCGACTAATTCGAGGTCGCTGATTTCGAATCCGGCGTTCATTTTTCGCGTACTCGCGGTGTTCGACTTCAAAACGTGATTTTTAAAGAAAAATTTCATTTTCAGGCGGATGCGGCAACGATTGACGAAAACGGACCACAGATTCGTAATCAGCGACCTCGAATTAGTCGAAAACGATCGTAATCTCGATTTTTTTGGATTTGTCGAAATTTCGAAAAATCCACGACCTATAGGCTTCTTCGTTTTTTGAGTGAAAAAATTTTCGGTTTCAGATTTTCGCGCAAGGTGTCTCATAAGGGGTATTCGAAGGCGTAGAGTCTATTTTTGCTGTCAGTTGCAGCTGAAACCGCGTGTTTTGGTCGTTTTTTTGCAATTTTCGCGTTTTTTGAAAATTTCGTTTACGCCAAAAAACACGTTTTTCTCGACGGTTTACCGGTTTTCGGCCAAAACTAACCACTAAAATGGACTCTACGCCTTCGAATACCCCTTATGAGACACCTTGCGCGAAAATCCGAGACCGAAAATTTTTTCACTCAAAAAACGAAGAAGCCTATAGGTCGTGGATTTTTCGAAATTTCGACGAATCCAAAAAAATCGAGATTTCGATCGTTTTCGACTAATTCGAGGTCGCTGATTTCGAATCCGGCGTTCATTTTTCGCGTACTCGCGGTGTTCGACTTCAAAACGTGATTTTTAAAGAAAAAATTTCATTTTCAGGCGGATGCGGCAACGATTGACGAAAACGGACCACAGATTCGTAATCAGCGACCTCGAATTAGTCGAAAACGATCGTAATCTCGATTTTTTTGGATTTGTCGAAATTTCGAAAAATCCACGACCTATAGGCTTCTTCGTTTTTTGAGTGAAAAAATTTTCGGTTTCAGATTTTCGCGCAAGGTGTCTCATAAGGGGTATTCGAAGGCGTAGAGTCTATTTTTGCTGTCAGTTGCAGCTGAAACCGCGTGTTTTGGTCGTTTTTTTGCAATTTTCGCGTTTTTTGAAAATTTCGTTTACGCCAAAAAACACGTTTTTCTCGACGGTTTACCGGTTTTCGGCCAAAACTAACCACTAAAATGGACTCTACGCCTTCGAATACCCCTTATGAGACACCTTGCGCGAAAATCCGAGACCGAAAATTTTTTCACTCAAAAAACGAAGAAGCCTATAGGTCGTGGATTTTTCGAAATTTCGACGAATCCAAAAAAATCGAGATTTCGATCGTTTTCGACTAATTCGAGGTCGCTGATTTCGAATCCGGCGTTCATTTTTCGCGTACTCGCGGTGTTCGACTTCAAAACGTGATTTTTAAAGAAAAAATTTCATTTTCAGGCGGATGCGGCAACGATTGACGAAAACGGACCACAGATTCGTAATCAGCGACCTCGAATTAGTCGAAAACGATCGTAATCTCGATTTTTTTGGATTTGTTGAAATTTCGAAAAATCCACAACCTATAGGCTTCTTCGTTTTTTGGGTGAAAAAATTTTCGGTTTCAGATTTTCGCGCAAGGTGTCTCATAAGGGGTATTCGAAGGCGTAGAGTCTATTTTTGCTGTCAGTTGCAGCCGAAACCGCGCGTTTTGGTCATTTCTTTGCGAATTCAGCATTTTGTTTTTAATTTCTTTGATGCGAAAACACCCTTTTTTTTTCTCTTAATTACCGCTTTTTGACGTTCGTTTTTGAGCAAAAAATTTTTGATGTCCGATTTTTTTATGTTAAGTGTCTTGAAATATGTTTTCGGACGTGAGAAGTCCATTTCTTTTGTCAGTTTCTCCAAATCGTGTGTTTTCGTTGTTATAAACTGATTCTTTTTCAAAAAAGTCATTTTTTGGAGTAATCAAGAGAAACTGGTTAAATCTGATGACATATTTAAATTCAGTCATAGATTTATGGGAAAACAACGCCTGGTTTTTTGTTTATTCTCATTTCTAAACAATTATAGGTGTATTTCTGAAATTTTAAAAATTTGTCAGTGAAGTTGCATACCATCCGATTTAAGGCGAATGTCAATTACTATAAATTTGGAAAGAATATATCATTTATACTCTGCCAATGATTTTATGTTCAGATATTACAACCTGTAGGAGTTCATTTACCAATGTAGTACCTAAAAGGTCAATATTTCACCGTTTTACAAAACTGTATAACATATATAAATGTAATTATGTTACATACAGAAGTTATACATTTGACATACAATTACAAACCAATTGAAACACAAACTTTTGAAAACCCCTCCGACCTTCCTTTCCCAAATCAGGTAGGCTGTAATAGCTATCTTTTTCGATTAGAAACTCAGTTAAATGGTACTTTTCAGATATTCACATACGCATTCGTTGAAAAGAACTGAGCAATTCTCAGTCACGCTAAAATAATCGCTTTCATCAGCTTTTCTTCTTTCATCCAGCAAAACATTAAAAACAACTAATACGAAGTAATGTGTACGAGTTTTACTTATTGAAACATTCTTTTTATCTACAAGAAAAGTGCGAATGGTATACGTATAATATAAAGACGACTAGCTCGAAGTAAAAAATAAAATTAATCGATCACACATATACATTTATACACGAGGAGGAAAAAAATAATAGTATTAACGTAATATTCGAATTCCAAATACAAAGTATAATGTACAATAGAAAACAGAAATGGTAGGCGATGAATGATTGTACGTACATTTACACATATACATATTATCAATAGCGTATGCATGTATACATTTCGTATTAATTAATTCAATTAAAAAAAAAATAAAAAAAAAACAAAAAAAAACAAATTATAAACTAGGTAAAATAGAGATGGCGAAACGAGCATGCAAGATTTAACGAGAACGTCTTCGATAAATTCTATTTCACGAGCATTAAAATTTAATCCACATCTCGATATAAAAATAAAACACAGCTAATACATTCAAACAGACTGAAAAAAAGGTACAAAAAAAAGCACCTATAAAAATCATAAAACGAAATTTTATTAACATTTCGCTCGTCCAACTGAAATAACGAAAAATCCATCCATACGTAATCCAAAACCCTCGTAGCCAAGTTAAAAAGCATCTATCAGATGTTAAAACTCTAAAAACACCCCTTCGTTTCGTAAACAACTATATCCACCTGTATAAAAAAAAAAACATATCTTCCTTATAATATTAAAAACTACTTCTAAATGAATAATTCAAAATCCCTTTCCTCTATTTGAACGAATGAAAAAAAAGCCCCACATAAAATATAGCCATTTTATCGTTTCGCCATCTCTAAAAAAAAAAGCGTTTCAAACGTAAACAACACCAACAGTCAAAGAAAATATTAAAAAGATTTTTCTTATAGAAAAAAAAAAATCATCTTCGTTATACGAAAAAGAACAAAAAATAAAAACCACGAGTTAATACTTGTATGTAAAATTCGCGATTTCGCGAAAACCAAAAAAAAAAAAATTGTACTTCGAAGAAACGTGGTTTCGTTAACAAAATATATAAAACTAATACAAAACAACATAGCGTACAAGGGCAAAAGGGGAAGAGAAGAAATCAAAACAATGAAAAGGAAAAAGAAAACAATAAAAATCTAAAACACGAAAATCTCTCTTTACATAAAAGACGGCGATAAAAGTTGAAAAATTGTACGTCAAGCTGAAAGTAGAAAAAAATACGTGGGCGGAGGATAAAATGGGGGAAGGGGGGGAAGGGAAACAAATAACCAAAGAAGAGGCTACGACAAAGGGAATTCGCTATGCGTTGATATTCTTTGTAAAGTTTCGTTTTTACTTCGCGAACTGCTGGACCCTCTTCCGCCGGACGTATTATTACTGTATCCGGAATCGGAGTCTTGACTAAGGGGTTTATTGTGTTGGCGAAAAGTGGTGGTGAAATTTTCGTGCGGCTGGTTACGCACGATGGCCGGATAGTACTGCGGAGCGCCTCCATTGTTACCATGGTGTCGATGGTAGATCGGCTGCTGATGATGGTGCTGGTGTTGATTGTGCTGTCGCAGATGATTCAACACCGGCACCGACTCGTACGGGTTGACCACCGATGGCTGTTGAGCGTTAGCGTTGACTGGCAGTATATATGGTAACCGTGACTGATGATGGGGTACGCGATGGCCGGAATTCGCGTGAGCGTTCATACCGGCTACGTTAGGATACATTTGGAATAACGCGTCCAACAGCAGACCTTCGTGGAACTCGTTCGCGTCCGCCGCGTTCCCGGCTATTTTGTTACGCCAAGCTGTCGCGCCGCGTCTACGATCTAAGCTGCGAGGCCTGCGAAACCAAAGTTATGAATTATTTCGTCGTTAACCAAAGTAGCCTAGGAGGTGAGTTGGGTCCTACTGACGTTTCGAGGGGCTGGGGGGGGGAATGTTTTATGTTTGGATGTTGGAGAGAAAATTTCCCCGAGTTTAAAAAATTATGTTTTCGCCACCAGCTGCGGTTCAATTTTTAGAGGTAGGGTGGGGGGGGTCGGGGAGGTAGAAAATTTTTCGATTACAATTATCTCCGCTACCACTGGTTGTAAATGAAAAAATTTTACACGAAAGTAAAGGGCTTTGGATTTACAAAGAATTAGGTAATATACGTTTTTGTCATAAGACCCATATTTTTTGAGTAATTAGGGCGAGAACAAGGTGCCCTTAGCTCTAAAATGCAGAAGACCATCAAAAATGTTTTTTGAAAATATCTCGCTTGTCGGCATCCAGTGGCGTACCCAGACAAACTTTAAAGAGGAGGGGGAGGGGTCTAGACTTAGTAATGGGAGGAGGGGGTAATAATCGAAATATTATGACTTAAAAATGAATTAAGTAATTTTATTCTTATAAAAAAATTTTACGAATAAATTTTTGGTTTTTAAATTTAAAAAATGACTACACTTTAAAATTGAAAATTAAGTATTTTTTTTTTTTTAGAAAATCTACTTACAACTCTTCGGAGCTGAACTTTATACTTTTGTGGACATTTTATATTTGTAATTTTTATTTTTCATTAATACGTATCGCAAATTAAATTCTTGTAACTTATTTTAAATTTTGAAAATACCACATCACTTCCCTAATTGCCAAGGGAGGGTCTAGACCCCCTGGACTCCCTTGGCTTCGTCAGTATCGGCATATTTATGAGAAAAACATCTCAGTAAAAAAATGAAGAGGAATTTGCAAGCAATTAAGCAGACCCAAATTGCGGGAGGGGGCGTTCAAAAGAGCTGCCCTTTTTTTGTGTATTATGACTACTATTGGACGTAAATGAAAAAAGTTCATAATACAGTAAATGTAATAGAATTTCCAAAAAATTGAGTAATACACATTTTTTTTTTCATGCGGCTC
Organism: Phenacoccus solenopsis; assembly: GCA_009761765.1. Lineage (NCBI taxonomy): Eukaryota > Metazoa > Arthropoda > Insecta > Hemiptera > Pseudococcidae > Phenacoccus > Phenacoccus solenopsis. The sequence continues at coordinate 17,652,255 of CM019755.1, read as the reverse complement.
ATATTTTTTGAGTTATTGAGTAGCCTTCAACCTCAAAATTCCTAATATTATGAAAATTGATTACCCTTCTACGTCACAACTACCTCAGTTAAAAATGAAGAGCAATAAATTGGACGATTGCATTCTCTCCTAGGTCCTATTGGAGAGGCGTTTAAGGGGGTGCGATTTGACTTTTCACATAAATTGTGGTCACCATTGATCGTAGGTGAACGAGATCGGTATTAGAGCAATTGAATTCTTAATAATTTCAGTCACACTTATTTTTTTGCCACAAAAAAGGTAAAGCTGAATGGGGGGGGGGTAGTTCACATTTTCTTCAATGAAATGAAAAGTAACGAAGTTGAATGTCGAAATGAAGAAAGTCTTATTTTCAATAATTTGGATTCATCATTGTTGAATTGTCTCATTGTTTCACTATGAGAGGGGGTGGCTGAGTTGAGGAATCCTCTACAACATCCGAAAATGAAATTTCCTACTCGAAATGTCGTTACGACCCACCTCAGCTCCTGACCGAACGGGGATCAAAGAGGAGGAGACTAGCTCACCTTTTCTGATCTGGTAACGATTGTTGACTTCGATTCTGATACTTCGGAGGGTACTGCCTGCTTCGGCGATTCGGCGGTAAACTCAGATTACGCCCGTTCTGCGTCCTCAGGCAGGGACCTCGATGGCACAGGAATCTGCTCCGGTCATCCGCGTCCGATGAATCCACGTCGCGACACAAATCGTTCCCGGTCGAGCCTTGCAACGAGCTAGCGCCCGAATGGCCTCTGCCCGCCGGCAGTCTATGGTGCTCGCCCAAGCTTAACTCGTCCTCGGCGAATTCATCGTCGCTTCTCGTCAACTCGCGGATACATTCGCTTTCCGCGTCCGACTCGCCCCTATCCACGGAACCTACGTGTGAAAAACATTCATTAATATGCGCTGAATGTCATTCACTTCGTTACAGCTTATCTTAATAATTAGCATTAAATTTAGAGGAAGCGGGGGCAGGGGGATAAAGTTGTATCATCAGAGTTGAGTTTTTCATTTGCACAAGTTCAGATTTGCGAATGACATACAAAGTTGGTCTTTTAATTCCCTCCAAAATCTAATCAAGAGGTATCAATGATCTTTTGAATTTTGGGTCAAAATGAATCCAAAATGGCGGATTATCAAAACTTGAGGAAATCTCAAATACGTCAAATTTGATCCATAAGCGCTGATATGATTGCTAGGGACAAATGTGTGCTATTTCCCAAATTCACTTTCATGTGATGTTGGGGGAGGAGAGAAGAAGGGGCCAATGTCCTCAAAATATGGCGGAGGTAAACAAGAGTTCAAAAATGTTCGATTATGACGTCATATGATAAAATGGACCCATGTATCAAATGTATTTTATTTTAAGCTTCTCAAGTGCATTCAGAAGGGAATGAAGGAAAAAACTGCTTTTTGAGGAAGTTTTGAGTGGTGAAATTTCTTGAATCTTTCATATCTTCAAGCTAAAACAATCTACAAAAGTCAAACATTATATGGGATGTTAGTTCGAGACCACAATATGATTACTTCAATTTCGATCAAAATGGATTCAAAATAGCGGATGATCAAAACTTGAAGTAGGCTTGATGAGCCTCAAATATATCAAAATTGATGAATATGGACTCGTACGATTTCTGGAAATGAGAAAAAAAAATTATACTGTAAACGAAATCCACTCTCATACATGGTATTGAAGGGGACGAAGAGCTAAGGGGGGGGGGGTTAAATGAAAGGTCAGAAATTGTTCATTACGATGTCATATGATTAAGAGAGCTGAAGTAACTAACGTACTCCACCTTCATCTTCTCAAGTCGGGTAGCGGTATTGGAAATTGTAGGGGATAAATATTAAGTTTTTAATATTGGAATCAACGCTCCTAAGTAGAAAAACTATGTGCCACAAGCCATATTGAGGGATGCCCAGATACTTGGAAAGGTTGATAACTATGATACGAAATTTAAATGTCCATCATAATTATAAATAAACGTGAATGGAATATCACCGGAAGAAAACGTGATTTTCATTATTATCCAATCGTAACATCAAAAAGTTGGGGGAGGGTCAAGAGCCTTGAAAATGGATGAAGATAAAAAATGAATTCATTCGGACAAGCTATGATGTATCAAAGCACACCTCATGTACAAGGTGACTCTAATAATTTTGTTAAAAAAATCTTCAACTAGCGCTCCTAGCAGATTCTATTTGGTACTTCAAATTATCAGATATTCCTGGATATTCGGTGCATGACGGATTATTGCAAATCTTTCTTGGAACAATAGCGTTGATGGGTACTCGTTATTTGGATTTTTTGTTTTCTTACCGGGTGACTACCGAAGGCCATGAGATCAAAAATTCCTATTTTTAGGGGTAAATTTATGCGAAATAACCTCATAATGTTTGATTTATGCCCAGGGTTGCCGTGATCCGGATCCTATTTTTAGGGTTGACACGTGATCCGTGATCCGGACAGAAATGTAAACGATTACTGATGATATAATCGATCATAATTTTGAAAATAATCGTCAATAATCGATTAATCGTCACGATTAATCGGCTCTTAAGTGCTCTTTATTGTTTTATTTTTTGGTTTGCGATTTGCGAACCTATAAGTGTTTTAAAAAAAAGTGACGTAACATAGACTTCGTCCAATAGTTTTTCGGCATTTACTAGGTATTGTTACAAAACCAAAAAACAAAATAATCGACTGATTAATCGATGTACTGCCGATTATTAACGATTATTGGCATCGCGAGATTAATCGTCGATTAATCAAGAATCGTGACACCTCTGGATCCGGATCAGTTTTCAGAAGTAGATTCGTGATTCGTGATCCGATTCATTTTCCCAAACGGATCATTATTTCACGGATCATTTTATTTTTGCTCCATAAAAAAAATTCTATGTTCTGAAACTCTGAAACTAGTTAATTTTTATTTGCAAAATTGTTTTGCATTTTTGCAAGTGTAAAAAACGTGTTTTTCAATCAAAATTGAAGTGTTTTTTTTTTTTACTGCGATTATTGCTATTACGCTACACAAACTGTAAAAAAAAATGATTCGTGATCCGCGATCCAAATCTTTTTTGGAGCTTGATCCGTGATCTGGATCATGTGGTGGGTTATGATTCTTGATCCGATTCATTTTTTATGAAGACCGTGGCAACACTGTTTACCCCTAATAAACGATAAAAATAAACCATCCATCACCTATACGTACCGTTAGATAACTCCTCGTAGACTGGATTATACAAATCTTGCGAGCAATACCTATGATCTGGCCTGGGTGCTGGACAATACTGGCTTTCAGGTCTGCTCGCCGGAGAACATATGAATACCGGTGAATGACTAATAACGTAACTATTATGATGCGACTTAACATCTAGCATCTGAAAGTGTAGAAATACAACCACATCAGCATACCCGAATAAATTACTTCAATCGCGCGTAAATAACATTACCAAGAACCGAGGCTTACTTCGATAGACGACGGCTGCTGAACGGCGCGGGGTCCAACGTTCGCCAAATCTTCGTAAATTAACCCGTTACCGTGGGCCACGTCGCATCGATTCTGCGGCGACGACTTACACGGCAAAAAGTTCTGCATTTTCTTCTTATGCCTGCGTCACATAAACACCGTTAACAATATTAACTCCACCACTTCCTTCATCTAAGTCTTTGTGCGAAATTTAATTAAAAACTTCTCCTCGCCTCGAAGCGACGTCGAAAAATCGTCTACTCATGGTACGACAACTAGAGCCGAATAACTTATCGAAAAAAACTTCCATTTCAAAGACCATAGAGACAAAACGTTAAAAGATTTCTAATTAGCAAATTCAAAAAACTTTTCTCCTCCTTTCAATATCGTCGAGAAAAACTCGCACCGCCGATCCAAGTCGCGTAGCGAAAAACTAACGGGGCGCGCGTTGGCAGATTTTTCTTTCAGGTCTTACCTACCTCTTAATTTCAATCGTTCCATTATCTCGACACTCCATCGCGCGTCTAACGAACAGTCTGGCGCTTCATTTAAGCCAGCCTGACTAAAGGTAGTGCTCGCGTACCACAGTGTCGACAGTATACCACGACTTTCCATCATTTACCGCTTCTTAACGTCGATCTTATTATTCTAACGCGGTCGTCCTCGTCTCCTTTCATCTTTTCCATTTTCATACACTCGACTCGACTTCGCCTCCCTTCTCCGACGTATCGCGAACGAAAACCGCAGTAGCCGCATTAATTAGTACAACACGATGTAACTTATTACGCGGCACCCTTCGTGCACTCCAACTTACGCGTTACTTTCGCTCGTCGTAATGCGACTCGGCTTTTTCTCGCCATTAGCATCGTTAATGTAATACCGAATACACCGAGGGTACCCTCTTCCATTCTCCCCGAATGCCGGCATTCTCTCGGGCACCTAAATCTTGTTATGCATTCATGACCATCGAACGAACACGTACTATAGTTCCACAGGCTCGGTATTTCGACTCGGTAATTTATGGTAATCCGAAGGAATTTCGTTAATTTAACCCAATTCGCTATTCGTTTCTACAGTACAAGGACCTACGTTGGGCGCCACTAATTTTACGTCCGCACTATTCGAGTAATAAATTTTGGTCTCAAGGTATTCTTTGACAATAGTTTGGAAATATCTGTGTAGAAACAAGAAACTATGACTTCGAGGATATTAGTAAAAGAAAAAAAAACTCTCAACGGTTCAATGTCATTCTCATTCATGAAGGATTTTCAGAACAGTACAGTTCATGTTAATTCTTGGTGCACCTAATTAGTGTTTTGATTGAAATGAGATGAGAATTGGATATTATTAGTACATAATGTATGACATTTGAAAATTTTAAATTTCAAATTGACCCAAAAATCGAAATCCCCATACCTCAAAAACTTACTAGAATAAGTGCAACACTTGAGAAGTCGAGATTTCAAATTTGAGCACCTCCATAACTCAAAAAGGGACAAATTTCAGCTTTTACATTTCATCTTGATGGAAACACTACTCTTGATTTAAAAAATAAGAATAAATAAATAAGTTGGAACAAGCGGAATCAAATCATAGCTGCAAAACTGCGGCTAGAACCAAAACTAGAATCTGAAGAAATCGAGAATGATTCAAATAACTAGAATTAGGACTGAACCTAGAACCAAAACTACAACCAGAACTTGGGAAGAACCCAAAATGATTTAAAAACTGAAACCAGCACTAAAACTGGAAGCAAAACAGCGGGAACTAGAACTTGTGAAAATCCAAAACAATTTAAAAACTATAAACAGAACTGAAACTGGAACCCCCAACAACAGAAACCAGAACCCTGGTAAAACCCAAAATGATTTAAAAACTGAAACTAGAACTAAAATTGGAAGCAAAACAACGGGAACTACAACTTGTGAAAATCCAAAACAACTTAAAAACTATTAACAGAACTGAAATTGGAATCAAAACAATTGAAACTAGAACTCGGGAAAAACCCAAAATTGTTTAAAAACTGAAACTAGATCTGAAACTGGAACCAAAACAACCAAAACTAGAACCAAAGCTGAAACTAGAACTAAAACAACTGCAATCAGAACCCTCGAAAAATCCAAAACTATTTCAATACCTGAACCAGAACTCAAACTGGAATCAAAACCTCTGAAACTAGAACCTGCGAAAACTTCAAAACAATTTAAAAACTGGAACCAGAACTGAAACTAGAATCACAAAAAATGAACCTAGAACCGGAACTATTGTGTAAAAAATTTGGAACTGAAACCAAACTCAGAACAAAATGATGAGGCTCAGGATTTTTAATCTTTCTTTTTTGGATTTGGAGTTTTCACATTGCGCAACAAAATGAACTGGTTATAAGGATGTTATGACTCGGATATAAAAATTTTTGTACTCAAAATTTAATAATTACCATAATTGAAAGAACTGAAAATTTTCAATTCATATTTCAAATCACGATAGAAATTGATAATTTTCAAAGAATTTTAACTTAATTTATGAAATTGCTAATGAATGACAAGCAAAGAATCTCGATTTACTTAGTTAAAAATCACTATTGAGGTATTTCCTGAAACTGGAACTAGAACCAGAATGGAAACCAAAACTGGAAAACCCAGAACCAAAACAATTTCCCAACTGTAACCACAACCAAAATTAGAGCTGTAAACTTGGAACCAGAACCAAAACCTCAAACTTCAACCCAGAACCAAAACTATTCGAATTTTACAGTCTTCGATCAGATTTCAAATTTTCAGAATAACCAAAAATGGAGTTAAGAGTCGAGTTGAAATACTACTGAGAAAACGAACATCAATTTTAAAACTTCTTAAGGAGTCAAAAATAAAATCAAAGTAGCTGGATTATGTTTAAAATTTTCAGAAATATTAATAATAAAGTCGGAGCTATGTTTGAGCATTGCTGAGGTAGCTGGAGTCAAACTAGATTCCGGAGCGGAGTTTGGAAACTCCACGTTGCATCATGAGTTGTTTATTGTTGTTCACTCCACAATAGTCAACAGTTAACTGAGCTCCAACAACGTCTCCCTTAGGACAACATCGAAACAGTGTTGCTCTTGAAGAGAGAAAAAAAATCAACCATATAAATATATTCTTCAGATGGTATATTTTCCTACGTTTCTTCCCATCAGCTAATATATTGGGTTTGTTGAAAAGAAAATGACAATGTATTATTTCGACAATAATTTCAACTCTCTCAACAAAATTTCTAATTTTCAGAGACGCACAAAAAAATAATGAGAAACGAAGTCTCGCGTAATTAAAACTTGTACTACAATCCAGTGTCACATTTGACGTTCAAGGAGTCTTAATTGAGAAAGTTTGATGAATCACAGTTTCATTAATTTTCTCATTCCAGTGACCTTCAAAAATATCTCTTCATGTTGAATTTCGATACAGAATTTCGAAAATATCTTCCGACTCGTAAGCATTTCATTGTGTTTAATTAAACATATTTTTTGTATTTACAAAGATACTATAGAGTTATTATAATAACTGGTCTAGGTTCTGATTGGTCATATGTTACCCGCGTAATGACCAATCATAAGGCTAGAATGCGATAAAATGTAGGTAGTTTCATTTCTACCTTCCTAAATAATATCGTTCAGTTTTCAGTGAACGACTGAAATTCGTTTGTGATTTGAATCATCAGCTGATTTGTGTTTTTATTTTACGAGTTAGTCGAGGTAATTTACCACATCCCAACTTGCTGATTGGTTGTTACATACGTGACGTATGACCAATTAGAACATAGACCAGTCATTATAAATACTCTATTGAAATGTCATCAGTGTTGCCAATTCGAGACGAGAAAAAATTCCAATTAAAATTCCACTCGAATAAAAAACCTAAACCGAATGTACTTACTTCCATGCTAATGCAAACACAATCAAAGCACCGGCCAACAGCAATGCCGAACAGATGACCAATATCGTTAGCGTTGGTATGGCTGGATTACTGTGGTATCCTGCGTCTATCACCTACGAAAAAAAAATAAACGTTTCGCATTACTCCGCGAATTTATTACATTCGGCATATCGTAAAAATCGCACTCCCTCGCCAAAACAGCCCTTGCTTATAAATAAGATTTTACACGCCCAGATATCTCGAATTATGAAAAACATTCCTACCTTTCCCGGCTCACTCGGTGTGGCAAAAATACGAGAAAAAAGGGCGAACCTGCTATACGAATAAAAATAATAAAAGAAGCTCCAAATAGGGGGAAAATATACGAAAAATAGCCGCTATCGTAATCTTTTCAAGTGATTCCGAGCGCCGTACGGATTACTCCGACAGAGAAAATCCGCCTCGGTCGAACGTTAACGGTGACCGATGGACCGTGTTCGATGGGTATTTTATGTCTACGCTAGTACCCGTTTTCCTCTCGCTAACGTCTTCAGACCCCCTCGAGCCGTCGTCCAAACGGAAAATTTTCACCTCCAGGTGCGCCAGCCAGGCTATTTTTCACTCGTACCGTCTTCTCGCCGGTTTTAATAACGTCGTTATTTTAGGCCCGCTCCAAAATAACAATTCCAACAACCTCCTCGTAAAGCGGCCACTTTGCATGCGTAACACGATTTTTGTAAGTTATCATTTTGCGCCGCCTGTATCGTTGTTTCTTTCGAATTCATCTACTCCTTTTTTCCCTCCTTGCACATTTCATTACCTACACTACCGATGACGATACCGAATTTTACGTAGACCTTATAATTAGTCGACGAAAATGTTCGAGATCAGCGTGAAGCCAATGTAAAAAATTGAAAAAAAAACAAAACAAAAGTAATAATAAACCACCAAGATCTGCGAACAGGAAGGAAAAGCGAAAGGTGAATCACTTCTCGTTCGGGTTAGTAATATAAGCGAAGAAGGGAAGTACAAAAAAAAGGAACACCGTGATATTATTCATTTTTTCGAAATAAGAAACGCTTAGTAAGCGTTTCGTGTCCGCCATAAAAATTAAGCGAAACGTTGCCATGTTAAGGTGAAGAAAAAGAAAAATTAACCAATAATAAATTAAAAAAAAAAAAAATAAAAAGAATTTTTACATAAGATCTTGCAAAAATGAATAAGGTTAGTCCAGCTCTTCCTCTTCCTCTTCCAGATCTTCAGTGCCTCTGGCCTTTGTAGCAGTACATCGCAAGTAAGTGAAGATGAGTAAGTAAGTAAAAGAAAAATCTATGAATAATTTTAAAAAAATTAAAAACGTTCAAAAATAAAAAAAACTGCAAGCACCCATACGGCATCATTATAGCTGAGTTTTTAATGGGGGATACACTGACATTTGCAAATACCGCTATTGACCTCTTCAACTGATTCTGCGAGGGTATATTTGGGATACGATACAATCCTTTGCTCTAGCCACGATACTAGGTCTATAGGTAAGACATCTCAAGCTTTCCTCAAATTTCGACGATTCGCTATACTGCATTTATTTTGACCTTAATTTCAAAGATTCCTAACACCATATATATGAAATGTTGCACCTTCTACGTGGATTTGTGAAGAGATATGAACGATTCGTACTCACTACATCTCTTCAAATTCACTTGAGGAACTAACACTTGGAGATGTTAGATGTTGATGTGGCACCCTTCACCTCTGGTCCTCCCCAATATTATTTTTCTCAAAAATTAAAGCAAATTATCATACGCAGTGGCTCATACGTACGAGAAACAACTTCTAATAAATTTGATGAATATCTCCTCAATGAATTTCGAGCGATTCTTAAAGGCATCTGCTATGCTCTCACAGACGGAAAACAGACTGGAACATGAAATAAAAATGTCCCTCTCCCCTGACTCTTTTTCCAAATCAAATAGACTACAATGACCGACCTTGGAAAAAAAATAAGCGAAAAATAATGTTGAAAAAAATTTCATCAATAAAAAAAAGTATAAAAAACATGAAACAAGTGAACACTGCTTCAAAAAATTTATAAACATAATTGAAAAACTAAAACAATGCTTGGAAACGGAAAACTGTTGAAAAATTAATAGACAACAAAAATAAAAAATTTCGAAAAATGAAAAAGTCTAAAATTCGAAAAATATTCCTGAAAACAGCAAAAATTGGTTGTTGCTAAAAAAAAATTCAAAAATGAAAAAACCTTGAGAAGTTCTTATAAGTAAAAAATTTGATGAATAAAAAAAATTAAGAATTTGTTTAATAATTTTCGTGATTGGATTTTTTTATTATAATAATTTTTTTAATATTTAATTAAATTTTTTTACATTCAATTCTATTAAATCAAATTAGTTTTTTTGATAAATACGGTAAAATTGTTTTTATGATGGAAAAATTGAAAAAATTTCAGACAATTAATAACCATTTCAAAATATGAGAAATATTGAAGCATTGAAAAATTTGAAAAAGGCTCAATAATAAACCAAAAAGTTATAAAATGAGATAAAAAATTCTCAAAGAACTTATTTTTCAATTTTATTATTTTATAGGGGTGCTTATAGAATGCGGCTGGGGCAGGTACTAGAGGGAAGGGATTGGGATTCAATTTAGCTAAGCTTTTGAGTTTGAGTTTAATAGAAGCTTGGGATTAGATGGGGGGGGGGGGGTTGTAGGAATGACACTTTTTATGAAAATGTAAACAAATGCGTTATATTTATGCAAGTAGCCCCTCGTAATTGGCTAAACTAACTGTGTAGGGACACTCGAATATTTGTAAAATAAAATACAATAAAATTTTCATCCAGAGTATTCATTTCCATTATTGTTGTCTTGGACTGTTAAAGTAATTGTAACAAAAAAGCCATGTAATCAGTAATAAAAACCCTTGAAAATTGTAAAAAAAAAAAAATTATGAGGAAAGTTTTAATCAAAGAAGAGCTACCATTTAACCGAGACTCTGAAAAAAGAAACCAAATAAAATAAAAATAAACCAAAAATAAATAAAAGAAGAGAACAAAAGCAAAACGAAAAAAGTAAATAACTTTTTACGGGGTGACGAGGAGGGAAAGAGGGGAAGAATGAAATGAGACAAAAAACTAATATAAACATAAAATTAAATAAAAACAAAAAAAACTCAAAGTAAAATGAAAAAATGAAAAATGTATGAACAATTAAAAAACCCGAAATCCAATACATTTTACAGAATGATCCCACTAATATACTCCACTTACTGAATTTCCTTCACACAACCGCCTTATACCCATTCCTGTAACTCTACTTAAACATGCCTCTAGCCCAGCGCTGTACAAGGCGTCAAAAAAAAAAAAAAAAAAAAAAAAAAGAGTATTATTGAATTATTAGTTCATTTATTGGACTATATCATTCCATATAATTTTATTTTTGGCGCGTTTCTAGCCACAGTGGCAGTAAATGGAGCGTAAAAAAAATACAGAGCAAATGAGCCTCAGGAAAAAAATAATAAGTAAGAACAGAAATTAAAAAAAAAAAATGATAATAATAAATGATAAATAATGAAAGATTTATGTAACTAAAAGTGAATAAAAAGAGCACCACAGAGAAAAAACTGATCACAGAACAAATTATTCAAAGAGATGCAATAGAAAAATAACAAATACAAGTGAATGAAAATACCAAAAAAAAAGTATAATTATTGTAAAATTTGAACTGAAAACCCTTCCAATTTTCTCCCACTAAAACAAATTCGAAACATCGTACATAAATCAAGTTCTCGAAAGAACTGATGAATTAATAAAACAAATTTGAAAATAATAATAATAAAAGATGAAACGAATTACGCCAACCAGCGTAAATCGCAAAGAAACAACCCTCGAAAAAAATACTTCGAATAAGAGAAACTCATACCCTAAAATGAAAAAATCAACAAAAACCTCACCATCCGGATAAAGAATCCGACGGACAAAGAAACAACAAGAAAAATTCTCTCGCTAAAAGAACAGAAAAAAATCTCGAAAAAGCTCGCAGTGATAAGATCGAACACTCTAATTGGAAATATAACGGTTTTTCTTGTCTTTCAAGCTGTATTTATTAGAAAAAAGAAGGGGAAAAAAAGAAAAAAGAAAGCGAAATAAACTCTAATGGAAACTTCACCCACACCTTATTGCTAACACAGCCCGGAGCATTCGAAACCGCGTTTTTTCCACACTTCGCTCGCGTCGTCGTCGATGTCTTCGAGAAATAAAAAAATCCTCCGAACGCAACGAAATTCATTTTTGCCAATCCTACGCGGTCTACTCGTTGCTTTCATTTCCATATTCTCTCATCTTACTGGCGTATTTCATTTTACGCGCCAAAATTTCCCAAGCGAAACTCCCGCAGTTCGTCACTTTACGCACGTAACAATCTCCAAGCAAAAACCACATCGAGGGAAAAAACGCCGGCAAATTCTAACGAAAAAATTAACAATTTCCGACGAAACTTTTTCCAACAGATAATCACACTACGGTGAACAGTAAACGAGAAAAAAGCTTGTACCTTTGAAAAAAAAAAACTTACTCGATTTCTATCCCGTTACGAGCTTTTCGCTAAACAAATTTCTGAAATAATATTTTTTCGGTACTTTTAACGTACAAGTTGCATTTGACATTGTAAAAAGCCATTTCGTCGAAACTCCTTCATTAAAAAAAAACAACAACAACTTTTAAAAAACGTTTAAAACTTTTTCCAAAAAAACTTTCTTCGCGACTTTTTATTGTTCTTAATTTCTTGTGTAGTTTCGTACCCGTAAGATTCGCTCGGTCTTTTTTTCTTTCTTTCGAGCTTTTCAGTTATTTTCCTTTTTTGTCTATTTCTTTCGAACAGGTTTTTTTTTTGGCCTCGAACAACAAACTTTTTATAATGCAGCTTATACTTATTTTCGTTTCATAACAATTCTTTTTTAAATTGCTTTCATACTTTTTTTATTCGTTTTTTCTTTCACTCTCTTCACCTTCGCTGTTCGGGTTATTTTTCGACGTGAAAGTAGTTAATTTGTGAAACGAAATCGCGTTATATTCTTCGTTCACCAACGCCTTTCCAGTTTCCACTAACTCGCTACATAATTGCAATGAAATATCCGTTTAAATATCTCTAGACGCGAAAAAGAAATTACTCAATTGCATTACGCTTTCGCAGGGTAATGAAGAAAAATATAAAAAGTAAAAAAACGCTCTCTTCGTCTCCTTTGAACCTCTACTCGCTCAATATTCAGAGTCTCGAATAAAAATAATAATAATAATAATAATAAAAAAAAAAAATAAAATAAACTGGTTCATCATTGGAACTGAGTTATAAACTGGGCCTTGGGGCTTATTTACATTTAAAAAAATCATTGTCAAAAAAACCACATTCCCATCTTATTCCTTTCAAAACTAAACACGAAGTTCAATTTGAAATATGTAGCACTTCTAGTCCACAAGAAACACAAAAGCTCATATTTTTCAAATCTTAACCGTTGGAGGTTTCTCAAACCTACCTCAAATGTTGCCTATACGTCATTTTAGATTCATTTTTGATCGATTTAAAGTCAACTTCAATACACAAAGTTTAACCTTTCTAGTTCAATTAAATGAGGAGTTGGGCGAGATTAATGAAATTTCTAACCTGTTTTCCCTCCAAAAACCATCTAAAAAATTTTCGACTTTTCGTTTACCCTACCATCACATTTTACAGAACAATAACCCCTCCTTCTCCCCTTCAAAATCATGCGTGAAGCTGAAATTGGCATAAAGCAAACTTTTTGCTACTAGTAATCATATGAGTCCACATTTATCAAATCTGAGCAATCTGAGGCTCCTCGAGCCTTCCTTACATTTTGACCATCCGCCATTTTGGACCCATTTTGATGCTAAGTTGAAGGGTCATATTGTGGTCTTCAACTAACTCCACATATGTAATTTCAGCTTTCCAGGTTGATTTAGTGAGGAGATATGGAAGATTCGAGAAATTTAATGACTCAAAACTCCCTCAAAAAGACGTTTTTTGCTCAAACTCCTCTTTAAATGCACTTAGGAGGCTAAAATTTGGAAATGTTGGTGTCCGTGACTTACTCTTTCATGCAAACCCAAAGATTAAAATTAGAAGCAATTTTTCTTCTCTCCACTCCTTCTCAAATTCTGAGTGAGCCGCCATTTTGAGTTGAAACGAAAAATAAAAAAAATTAATTTTGCAGAATTCCACAAATAGTCTCTCATCAAATTTTCAACAATTTTCATCCATATTCACCGGCGTCTAAAATATAACTTTTCGGGACCTGTGGTGGGGTGAGGGTAGGAAAATCTTTCAATTATTTATACAAAAGGTAGGGAGCAGCAAATGGAGAACCATTTCAGATTTGCCACTATTCATCTGAGACCCGAGGAGTGAATCTAGGTAGGATGGCACCAAAGTGATTTGACCTATAACAGGTTAAATCATTCCGGCTGGCCACCAAGAAATTTTAATAAATTTCTATTGGTTCTCCCAGCCACAAGAGTCTGAGATGGTTTGAGAACAACAACCAATGAAGATGAAAAATATTTGGTTCTGAATGACGTCAATATGAGCAGCTAAATGTACATGTGGACTTATCACTTTTGCGGTGTAAGAGGAGAGATCGAAATTGATGCCTTATTGGCTGTTGATATTATCAACTCACAGTTGCTCATACTGACGTCATCAGTAAACACTGGGCTTGAAGAAACAAAGTTGAAATTTTTCACGTGATCTCAAATGGTGTAACAGTGTTATGGGTCAAACCACTTTAGCATAGCACCACATACTGGGTCTCAGATTGTTAAAATTTGTATATAAACATATACAAATAGATATGGCACTACGATCCGAAGATCCATGCAAAAATTCGCCAAACAACTCCTACATATGCAACTCGCAAAGAAATGACCTTTAACACAGTAAAACAATCCGAGACCCAAAACGACCTTGGATCATCAAAACAGGTCTCGGATTGATATTACCATATCCAACATTGGGACTGCCTTTACTACAGTATACCTTTCTGTCTCTATATATATACATATGCCACTATCCTAGTCAGGACCTGGACGTAGATACCAAACAGACGTTTCGAGACCCGGTCTTATTTAAAGAGCTAGAGATGCGTTGGCTTTTTGGAAACGACTTGAACATAGCATTTTAGGAACCTTTAGAGGGAGGTAAGAAAAATTCAAAATTCACGTAAAGAAATGACATGCAAACATTCTTATGAGACACGCCTCAGATTTATTACTATCCTTGTCAAGCTCAGGTGAGTCTCTCTAAGATAGCACTGTATCCAGGACTACTCAAGGTTTGTATTAAAATGAAACCTATATACGCTCAAATACACACACCAAACGTTGCGAGATCCAAAAGGGGTTGGATCGGGTCTCACAACGAATGCAGCATTTTCAACATCGGGCTTGACTTTACCGTAGCATATCTAATTGTTGATTGATTTTTCCAGTGAGTGTTATATTGAATGAACAAAGAACATGAGTTGTGAGCTATGCTTATCGCTCGTAGCACATTTATATATATACACCAAAAGTTGGACACTTGCCATATGATTGCAAAGTACTTGCAACACAAAGACATGAAATCCCCCTCCTCGACAGCTCCTTCGCAAGTTAGGTACGCTGTAATAGCTATTTAAAAAAATTAAAAACTCAGCTAATAACAACGCGATAATTCCAGTAACACGCACATCGTCACAACGTATCGCAACTACATTCCATTCAAATATCAATAAATTCGCCAACATGGAGGTAAATAAGCTTTCGCCAGCCATCAACCATGCTCTCTAATTATCTCTGATGTCTTTCAATCCGTGTATTATTACCCGGTTCGCTGGCTTTTCCAAAACATCCGGTTTCGACGCTCTTATCGGACACAAAACACCTACGCCCCGGGTATACGCGAATTTGGTAATTAACGCGCTTTAATTGATTCAGCACACAGTGTTTTTCGGCGCTTGATTGAAGCTGACGAGAGCAGATGCCCGAAATGTATTACAGATATGCCAGCTCATCCTCTACTGGTCACCATTCACCGGCCAACCCCTCCGCTCTAACAGGTATTATAAAACAAGGGACTAGCTTTCATTCCGCCCCGCTGGATGAGATTTTCGACACCGTCGAAATCGCGAAATGTAGAGATCTAATGCGAAACCCAACAAATGCTGCCCTCCAAACTGCGAATTATTAACTCGCTTACGTGCTCGTATATCTCGAGAGAAAGAGCTATGCTTATCGGGTGCTATTTACGTTGATTCGATTTTATTCGCTTCGATGGAAGTTTTTCGCGCCGAAGACCGTCAGCGAACAGCTGAACTCTTTTGTAGTCCTGTACATCTTAAATTCCCAAAACAAATTTCTTTCATAAATATACGAGACTCCATTTCTACGTGGCGTGTGTATTTCATAGGGGGTTCGAATACTCCCAAAAAAAGGTTCAGTACAATTTTGCTCTACACTAAATTTCCTACGATTTTTACACGAGCATTTTCTTTCGACGATCCATAGGTGAGGAGTTAGGAGTATTTGAAATTTTCAAGAGATCATATTCTGATCACCAACTAACCCCACATAAAAAGTTTGATTTTTTTAGATTGATTCGGTGAGGATATATAAAAGATTACGGAAATTTCAGGACTCAAAATTTCCTCACAAAGCAGTTTTTCACTATAACTCCCTTCAAAATGTACGTAGGAAGCCGAAATTTGGATATGTTAGCGTCCGTGACTCACTTTTCCATATCAGATCAAAAATGAAAAATCTAAGCTATTTGCCCCTTCTCCAGCCTCTCTTAAAATTTGAATGATTTGCCATTTTGAGGTGTATCGAAAAAACAAAAAAATACTTTCGTCGCATTTCTAAGGAGAGTCTCTCATCAAGTTTTAAGCCAATTTCATGAATATCCGCAGGCGCAAGATGCGTGGAAAAAATATTATACACTATACCAAAAAGTTGGGTACTTGCCAGATGATCACAAATGGTCTGAAACACAAAGATTTGAAAACCCCACTCTCCCCCTACGCACCTTTCCTAAATCAGGTAGGCTATAATAGCTACTGAAACCCACCAGCGCAATGTGGAGTACAGTGCCACAAGGAAAGTATTACATGAATTTCTTTTAATACTTTTATTTTGAGTTGGAATTCACTCTCGTGAATTTTGTTTAATTTTCATAGGATAAATAATTCCATATTATTACTGTTCGGTTTTTCAAACCTTAAAACAATTTCAAAACATTTTTCGCTTCTTCGCAAAATTTTTTTTTTCATTTTTCCCAAATCTCTTATTATATTTTTCTTAGATTTTCATTGTTTTATTAAGTTTTTAAAAGATTTTAAATTTTTTTTCTACGATTTATCTCATTTCAAATTTCATAAAAAGTTTTTTGTTAACGTTTTTAAGGAGCGCAGACATTTTTTTTAACTTGGAAAAAATTTTAATTTAATAAATTCTTTCACTTTTACACTCTTCTTAATCTCACACTATCGTGAAAAACGTAAAACTCGCAATTCCACCAACCCCTTTCAACTTCGACATTCTTGCCGAAACTCCGGAGCTCATCTCGACGATTCTTCCTGCCCCCTTTCCGACTATAACGATATTTATCAAATACCGCGGCTAAAGTGAATTTACGACGTGCCTCCGCGTCACAAGGTTAAAGATTTCCATCTCGACGTAAAAAGGAATCTGTATTGAGATTGTCGACTTCCTGATTTGTGAAAGGAAATTCGACGGGAACTCGTTTTTCCATGAAAAACGCCTTACCCAGCTCACCGGTATTTCGGGATAATGAGTTTTTTCTCAGATTTTCGCAAAGCACATGTTCAAACGGTCGCTACACCGATACCATCTCATTTCAGCGAATAAATACGGCGAGAGTCACACAGACTAATTTCGCTAATGTCGTATACGCTTCAACAACCCATTCTCGGATATATCGGACTCTTGGAATTGACTCCATTTGAAAAATTAAAAGCGAAGAAAAAACAACCGCTGTAATCGTTAAATGTACTCACAGTCATAACATCACAGCTCTCGTAATCCGCTATCGTAATTTCCGCGCAATCTGCGACCTCGGATAGAAAAGGTGGTCTAGGAGGTGGAGGTATCCTAAACGGTGGCGGAGGCGGTCCTGGACAATCGCATTCGTATTCCGGACTATCTAATTCCCAAAGGGCTGGTAACGAGTTATCTGCTTCTCCGGCATCGCTGGCCGGCGATCCAATCTCCATAACCTAAAACAATAACAAAAACATTCATATACGTTCCGTACAGTCGCGTCGTTCGCGCTCACTATAATCGAATTATCGTAATAAACCATTTTACAACGTTTCGCCACGCGCAAATTACACTCGCCAACCCACGCGCTGCCGCTACGACAGCTCCGCGCAAAAACCGTTTTTAATCAAGACACATTCCGTCGTTCGACGACGACACGAATCGCTCGCGTACCTGTACAAATATGTGTAATTGTTTTGCCTCCGTCTACCCTGCCCCCGAGATCCCTTCAAAATACCTCGTTTCGAGGAATCACGAAAACGCCGTCGCTACACGTCTTCGGCTGCTCGCCCCTTTGATGTACGCCTCAGACGAGCGACGCTTTATCGCTTCGAATTCCTCGTCTCGACGCCGCCTCGCTCCATTTTGAGAAACCCGACTTCGGCACCGGAAATCGCAAAGTTTTCAAAGGGCAAAAGGCGAAATGCCAACGAAACATTTCACCCAACTTCGACGGCGAAAAGTAAAGAGGGAAAACCGTAGGCAAAGACGAAATCTCACCTCATCCCCGTACCCACGGTTCACCCATACGCTACCGCTTTCGCCCTTTCTCCGTTCGCGTGTATCGAAAAAGGCGCGTTTTCCGAACCTATTATCATTTTCTTGAAAGTGAATTAAGTTGACACCGCCAGGCGCTACGACACGCTCTTCAAATACCCATCCGGGAAGACGTCCGCAAACTTTCGCTCTTTAACTTTTATCATTTTATTTCGCACACACGAGTTCGTCGTCGTCGTCGTCGTTTTTATCTTTTTGAGGCAATTCGCCGCTCGGCTTACACAGAATATGTCTCTTTGATACCTTTCGCTCGACGACTCGCTTATGTAGCGTCACCTCTTGCTAATATATATTTTCTTTTGAAACTTTCCCTTCTTCCGCGTCACCTTTTGTTGGCCTCTTTTTTACGTACGCTAAAGAAAGACTGACTAGGATCTAGATAAAATCGACCTTTTTTTTTTCTTCGAGTTACACGACAACCGTGGGCAAAAGTAACGTCAGTCTTTCTCTTCGCCTATTGAGATAAACTACCCTTATTTCACTACCTCAAAAACGGAAAACTGTAAGGATTTCGTTGCATTGCAGTAACGTCGATTATTTTTTCAAAGTATGCTCAATCAATGTCATAACCAAGAAATACAATGAAATCTAACATCATAAAACACAACAAAACAATAACCATCAACAATTACATCTAATTATAATGCGATCATCATTATAATATAAATCAACTTTTCAAACGAGATCAATTGCAGCGAGGACTCATAATATTGATTTCAAATTACATACGATGTAAATCAGTATAATGAAGACTACTCATAACGATGAATTTATATCATTAGGTTATTATGTCACTTCCAGAAAACAATATCTTTAGTAATTGATTTCGATGTTCAAGTCATTATAATAATGCTAATCAATAATGTGATAATTTGGGACATTATTACAATACACTATGATGAGCAACATTATTATTTGTAATCAATACTCTGACATTTGAATTATAATTCAACATTATTATGAATGATCATAAACTATGATACCCACATCAGTAAATCACGACGAATACAAAGCTGACTTGTTTAAGATGTTATAATGTTGACTTGGTGGACGCTCAAGTCAATAAATTAACAATTAAAACCATCATCTAGATAATTCAATGTAATGCGTACATCATTAAAATAATAACATATTGCTTATAATGATCAAAGTAACGTCACAATAATTCATCATAATACATAAATTATCGCAATGATGACTAATTGTAATACATATTAGCTGATTATAATCTACAAGACAACATTATGATGATGACTAATTATAATGTTCATTAAATTATAATAATGATTCATTACAAAGCTGAAATCATCATAAACATTACACATTACAATACTCAAACTATTGTAATGATGACTGATTGAATGTACGAGCAATTAAAATAATGACTGAATTGATTATATGTTCGAGTAATAATAATTAATGATCGTCATAATGACCAACTATTTATAAGATAAAACTGTCATAACGATAATGGACTATAATGCCTAAATCATTACAGTGATAACGGACTAATAATAATGCTCAAAGTATTACAATGATAATTCATCACAATATTCAAATTATTGCAATGATCGCTGATTAAATGCTCGAGTCGTTCGAGTGATAAGCGATAATTAATAATAATATACCTACATCATCATAATGATTGTATATTGTAATGCTCAATTTATTATGATGTTTGAAGCGTTATAATGTTCAATCTAATGTAATAATGTCTAATTATAATCACAAATTCGTAATAATAATTACTCATTATTATGCTTCGGGCAGCATAATGATCGTCATAATGATGATTTAAGATATTGCTCATAATACTGCGAGGGAAATTTCATCTTAAGGCCTACATCAGCAAACTTATAATATATGTATTATAATGCTAAAAATAAGGCGGTGTTGACTCATCAAGTGTTCAAATCATAACAATAATGCATAATGACTATGAAGACTCATTATGATGCTACAGCTATTGTAATAATGATTTGTTACGATTCTCAAACCATCAAGTAATAATTATACCTAATGTATTGTAATAATAATCAATTATAAAAATAAAATCATAATATTGGTGTCTAGTTGTAATAATTGAATTATTATTATATTAGGTGATAATAATGCCGAACCACTAGCTATAGGTTTTAATCAATCAATTTTATGCGGTACTTTTCCTAATGAACTGAAAACTGCAGTTGTTGTTCCTGTGTTTAAAAGTGGTTCTAGGTTGGAGCTAGGGAATTATCGCCCTATTTCCCTCCTTCCCACTATTGGCAAAATTTTTGAAATTCTTATAAAAAATAAGGTATTATCGTTTCTAAATAAGTATAATTTTTTTTCCACTCGTCAGTATGGGTTTCTCCCTGGTAAATCTACGGACTTAGCATTAGTGGATCATATTGGACAAATCACTGAAGCCATTGAGCAGGGTAGAAAAGTTGCTACCACTTATATAGATATTAAAAAAGCATTCAATTCTGTGGACCATGCTATTGTAATTTAGAAACTTGAATATGCTGGCTTTCGGGGATTTATCTTGGAATGGTTCTCCTCATACTTGCGTGATCGTAGGCAGTGTGTGAGGATAGACGGGGTGTTTAGTAGCTGGGCAAATGTTGATGTGGGTGTTCCTCAAGGTAGTGTCTTAGGGCCTATTTTGTTTTTGATTTATATTAACGATCTCTTATTTCAGGATTTCTCTGGTACAATATATGCTTTTGCGGATGATATGGCCGTTGTATGTGAGGATTCTTGTGCTGTAAAGTTGAGAACACGTATGAGCAGTGATCTAGATTTGTTATCGCAGTGGTTGATAAGACACAATCTCGAACCAAATTCTAAAAAATCTAAAATCATGTTTTATGCATATATAGTAGTTAACGATTTCTCCTTTGATGTCTTCCTGCATAGTTCCTCATGTAGTGCCGCCTGTGAGTGCTCTCCTCTTGAGGTAGTTTCACACTACAAGTACTTAGGTGTTGTGATTGATAATAAGTTGACATGGGCAGCCCATTGTTTGTTTATTCAGACCAAACTGAGAAAATTATCTTACTTATTATTTTACTTGGCTAAATTTGTCTCAGGCATCCACCTATATAGATTTTATATGGCAGTATTTGAACCCTCTTTCCGATATGCTCTCCCTATTTGGGGTGGTTGTGCCAACTACCTTATTCGGCCTATTTGTGTTCAGCAAAATTATGCGGTTAAGATTGTGGCTGGTCTATGTGCTTCTGGATCGTCATCATTTGCGTTTCAAAATCTTGGGGTCCTTCGTATACGTGAATTATACGATCTTGAGGTAGTTACCCTAGCACTCAAGTTACAGGAGAAATTTGGTTGGGTGGTGCCAGCCCGTAATATGCGACTAGGTGGATCAAAAAATCTTAAAGTTCCCAGCTGGAGAAAGGAACACTCACGTTGGCAGTTTGGTTATTTGGGGGCCTTGAAATATAATTCCTTGCCAGCTGAGTATAAGGTAATTTGTGATGTGTTAAAGTTGAGAAGGAAGTTGAAAAAAAGCACGTTAGAGGCGAGAGTGATTACTTAAGCGTTAGAGTCTATTGCACCTATGCCCCCCATTGCCATCTCTCCTTTGAGTATTTATATGTTTATTTTCTTTGTTTTATATCTATTTTGCTGTTCTACTGATATCTTTGTTACTATACTGCTTTTATTGTATTGTTATTGTTTTTTGCTGTTAATGTTTTTATTTGTTATTTTTGCATTTTTTTGTTTTTTACTTTTCTACTATTGCTTTTGCTATTCTGTGCATTTTTTTGTTTTTTACTTCTCTGCTATTGCTTTTGCTATTCTGGTTTTTGTTATTTTCAATGTTTCTTTTGTTCTTCTCTCTCGGTTCATTAGTGTGCTGTGATGAGTGATAGTAATAATAGTAATCCCCTTCCCGTACAGCGCTAGCGCTCTGGGGAGGGTCAATCAACTCTTGTTAATTTCTCTTTGTAAAATATTCCGGTAAATAAATTAAATAAAAAAATTAAATTACATTATTATATTAGGTGATAATAATGCATAAGTCATTATCATTATTATTATTATTATTATTATTATTTTGTTCTCTTTTTTCTCTGGTTTTTTTTTTTTTTTTTTTTTTTTTTTTTTACCACTGATATTTATGTTCGTATTGTTTTTTTTTTTTTTTCTTTTCTTTTCTTGTAGCCTTGCGCCAGTATATTAATAATAATAATAATCCGGCACCCGCTCGCCCCCCTGTGGGGGGCATAGGGTAATCGCCGTTAACTAGCCTTTAATTGTCATTATTATATGTCATTATTTTGAATAAATTTGATTGATTGATTATTATTATTAGTTTCTTTTTGTTTTCTTACTTATTACTTTATTTGTCTGCTGTCTGGTTTTCTTTGATATAATGTAATAGTAATCCGGTCCCTGCTCGCCTTCGGGCATTGAGAGCTGTTGGAAATATTTTGTATTTTTATGATTTTTTGTGAAACATTTATCGTTAAATAAATTCAAATTCGAATTATTGCTCGTGTTATTATAGTAATGACTCATTATAATATTGAATGTATTGTAATAATAACTAATTATAAGGGTCAAATCGTAATACTAATATCAAATAGTAATGCTTGAATCACCATAATATTGGCTGATTATAAATGTATAATGCATAAGACATTACTATTATAACAATTATAATATGGATGAATCATAATGCTTGAATTATGACTATGATGACTAGCAACAGTGCTCAACATAAAATAATAACGAAAAATATAACAACAAATTCTTAAAAATGAATCGTCGAAAGTACAAACACGTACCATCTTCTCATCTCATCATTCTATTTTAAATCCCCGAAAACCCATCGCCATACATTTCCCACGATACGA
This sequence comes from Phenacoccus solenopsis, assembly GCA_009761765.1. NCBI lineage: Eukaryota > Metazoa > Arthropoda > Insecta > Hemiptera > Pseudococcidae > Phenacoccus > Phenacoccus solenopsis. The sequence continues at coordinate 17,629,111 of CM019755.1, read as the reverse complement.
AAATTATTCTTCAAATCTGTACATGCTTTCGAAAACACGCGTTCAATTATCGCAACACACCTGCACCTCGAAGCGACGAAATACTTCGACTAAATGGCGAAAACACCAACCCGAACAACTTCGGAGGCTAAAAGCGCGGCAATTTATCGAAGCTCACCTTCACCAAAATCCCCAACATCATTAACCCGATAATCCGGCAATATTGTGTGTCGAATTCGTGTTGTACCGACTCCGCGCCAACAAATCTTAAAAACTACGCGCGTAAAACGTTCCCTGCCGCCTCGTCACTTCGTCCCAATCGACGAACCTCTCATCGGAAGAGATGATTGCGCGATCATTTCCACCGTAGTATCTTTTTATGGATCAATTTCGCCGCCGCGTAAAACTTTTCCCATTTCCTGGCGCGTAACGACTGCACACCGGAGAATGGAGGCCGCGCGCCGCGTCGACTTTCGCCCCGGTATTTTAAGCCGAACAGTATTACAACCGCACAATGACATTTGCGCCATTACACATATTAAAGTAATTTGTTTCGCAGTTGGTTCACTTATCTAGAACAACCAGCTTGATTAAATTTTTATTTATGAATATTTTAAAGCAGCTGGGTAATCGCCGTTTTATTTTTTTTTTTTTCGGTAGTTCCCACCGAAGTGTAATTTTTAACGCGGTTCCGAATATAAATTTCCGTTGTCGTGTTTTGGAATTTTACCACGGAAAAAATGGTACGGCGATGAATAATTTTTTTTCGCCTATGTGACGCGTTTCTGCGATGCTTTTTGCTCCGCGTCGATTCTGAGTAGAGTGGAAGTTGGCTTTTTCTATTCGATAAGCTAACACGCGCCAAAGGGTGACATTTAAACTATTAAACGGATTTAAGTGCTAAATACACAATCCCTTATCTTTTGGATGTCTTTAAAAGATGACGAAATTCCATAAACATAACTTTGCTTTTATCTTTCGAGCCGTTTACGTTTCCAAATTACAGCGGCGTATTCGTCTTCGTTCGCGCGCTTTCGTCGCTTTTATTAAACGAAAACACGCGATTTTCGATGATCCCAAGCTGCGCTTATTCGATCGCGCTGTTTCGCCTCCCACTGCACCGAGTAAACGAGTAATCTAGCGTTATATACATCGGCGCGAGAGAAAGAAGCTCTTATCTCTCGCTTGTATTACCATTTTCTGGGCGAATTTTCGTTCGTCTTTCGACGTCGTACAATAGTATACATTATACATAGTCGATCGTCTCCAATTCCTGTAATTTATGCGCTCCTTAAACGTTGAATTTTGTATACTGATTGCAGATATCTGTATACAACGAGCATTACCATGGATACTACGAATCTCGTATAGTGCCACTTTCGCCCTACACCGATACAGCGTTCAACTCTCCCGAGTGCCTAGTGGCGAGAAACGACGGCGAAATTAATTTTTACGTCGAATTTCTGCGTTTTGGTATTTCCATTAATCAGAATTCGCTTCGTGTTTCATGACTCTTTTCTACGACAACTGCTAATTCTCGTGATGAAACGCATCAGATTTCGGAACATGAAACTAGAAACTGAAATCACAAAAATACTTACGCGCCAAGAGATACCTGTCGCCCCCCAGTATGAGAAGAAATTTTTCATCAGAACAAATGATATTCAAATACTCAGCCTACCACTGCCTAGATGATAGTTACCCTTCACTATACGTTTTCAGTTATTACCAGATCCGCGTACTAATTCTACGATATCCTTTAATCTATAGGAAACACATAAACCGTTGAATTAATTATACGTTTAGATGTATAATTCAAAATTAAAAGAAAATCAGGATCATTAAGATAACACTTTACTTCCAGATCACTAATTTTTGTTATGTTTTCGGTTTTGTAAATTTACATTAAGAAATTTGCAAAAATTTGAATTAGAAAAATATCAGTGGTAATTACCAGTGTCGATTATTTTTAGAAATCGAATTTTTTCAAAAAATACCGCGAATCACATAATTACCGTAAATACCCGTATTATACGGTCATTACCTATCTTAAACAATTACGGTAATTTTTGGTGTCGAGTAAATTCTACAACTCAAAATATTACAAATTTCTTATTTTAAATATTTTCACGACATTGCGCGAAATTACGAAGTAATTACCACATCTACTCCTAATTACAAGTATTTCATAAAGTAGGGTAAACTGCATTGATTACTTGTTCGAAAATATTATTAATTACGAATAATTATATGAATGCCATCTATTAAACAGCAAAAATTTTTTGTATTTACGCAGGATGATTTTCAACTTAATTACATTTTTCAACTCAAATCATCGCGAATCTCTTGAAATATTTCTATACTTGGAAAATTAGACTAAATTATCAACATTCATTCGTAACTGTAGATACTTTGCTAGAAAAAGAAGAATTTGCCAAAAAAAAAAAAAAAAAAAACTCGAAATTATGTACATGAAATAACTGATATTCAAGGGTAATTACTTTCATTTATGTGAGAGTTACTTGAATAATGAAATTTTCTAATTTCAAAATATAATTTTTATTTTTAATTAATTAATTTTTTCAATTTCGATACCAAAGAAATCTCACATAATTACGCCGTAATTACCTATACCTATTCGTAATTACAGGTAATTTATCAAAATGAGAGAACTGAGGCAACGATTCTTACTTACATAGAATCAGTAATTTTGAGGCTAAAATTTTGAAATATGATTTCTAATTTGTGAATTTTTGATGAACAGCGTCACTACGTAAAAATAATCGCAATCAAGTGGTAATTACCAGTATTTATACAGTTTTTTATTCCACCAGCAAAAAATTATTTCTTTTAAAAGAATACAGTTATTTTAAATTCAACAAATTCATCGTTTCAGAATATTGTAAACTTTTCAAAACATTGATACCAGAATTCACTCTAAATTACGAAGTAATTACCACATTTATTAGGAAGAAAGTGATTAAAACTTGATGAATTTTTGATAAATGATATAATTATCCGAGAATAACTGAAATTCAGTGGTAATGAGTTAATGACTAATGTTCTTTTGACTGTTTAAGAAATTCAATAGTAACTGCCAGTGTCGAAAAATTTTCCTACTTATCTCTCTTTTCTCATCTAGTTATTACGCAGTATTTACTAATAATTCTGAATTATTCATAGGTAGTTCTTCATCATTCAACTACAAGTAAATATCGCTAATTTACATTTATTACTTGTAATTAATGGAAAGAAGAGTAACTGGTGGTAATTAGGAGTAATTTATGATAATTTTATAGTTACGTATTATTCAAGATGATTACCACCTAATTATCTGTAATTACTAGTAATTTTTGGTAATTGCTTATAAATACAGTATTAATTGGTAATTTATGGTAATTACCGGTAATTTACAGTAATCATCGGTAATTTCTGGTAATTTACAGTAATTACCAGGGATTACTGGTAATTTATACTAATTACTAGTAATTTCTGGTAATTACTTATAAATATAGAAATCATGGTTAATTTACAGTAATTACCAGTAATTTCTGGTAATTAGTTGTAATTACAGAAATCATAGGTAATTTACAGTAATTACGGGTAATTTACGTAATTACCGATAATTTACATCACTACTGGTGATTTGTCGTAATTACCTATAATTTACAGTAATCTATTATTCGATGCATATTATTCAGAAAAAAGTTGATATAATTTTTTCACTACAAATTTTGATCCATCACAAGAACATAATAATCTATTAAGAGAATCTAATTACAAATAATTCGAATGGAAACCGCACAATGTTCCATTTCAACTCCCAATAAGTACATCAAACAAATTCAATATCTGCACAATGCACACCCGCAGCTGTTATACCCTCATCACAAAATATGATCGCTATCATTAATAATTCCACCACCTCCTATACCTCATTATGAACCTATTTCTACGCCTATCATTAACGGCGAAACAAGCTTCCAAAAACTCTTATTTCCCACCAGCTCCCTTAATCAAACAAAATAACCACACGAAGAAAATTTCAAAAGATAATTAATAAAAAAAATACCCCATCTCTCGATACATACACCCGTCACATTCGCGTAATCCGATCCCATACCCCCATTATACACGCGCAACAATACGCAAATAAGCTGAATCAGCGATACCAAATTAATTACCGTGTTTCTCATTTTTCACGCAATCAATCAAGCGTCGCCGGGCGGCAAAACGAAAATCCCGAACGACTGCAGAACCGAGGCCGAGGGCGAGAGAGAAAAAAAATCGAAACGCCAACTCCGACGTAATTTGTCAAGAAAAACGACTCCTCTCTAGTCAAAATTTTCGAACATTTTCCATCAAAACGGTTCATCTATAGTAGCGAAAAATCCGTCTAAATTTAGCTTTAATCGATATAAATGGATGTATTTTGTGCAGCTTTTTCCGCGTACTTAGCGTCCTGCTTTCCTACATAATACACGGTACACACTTCGATAACACTAACCTCATAATATCTGTTGCGCTTCGATTCGTACAGCATCGTCATTTATCAACGTTTCGTCGTCGGCGATATTTTTCCTCGTCGATCCCTTCGTACCGGTCTGAGGTATACTAAGCGTGAATTATTCGCCGTTTGGAACGCTCGCCGCAGACGTATCGGCGTGACAGAAACGACGGTCGATGGTTCGGCGTATCCCACGTGTTGGAAATCTCATTGTTACATAAATTTCGTTTCGAGTTTATTGCTTCGAAAGTGTAATAAAACCGCCCGAACAACTGACCCTAAAGTCTCCGAGTTGGCCAACTTTGAATGTTCATCTTTTAAACTCGGTGCCTCGCACCGGAACATCGGACTCGAAGAAAAGTAACCGAGGGTCAACTTTACACGCGACTGGATATTAAACTTATTTTCCTCGAGTATTTCCAATATCTCTATCACCGTTGTATCCGACCAAAACCCCGAGTATAACTCACGCTGTAACCGTACAATCCGCCTACAGGCTTCGAAATGCTGGACTTTTATTATTTATTATTTAGCCTTCATTAGCGAGCGGATAACCCTTTTTTTTTTCGCTCTCCGCGAGAATACACCAATCACGACGACCAATTAAAACAAACGCCGACGCCGGTCGTCCCGCACAGCGTAATTAAAAAAAGTAAATTGCAATAATATGCTCGGCTGCCCGAACACAACGTGCCTCGTAAAAGGCTACACCGGTAGTATCCGCGTCCGAAAGAAACCGCGCAAAAAACACACCGTACAAACGTGAAAAACAAACATACGAATCGACCAAATGAACCGAACCAGACAACCGTTCCGACTGATTGGCTTTTTCCACGTCGCAACCACCACGACGTTAATTAACGAAACTCCGATAATTTCGACGTACCCGGTAAACTTTTCAAACTCGACTAACATGTAACGCGTGCCTGCCACTTCGTCCAAAAAATTCTCAATAATTACCCTACCCCCTCTTTGGTTTGTTTTAGCCGAGAAGCCTGCTCGCATGGGTATCTCGAGCGAATCGAAATCCGACCACCGATGGCTTTTCATTTTACTCCTATCGGCCATTCATTATCCATTAGAACCGGCACCAGCTGACGCTACGTTTCACCTTAGCCCAGGTAAGAAGCCCTCTAACCCCCTTCCACGCCAATTTAATAAAGTTATTATCTCGCCAAACGAACCGCCCTGTTTACCACGAAAAAAAAACACGTATATTTGGAAGGCGTTGTTTTCCCCTCCCCCTGTCCCCTTGCGCGGTTCGAACGCCAGATGTTTTCCGCCGATTAATATGATCTTTGGCTGTTGTTCTTGCAGATACGAGGCCTCGATATGATTTACACACGTCACAAATCTCCTCAACCACCGAAGATGTCTTCATTTAATAGACGACACGTTGGCTCGACGTTATTCCGGATATCGTCGAATCTACCCTGAATCTATGGACAACTCATTACCTCGTCCGTCATCCTCGTCGTGTACACTAGTTACCTATTTCTTTTCTATTGGCCTTCCGTGGCTTTTATTGCCTCGGCTGACCGAAACTATCGAACAGGTGTTCGATATTTAACGACTCGTCCGATGGTATTATCATCGTTCGAATACGTCGAACAGATTTTTCGATTAAAACATCACCGGTCGACACGAGTCGTTTATTATCCTTCGGGGCGTTCGAATTTTATTCCTTTTTACCTTTTTGGAAGACCGCGGGGCTACGTTTGTTTCTGCTTCGACGACGCGATAATTAAGAAATAACTATACGCCAGCTGCCTTCGCAGTTCGTGCCGCCTTGTTTGTATGCGCTACAGCTACGAAACTACAAGTAATAAAGATATCAACGGATTTTAGGATTTTTTTTTCCATCGGTTATTGATTATTATTTTGTTTCGGTTTTTTTTTTTCACCGTCCTTCGTATCAACTTAATGAAATCAAGTACGAGTACTACAAATAGTCGAAGAAGTTGAGGAAAATATGAACTGAAGGAAACGCGTAAATTATATTATTTTACACGAACAGCCTTGCCCAATGCGACACAGAATTCATTAGCTTTTGGGTTACATGCATTGAGCATCAACTGGCCAAGTCACTAATATTCGAACCTCCGAAATTGTGTACCGAAGACCAATTCGAATGAAGGTCATACAGTAAAGATCAGTAGTTGCTCTTCGGACCGAACTCAATACTGAAATCTTCCAAAAAGACTTGGAAGTCTAATGGAGTCATTGAGAGTTAATTTCTTTTCCTAATTCTTAGTTCTCGTCAAAAATTTATAATCAAAATCGTATACTAAATTAGCAAAGACCAAATTAAATTCACGAAGTTGCGCAGCAATCCTGACCTCGAGTCTAGAGTAATTTCAAACTCTAATTTTTCAGTTATTATCGTAATCGGCCATAAGTACATTTCATGAAGTTAAAAAATCAAAGATTTTCGCCTTTGGTGCTCAACATCAAGATTTTCCACATTACCAACTTACGCAATTATACTCTCAGATATTGCATCGAGTTCGTTCTCCTCATAATGCTACGGAAAAACGCGAATGTAAAGTCGAAAATTTTAATTTTGGTTTCCAGAAAAAATTCGATCATAATTTAAAAGCTTAATCGCATACCTCCTTCATTTCCAGGAGAAAAATTTCATCAATTTTTCATCAGGAAGGTCAAAAAGGAGAGAAAAAATTCTGAATGTAACGGATACGAAGAGATTCAATCTACACTACAAAATTAACACTACAAAATTAACACACTAATACACGACACAACAAGGAAACCATGTCCAAACTCTTCCCAAATTAAATTCACGAAGTTTGCGCAGCAATCCTGACCTCGAGTCTAGAGTAATTTCAAACTCTAATTTTTCAGTTATTATCGTAATCGGCCATAAGTACATTTCATGAAGTTAAAAAATCAAAGATTTTCGCCTTTGGTGCTCAACATCAAGATTTTCCACATTACCAACTTACGCAGTTATACTCTCAGATATTGCATCGAGTTCGTTCTCCTCATAATGCTACGGAAAAACGCGAATGTAAAGTCGAAAGTTTTAATTTTTGTTTCCAGAAAAAATTCAGTCATAATTTAAAAAGCTTATCGCATACCTCCTTCATTTCCAGGAGAAAAATTTCATCAATTTTTCATCAGGAAGGTCAAAAAGGAGAGAAAAAATTCTGAATGTAACGGATACGAAGAGATTCAATCTACACTACAAAATTAACACACTAATACACGACACAACACTAAGGAAACCATGTCCAAACTCTTCAGGCTCTAAACACTAATGACCTAAGGTCTTCTCAAGTCCCTCCGAGGTAAACATCCTCAACCATGCGAGCTAGAGCGGGGTTTCCCCCAGTGGAAACCCCTCCCAGAGTTGAGGTGGCTTTTACACCGAGCAATCTCCAACAGTTGAGGCAGCTTTTACATAGAGCAAGGAAGAGCCAAACTGTTTTGTTACTATACAAAATACAATACTGCAAACTATTTGCATGAAAAAAATTGAAGAAGAATTTTTTAAACTTTCAAAAAGTCCAAAAAAATGATTTCAAATATTTCTATGATCTTTTCAAAATAATTTACAATCGTAAAATTCAATTTTTTAGCATATTATGTTTTTTTTTTTTTTTTTGAAAAAAATTGTCTATTCAAGAACTGTTCAAATAAAGACATACACGCATTAGTCCATTACACACCTAAAACATAAAATATTTTTTAAATGTAAAAAAAAAAAAGAAAAAAAAGAAAAAGAAATAAGGTTCATATAACCCTAAATGTTCAAAAAAATAACATAGGTGCAAAAAGTTGAAAAAATTTTCTTTTAAAAAATTACAATGTCGAAACAATTGCCTATTTTGTACCTAAAAATGAGAGAAAAAATTTGCAAAAATTAGAAAAAAAGATTTTTAGTTGAAATTTTGAAAAAAAAAAAGATTTCCGAATTTTCAAGGATATTTCAAAATAATTTGCTATCCTCGAAATTAGTTTTTTTTTCTCACATTTAAGTACTATATGTAATTAGGCATAAGCAAAAATTTATAAAATTCATGTATCCAGCCCAGATATTGTCCAAACAACTAGACAAATAATCAAAATATGGAAAAAAATAATTTTCCTTCCGTCTTTAAATGACGACGACGACGACAACAACAACAACAACAACAGCAGTAAACGACAACAACAACAACAATAACAACAACAACGAACTCATAAAAAACTTCTCCTTATGATCTCCCGAATCCAAGTTCTTGAGGGTATAATGAGCTATGCAATTACCGACGGCCCCAAATACTAAAACTTGAAAAATTTAAAATTTAAAATGAACGTCTAGTACAAATTTCAACTCGTTAAAGCAATGAGAAAGAATTAAATTTTCTTAAAAATTACTAAATGAAAAAAAAAAAATAAAAAAATGAAATAAATCAAATATGGTTCCTATCCTCACAGTTATTTTCCAAATGACCAAGGAAAATTCAAATGCTCAAAACATAAAAAATATGTCTAATAAAACAAATTATGTAAAAAAAAAATTACAAAAAATAAAACACATCTACGAAACTTAAGATTTCATTAGAAAAATGTTTTAAAATAATCATGGATATGTGAGGCTCAGAAGGTGTTTTTTGATAATTGCAGCGTATTTTGCCGGGAAGGAAAAAAAGTAAAATATTATAAAAATGTAGGGAAGTGGTAGGGAGAGTAAAGAGATGAAGATTTACAATAATACGTTTATGGTGAATGAAGAGTAAAAAAAAGTCAACAGCAAAAATAAACGGAATACTAAATAGTAAAGGTAAGACGATGATTAGCCGATTTACTTACCTTATAAATTAATTTAAAAAAAAAACAGTAATTTTTTGGTAATTATTTTACGTAAAATTACCGTAATTACCGTAATTATGCACAAAAAATCGTAATTACAGTATCATTTCATATAATTCTGTCAAATTAATTATCGGAGATACATCGAAAAAAAAAAATTATTCAAAATCGCAACAACGAACGCTCAAAAATTACCGTAATTACCGCGCGTAAATACCAATTCAGCTGAAAACACCGTTACTATCGGAGAAACACTCGACGATCGCGAATCCAATAAACGAAACATTGCCGAAAATAAAACCTCTTTCGAGCCACCTACGTATCGGTATTCATTATTTGATAATTACAAAGGCGTTCGTCGAACCAGAGCGATAAGCGCACGTCAACGTGGAAACGACGCTACCCACGCGCTCCCCTACTGTACGCGTAACCCGACCGATACCCACTATCAGTCATCTAAATACTCTCATAATTACGCCCACGTCGCGACGATCGCGATACCGAAATATAAATTTTTACTATACACGGAAAAACTTTCTTCGTACGACTAATCCGGCATCGAATCTACGGATCTCCGGTCGTTACTTCTTTTTTTTTTTATTAAATAATGCGTTTTTCAATTAAGCTGCGAAAAACTTTATAGTATACTCTAGGCTCGGGACTATAAAAGCTGATAATTGCCGCCGATAAAAACCGTTTTCGCCCGAGTACTAAAAAGTTATAGGCGCAGAAGAGGCCGAAGACGGTAGACGTCGAGGGTGGCTTAACGTTAACGTTCGATTTTTATTTAGCTTTTAAAGAGCATAGGTACAATTCGGACCACTTAGACTCCCGCCGGTATTCACCTGTCACGTACACGAAAGCGTTAATTTATTTAGAAAGGCCGACTCTCTTCGCCGTTCGCCAAGCAAACGAAAAAGGTCTCAACGATGGGCACGTGCGTGGTCGTCGCCGCAGCTCGGATTAAATGGAATCAATGTAATGAATCGGAAAACTCCCTCGTCCGACGCGTATAGGGGAGGCCGAAAGATAACTTTTGTTTCCAGCCGAAGTAAAACTCTTTTAATGTACAAGGAAAAAGGCACGCAGTCACAGCCTCGTACCACTTATCGGATTTGTTACCGTGAGAGCAAAACGAAAAGTGAAAGAAGAGAGAAATATTCCATTATACGCCCAAGTAAAATCCGGTAGCGATATTTAAAATACTTCGCATGACCCGGTCGCCGAGGGGAAATCAACCAGCAATGGAAGGGGGGCAAAGGGAACGTGTTGCTTTGAACAAGTCTCCCGGAAAGTGATAGAACAGATCGTTCAATTTACAAAAATAAATAAATAAATAAAATAAAGTTCAAAATCTCATCACTGCATTCTTATTTCAAACCACATAAATTCAATATCTGAAATTCTTAACTTTTTCGAAAAATTTGGCCTCCTTAACCAAATCTAAAAGACAACAGAAAGCACTTGGAGCAATATTTCAAAAATGACATGATAAATCGTATAGCTAAAAACGCTAAAAAAAATCGTACAATTTAAAATACTTAAAAATGGAAAAGAAACGTCCTAAAATCAGTAAATAAAACAGGTATAGCGAAAAGATTTTTATGAATTCAAAAAAAAAAAAAAAATGAAATTAGAAAAAATTTCTAAATCAAAAACATGTTAAAGAGAAAAGATTTCTAAAAATCAAAAAAAGAAAATTAAATATTAAAAAAAATTCTGAACCAAAAAAATGTTAATTAAAAAAATTTTTAAGAATCATAAAAAAAGTGAATATTAAAAAAATTTCTGAATCAAAACATTGTTAAATAGAGATAATTTCTAAAAATCAAAAAAAAAATTGAATTTTGAAAAAATTTCTGAATCAAAAAAATTTTAAATAAAAAAGACATCAAAAATAAAAATAAAATTAAATATTAAAAAAGTTTTTGAATCAAAAAATGTTTAAGAGAAAAGATTTCCAAAAATAAAAAAAAATTAAATATTAAAAAAATTTCTGAATGAAAAAAATGTTAAACAGAAAAGATTTTTAAAAATAAAAAAAATAATAAAATATTAAAAAAATTTCTGAATGAAAAAAATGTTAAATAAAAAAGATTTTTAAGAATCAAAGATTTCCAAAAATCAAAAAAAATTAAATATTAAAAAAAATTTTTGTTAAAGATAAAGGTTTTTAAAAACAAAAAGTAATAATTTTTATACTTTCAAGCAATGTGATTTATGCTTACATATTGCGGGTACAATGTAATTTTATTGATAAAAAATTTATAGATGTGGGGAGAAATGAGGGGGAAGAGGGCTGGAAAGGGAAGGAAATAAGTACCAAAAATCATGACAAAAAATCATTTAAATTTAAATTTTGTACTCTATAATTAACTTTCGAAATTGTATCATTAAAACGCCTCCTCAAAAATCTCTATGTAATTGTGAATATAATGTTCCACAGATTGCGCTATTTCGTGTTTTGCAAGTAGCTTGGATACCGAGGGAAAAATGTTTCGAAAAATATTTACATATAATATTGAATAATTTACTAAATCTTTACAACGGTTTTTGGCGCTTATCAACTTGTATTTCCTCCTCTCCTACCCCTCCCACATGAATAATTTTTTTTTTCATCAATAAAATTACATTTCATGCTTCATATGTATTTTGTCATAAATCCTCCATTTTTACTACTTATAGCGGTGCGGGTTTTAGGATCGCTGTTTGGTGGGCGGGGGGCGGGGGGTAATGTTTTATAAATTCAAATAGGGAAAATGGTAAATTGTTTGAGATATTCAGAAAGTTTATGTGTACCAAAAAATGTGTTGGAGTTATTTTTGCTAGTTACATTTTTAATTTAAAAAAACACCTAAAAAAGCTCTTACAGGGCGAGGGGGTTAGACACCCAAACCCTCTCCTTAAAACCGGCTATAACTTATAGTTAAAGAAACATAAATTTTTGAAGTTAGGTCATTTGTATGGCAAACATATTTTCTCAATTTGACATACCTCAACCCCTTCAAATACCAGAGCAGGCAGACCATCATACATGAATGTAATTTGAGTTGCTAGATTTATGATTTGCAGTGTGTTGGGCTCGAAATGGAACACTCTGCACACAAGTTGATCTATTACAGGCCATCTGATTTGTAATGAGGGTACCTCTTACTTCATATTTAATCATTTTTAGCTTGGATTATTTTTTCCATTTCATTTTTGTAATTCATCACAAAACTCGAAAGCCAATTACCCCGTTCCTGATCACAACTCATAGCAGCCTCGTCATCTCACAAACGAGCTTATCATTGCTCATCCAACATAGTATAACCTTAGACGCCGAACGGTAATTAACTTGGACATTAAGCCTATACAGCATCACCACGGTCCACGTACCGGTAATACGCTTCCCGTTGCCAGTGAAATGCTATAAAGGATTATAGGACGCGAAAAGGCTTAAGTATAAAGAGTGCCGTCGTCGGATGTAAAAATAATACCATTTTAATCCGATAACGTTAACCACTCTCCTCTCGTGAACCGAGTCGATAGGCTTCAGCGTGGGCCCATTCTTCGCAACGTTTTTTCAGCGTTTTCGCGTTACACGTTTGTACACGCCGGAGCCTTAATAGCTCGGACCTTAATTACCGTAATCGATGAGCTAACGAAATCGACAGCTCGTTCTTTCGTTATATACGACCAGACGGGAATCGATTTTCGTTTTTTCTCTCTTCTTAACGATGGCTCGTAAATTTAAATAATAATCAACGCTCGTTCCCTAGCTGACCCGAATACGCGAAAAAATAATCCATTTTTACCCGAAACTTTTCCACTTTCGATCGCCCCTCCTATCCCTGAACTTCCCGTTAACAATGTGATATCGTATCGTTGACTTTTCCGGCTCGTTTGTGCGATACGTGTCCACGTCGTACTTGAATATCGGTTCGCGAACGGCTCGTGCCTCGTCCAAATTAATTTAATCGCGAGACGAAACTGTCGATTCTTCGCGCGTTAATTACGCTCAGTAAAATTCATTAGGCGGCGTATTTCGACGCCCTTATCGTCGCGTACACCAGACACCGGGGACACGGGTTTTCCTCATTTCAGGCCGCAAATCCGCGTCCCATACGTCACCCGACGCTTTTAACTCGGCGAAATTAATTCGACTTTAGAAACCGGAAACCGCAGACGTAACCTTCGCTATTTTCCGCGCTTTTCATTTTTTCCCCTCGTCCTTCGCGAGTTAAACAACAACAAAGACGACGATCTAGAGGAAAAAAAAACTCCGAAGAAAAACAAACCCTTCAAACGCAATAAAACGAATACGTGCGCGCGTACAGTAGACTCGACTCGCGAAGTCGCGACTCTTATTAAAGTATCAGTAGCGACGTAAGTCGGTAAGACGATACTTCACGATATACGAGTACTCGCCCGCCCTCCATTCGCGTTTTGTCCGCACGTAAACGCGAGCTTTTCAAAATTCAATAACACGCGTTATCAATCACTTTCCTGCCTCTTTTTCCTTTTTCTCGTCTTTCCCCGCGTAACGCTCGTTAACTTCTTTCTCGATGGTCGGATAGGCCTTTTTTCACGGCTGCAGTAATCGAAATTGATACGCCAAGCCGAAGAGAATACACGCAGCTACTATCGAAGAGAAATATTTTTTCGCTTTTTCCAACATCTTTTGAATACGTTTAACGAAAATTTCGCGCCACCACTCGCTGCTTTCTTCTTCTTCGTCGGGTTATTCTTCTCGTCGTGCGATATCGAAAGCAATAAAAATATTTTTAGACCTTCGGCGCGAGCTTTTCTTTTCTTTTTTTTTCGGTACTCTCTTTCGAACAATTTTTTCCTCTTTTAATTCCCCGCTCGCCCGCAATAGCGACGTGTATTTTTTTTTCTCTCGGAATCTTCAACTTGTTGACGCGTCTATCCGCGTTATTTGCTTCTTTTTTGCGACTCCAATGAGCGTAGTCGTGTAATGGAAAATTATGGAAATTCTTAAAACAATGAATATTTTAAGGAATCCCGAAATTTAATATTAAGGCAACAATACTACGGAAAATTTCCACGTCGTGAGATTTTGCCAACGAGAGAATGAAAAAAATATTGTTAGAAATTGCCGAAATTTTTATGACGTTTTGTTGTTGTTAGAAAAGCAGGAACGTGCGCGATAAAAACGTAAGCAGCCATGACACATTACTGGAGCTGAGTTTTTAACTGGTGCTTGTTCGCTGTTGCGAATAACACTGCGAACCGTTTTATGCCTGTAGGCAATACCCAATATCAAGTTAGAAAACCCTTACCCTATCACTTTCAAAAACCACGCAGTTAAATTTAGAACAACTATAATATTTCTCGCCATGCAAACAGAATACAAAACACATATTTCTCAAAATTATAATCGTGATTTTTCAAATTATCGTCAAATTTTTAAAATCCGCCATTTTGGATCCATTATGACCCAAATTGAAGAGGCCATATTCTAGTCATCAACCAACCCTATACACGATGTTCGACCTTTCTAGGTCGATTTGGTGACGAGATACAGAAAATTCGCGAAATTTCTTGCAACTATTGCCTCTCCTAGAGCGGGTTTTTGCTTTAATCGCCCTCCAAATTCACTTGGCCTTGGGAAACTAAAATCAGAAGAAGTTAGTCATTTGAACTCATTTTATTATATGACACAGCGATAAAAAATGTTCGACCTTTCGTGTACCTCCGCCACAGTTTCAGGTAGATAACCCCTCCTTTTCCCTCCAACATCATGTATGGAAGTGAACTGGCGATACAGTAAACGCCTTGCCCCCAATAATCATATGAGTTCATATTCATTACGTTTTTACTAATACGAAGCTCCCCAGTCCCTACTTAAATTTCAATAATTCGCCATTTTGTATCCTATTTTGAAATATCCTTGAAAATTCGGAATTTTTTTTTTTCAAAATTTCAATTAAGGATCTTTTTTTCGAATTTTTGCGAATTTTTTCTTTCATTTTTAGGTACAAAATAGGCAATTGTTTCGACATTGTAATTTTTTAAAAGAAAATTTTTTCAACTTTTTGCACCTATGTTATTTTTTTGAACATTTACGGTTATATGAACCTTATTTCTTTTTCTTTTTTTTTTTTACATTTAAAAAATATTTCATGTTTTGGGTGTGTAATGGACTAACATATTCTGATCAATAAATAACTGTTCGACCTTTCTAGATTGATTTGGTGAGGATATATGGAAAATTCATGAAATTTTGTGTAGTAATTTCCCCTCCAAAAGCTGGCTTTCCTTTAACTCCCCTCCAAATTTACTAAGGAAGCTAAAATAAGAATTAGTTAGTTACTTGGGATCATTTTGTCATATGAGATCACAATAAAAAAATTTCGTCTTTTCCCGTATCACCACCACTACCAGATATTGAGGTCGACAATCCCTCCTTCTCCCCTCCAATATCATGTATGAAGGTGAATTTGAGATATAACATACTTCTTATACCCAACAGTCATATGAGTTCATGTTCACTGCATTTTTACTAATTTGAGGCTCCTCAATCTCTACTCAAATTTTGATAATCCGCCATTTTGTATGCATTTTTACCCAAACTTAAGAGCTCATATTCTGGTCATCAACTAACCATACATACAAAGTTTCATCTCTCTAGCTCCACTTTCCTCAGAAGATAAAGAAGATTCAAAAAATTTCGTAACTCAAAACTTCCTCAAAAAGCATTTTGTCGCTTCAACTCCCCTTCAAATGCACTTGGGAATCTGAAATTTGAATATATTGGTTAACTCGACTCGCTCTTTCATATGAAATCGAAAACCAAGAATTTGAGCTATTCGCTTGGTCTCCAGCTCCCCTCAATATTTGATTGATCCGCCATTTTGAGGTGTATCGAAAAAACAAAAAAGTACCTTTTCTCGCATTTTCAAGACAACTCTCTCGACAAATTTTGAGCAAATTTCACGAATACCCGCAGGCGCTACGCGTGAGAAAAAATAACATTTACCAAAAAGTTGGACATTGCCAGATGATCACAAATGATCTGAAATGTACAGATTAGAAGACCCCCCCCCTCTTTCCCAAATCAGGTGGACCGTGATAGCTCGTTTTTATGTATGTGGGTTTAATTGAGGATCAAAATATGCCTCGTTGAATTTGGCTCAGGGATCCAAAATGAAGGATGGTAAAAATTTGAGGAAGGCTTGAGGAATCCTCAAATATGAACTCACCAGAAAATTACAACAAAACTCAATGAAAAACTCAGCTCCAATAATGTAGCATAGCTGTTTACTTTTTTTTTCTTTTTTGTAATATCTTTTCCAACTTGAAATTTATATTTAATCATTACTCCATTTTTACTCCATCTCCAGAGGAAAAAAGAGGAAGGGGAAGGGGATGTGGTGAACTGCCACGGGCCCGGAAATCTAAATTTAGATTTAAAAAGTTTCAACAAAATTTAATAAAAAAATTGAAAGTGGTGGGGAGGAGTGCAAATTATGTTTGCAAATTCAGTCTTTTTCCGACCAAACTATTTTTATGATATTTACCGGCGTTAAAAATTAGTAATGTAGAGAAAATACATTAATTTAAAATCAATTTGTGACGCTAACGATTTTTTTTTGTAGATAAATTACGAGTAATATACTGCAATGAGACTGAAGTGTTCAACTTTTCTTATTTTAAATCCCATATAAACGAGTCACACTACTCCCCCCTCCACCTCGGGCGAAATTATTTAATACAATGGAAATTTATAATTTATCGATTTAAAAATTTATACATTTTTATAATTTAAATCATTTTCAATTGATAAGAATTTTATATTTTTTTATTAAATTATTTATTAATTTCATTCAAATTTTATATTTTCCCAAATTCTAAAACCATTTAAAAATATTCAATTCAACCAGAAAAAATATTAAGAACCACTGCAACGCAGCAAAATTTCACCAATCCTTCTCACAATGGTCAACACGAAAAATAAATCGACCAAAAGTCAAAACAGATATAGAAATGTAAACATAACCACCAGCTCGTAAGGTGAAGTACAAACACGAATCTTTCCATTCCGTCTCGATACGTCAACCTAAAGAGTAGAAAAAACACTCTTCGACAGCAAACCGAATGGAAAAGAAGACGAACAAAAACAAACCCCTAACAGAAAGTAAACTACGATTTAATATTTTATTAAAATATACAACTCCGCTCGCACTCGATCGCCATCTCGTAATCGTACCAGTACTGCTTCACGAAACCGTATCGGTACATGAAAAAGGGGTGAAAAAATTCACTCGCGAATTTATACGCCCCCGGAGGATTAACCCCGACCAAAAAATCTCGTTCCGCGACACATGCACCGGTTCGAATCCGTAAATAAGCCCCTCTCTCAACCCTTTCGGGCGCCGCGTTAAATCCGAAATGAATTCCGCGTTGTGATTTATTCGCGTAAATTTCCTCATTACCCTGTACTATACGAAATAAACGCCTCGTCCGATACCCTTTGGCGGGTACCGGATATGAATTATCCCGCCGCAACGCCGTACCGTCGCCAAATCCTCCGGGGAGATTTACGCGAGCTCTCTTCTTTAATACCCGCAAACCGACAAATACAAGTCATAGGTCGACTGTGCCAGTATACCGGCGGTATAAGTTGGCGAAAATCTTTTATATAATTTATATGCCTTCGCGAAAACAGCCTCTATAGTCTCTATAGCCTCTACCCTTTCGGTTTCACCGAAAAAAAAAAATCGCTAAGCTCGTCGATATGGCCACTGACTATCGCATTACCTTTACGTTTTCACGGGTATTAACCGAGCATCTCGAGCCCCCTGTCTTCGACGCGGATGCGATAAATGGACCAAAAATTGAAAGCTCTCTAAAACCCAAGCACACCGAAATCACACCTCATAAGTCTATTCATGGCTACTTAAAGCCTCGAACCCAACATACCACGAAAAAAAACTGCACACCGACAAAAAAGGTTAATATTATTTCGCGACGGCTGAACTACATTCCAAATCCCTCATGGGCTTTCCTTTTTCGTTTGATTGGTAGTTCAAAACTGTCGTTGTCCCCTCCTACTATACTTCATTCTCGGGTACGTGGTTGCGAAAGTGAATTTTCGACTCTAACGGTCACACAGCAGAAGTATTTAATTTGAGGCTTGTGTTGCAACGGACGCTTGGTAAAAATGCCTTTTTGCTTCGACCAAATATACCAAAAAATAACGAAGTTATTAAAGTCAAAATTAAAATTATCTTTATATTTAAAAATTCATTAAATCGAAATATAAAATATAAACCAGCTACAACTAATGAGATGAATGAACAAGAGCTGAAACAGGTATAAATACTGAAATTATTTTTTCAATTTGGAATTTTTTTTTTGGGCTGGGAGGAGGGTTTTTTTTTATATGTAGATATTTTTGTCTTTTTTTTCACATTTAAGCGTCATTTGCCGCAACAAAGGATAGATGAAATGTGTACAAAAAAAATCAAATTTATTGCATCAAGCTAAAGAGTTGGAAAAAGGCAAATGCCAAAATTAGATAAACTGAATTTAAGTTGTTTTATGAAAGTTCAGAAATAGAAAGCAGAATGAACAAAAAGAAGGAAGTTTCTAATTTTTGCATTTTTGAAACACTGAAATGTTCATTTTGGTAGATTTTTCATTTCAATGGATACATTTCACTCTATGTAATTTTCAATTATTGAAAATATTGTTTTTTTCACAATTTTTCATTTTTGTGAATTTTTCAATCCTTCCAACATTTTATGATTTTTTGTAGATTTTGTAATTTTGAATTATGGAAATTTTTCATTTTTCGTCAATTTTTTCCTACAGATTTTCCACTTATTTTCGATATTTTCGCCTTCACACTTTTTTTTATTCATATATATTTTTTTTCTCATACGCCGTGTACATTGTTTTGCATAAAACTGCTTTTTTTGTGTGTGTTAATTTTCTATCCATTAATTATTTTTTAATTAAAAAAAAAAAATTTTCACACTCACATATTTTAAACTTTTCACGATTTTCCACCTTTTTCTATATTGTTTAGATCACGAGATATGTTCTATGTTTTCGATTTTTTTTGATTTTTGGATATTTTTTTATTTTGGTATTTTTTGTCAATTTTCTAATTTTTTAAGTAGGATTTTGATTTATGTCGATTTTTAAATTCGTTGCAAATTTTTTAATTTTTCAAATATTTCTCATTTCTTTTCATTTTTCAGACATTACTCTCACTCCAATCAATATTATATTAGCGGAAAAAATTATCTTTCAATTTTTGAACTTTGAAAAAATTTCAAAACAATTATTGCGAAAGAAAAAATTATTATTATTATTTAGTTTTCTTTCCATTTTTGATATTTTTGGCATTTTTATTTTTTAAATAATTTTTATTAGGTTTTCTCGTCCTGGAACAGTAGATGAACACTTTCACGATGATGTTTTTTTTTTTATAATGAGAGGAGGGGAGAGGAGGGAGGAATTTTTGTTGGGAGCTCAAGATGCGATACACAGAACGACAAAAATCTCCATTGTCCCCTCCTCCACCCCCAAAAGAAAAGAAGAGTGAAAACATTTACGAAAATGGTCTACAAATAGGTAAAATAATTAAAAACGAATTTAAATGGAAAAATGATCAAAAATACTGATTATTTGATCGTCATAAATTAAGTAAATAATAAATAAACAAAAATTTCGATGAGAAAAATATTCAAAATCTATTTCGTTTTTGAACACATTCATTTTTTATTGTTGACCAGTAATTTTTTTCGTCACCCAAAACATGCGTATAATACTTGGAAAAATACTTTATTACTCACAAATCTGTTTTTTTTTTTAAACTCTGAATCACTTCTTTGCTGTTTAAAATTGATTTTGGGAGCTGAAATTACTGTTAGACCAATCTACAATTATTTCTAAATTACTGTTCCTCGTTCCTATCATTTTTTCAGAGAGAAAAAAAAATGTAATCAGCCATGCCATGTTACTGGAGCTGAATTGTTAATTGGGCTTGTTCAAATTTTCGCAGATAATGTTCCTAACCTTCTCGTGCCTACAGACCATACCAATATACGTTCTGAAAACCTTCGCCTATCCCTTCCAAAACCATTCGAAAACTTGATCTGGGGATGAGCAGTAATTCTTGCTTACAGGAATCACATGAGCCCATACTTATCGAATTTCAGCCATTTGAGGCTCTTCAAACTATTCTCAAATATTGGCGATCTATCATCTTGTATACATTTGGACTGAAATTCAAACCTCACAGACACACATATGATGAGGAAATAAAAAGGGATGCATGAAATTTCCCAAGCTTATTTTTCTATTTAACTCTCCTCAAAAATTACTTACGAAGCTAAAATGTGAATATGTGGTTACTTGCGCTCACTTAATTATACATAACAAAAAGAAAAATTTTCGGCCTCTCCTACATACGGCCAAATTTTAATAGCAATTACCCCCCCCCCTTCAACATTACCTCTGAGGCTAGACTGGAGTCACAGTATAGTTTTCATCTCTAGTAATTATATGAGCTCATATTTGTCAAGTTTGACACACTTGAGGCTTCTTTAAGCCTTCCTCGAATTCTGACCATTCGGAATTTTGGATCCATTTTGACCTAAACTCAAGGGCTCATATTCTGCCCCTCAACTAACTTCACATGCGAAGTTTACGTTTTCTAGGACAATTTAGTGAAGATTTAATAAATGTTAAAACTCAAAACGTCCTCAGAAAACTGTTTTTTGCTTCAACTCCGTTCCAAATTCACTTAGGAAGCTGAAATTTAGATAAACTGATTTCACTACTATACCTGATTATATGAAATCCAATTCGCAAATTTTGAGACTTCGGGAGACCCTCCAGCCACCCTCAAAATTTGAGTGAATCTTAATTTTGAGGTCAATCAGAAATTCCAAAAAAAATTTTTTTTTGCATACCCACGAGGAATCTGTCATGAAATTTTGAGTGATTTTCATCCATACCCGTCCACGCTACAAGCGGAGGGAGGAGAAGGGAAATATATATCTAACGAAAAGTTGGACATTAGCCACATCAGGGCAAATGTTCATAAATAAAAAAAAAATATATAAAGGAATTTTATTAATAAAATTTAAATAAATAATATTAATTCAATTAAGTTTTTTAATAATTTTTATTATTCAATAATGATAAGGGAAAATATTTAATTTTATTAAAATTAAATTAATAAAGAAAAAAAGTAAAAATATTTAATTTTAAAATAATTATTGAATTTATTATTATTAAAATAAATAAAATTAATAAAGATATATTATTTAATTTTATTTATTTATTTAATTTTGTTTTAACTTAAAATTTTTATTAATTTTAATTTTTTTAAATTAAAGAAAATTTAATTAATTTTTTAATAAAATATTATAATAAAATTTCTTTTTATTTATTATTTTTTAATTATAGTTTTTATAGTTTATCCCAACACTTCTTCCCAATCATGTGAGCTATAGTTATTTTATCAATTGAAAACTTGACTAAAAAACGAACATCGAGCTACTCCACCAATCATTCCATCACAGCCGACTAAATTATTTTCGTAATACTCGAAGCTCTACAACGTTTTCTCCCCATTTACCCAAAACACTTCGGCTCTTAAAAAGCTGGAATATTCGTCAATTTATAGTCTATACACCTACGTTAAGCCATCCTAATTCCTCGTCGAATTCCGCGCCAGTTACGACGACGAAATAGCGAAAAATAAATTATAACTTTCCAGCAACATCTTCTCGGGGAATAATTTTAATAAAAAAAAAAACTTCGGCACGCGAATTTTTCCTCCATTCGTTGAACATTCGAGAGGAAGAAGCATCGAAAACCCCGAATTACTCGATTTAACGAAGCTCGTTCGATTCGCAGCTCGAAGCCTGGTAATCACCTCGGTCTGCTTGTACTATGCAACGCCGATATAAGCGGCTTTGCAACTTCACCGAGTTGTGCTCGTGTAATCTTTATGGAAAACATTAAACTTTCAAATTCTCGTCACGTGTACCCGACGACGAAGCGAACGGAAGCGCGGTGACGGAGAATACGCGAAAAGGGAAAACATTATAATGAACGTTGGGACATCTGCGCGACGTTCGGTGGCGCTCGCAAAATGGACCATATAGCTTCCAAATTCTCGGGCGGCTTTTGCCCGAAACAACCGTGATTCGCGCCGTGTCCGCGATGAATTTTAATTATCGCGTCGCGATCGAATGTCTACGCCGTACGAACATCTTGGCTCGTCCCGGCGGTCATTTCGTATTCCGGCACGAGCTTCCCAAATAAATTTTTCCCTTATGCACAAGTGCGCCAGTACTGCGTCACAGTAGTTGACCTTAGCGTATGGTCGTATAGCGTGCCGTACGCCTTTTTCGTTCTCGCACAACTTACACGTGTCCCGGCGGTCATTTCGTATTCGGCACGAAGCTTCCCAAATAAATTTTTCCCTTATGCACAAGTGCGCCAGTACTGCGTCACAGTAGTTGACCTTAGCGTATGGTCGTATAGCGTGCCGTACGCCTTTTTCGTTCTCGCACAACTTACACGTACAGGTACCTCGAAGCCTAAGTATTAAAAGGCGTCGAAATATTTTACGCTTAATTTAAAAGTTATTCCGCTGACCTCAATAAGGGATCGCCTTTTTCGCTCGCTCGACTCATGAATATTTATACCGCAGGTATACTAATACCACTGGTAACATACTGAACGTCTTTCAGTCGTTCTCATTTATTACACGTTCTCCTCGGTTTTCGTCTTTTACGTACTCGAGAGACGACGCTGGACGTTACAGCATTTTTCTCGCCCCACCCTTCGTCTCTCTTCGATGTCCTTCAACGAGGTGTACGTGAAAAACGCCTTTATATTCCAGCATATACCGTACCCCTTACATCTAGTGAATATATAACACGCACGACACATACGTACATAAATTATACGACTCTCTTATAACCGCACATACCGTATGAGTGTACAGTGTACGATTACCAAGTACACGGAATATCGAAGACGACACTCCGCCGCATACGAGCTTCGACACTCTCGCCGAGAATAATCCGAGTATAGAAAATTTACAACTTTTTCAGTTCTGTTATTGGCGCTATAACCTCCACTCCTTTGTCACTACCGAGGAAATATTTACCCTAATATGGTAATAAGAGTAGGAAAATTTCATCGAACCGTAGCTTTGGTCCGTTCGGTATCGAAATAAAATTTTACGGAAAATTTCGTCGTTTCGATGAATTTCGCTACCATTTTAGTATTACTCTTTTCAGATAAAAAGATGGTTAAAGTATTTCTGCATACCATTCCAACTGATAAAATCCACTTCGTTCTTAACTAACGTTTAGGTGTTCCCAAAATGATAAAGATTTTTCAAGAGGAGGAGGGAGGAGGGCCAGGTGGATTGAGAGAAGAGGATATTTCATACTTTGTAGCGTGCTTTTAATTAGAACTAAAGACCATTGGCAATCGTGTTTTTGGTTCTAGGGATACATACAATGAATTTCTATCCTTCCACCCATCATGTTCTCCCATAGAGAAGAAATCAAAATCGACTGAAACTTTACTACTAGAAGTGAAAATTTGATGACCTCTGAGGCGTGTGCTTTCTATATTGAATTAAATTGAAATTTTTCAAGGGTCAATGAGAAAAAAAAAATTACAAGGAGTGCGAGGAGTTTTTAAACACCGAAAAATAGTATAACAATCTCAGTCTACAGTGATTAGAGGTTAATTTTTTTTTAGTTGAGTTATCAACTTAAAAACGATATCTATTACAGCCTACCTGATTTTAGAAGGGGTCGAGGGAGGGGGAGGTCTTCAAATCTTTGCGTTTCAGAGCATTTGTAGTCATTTGGCAAACGTGTAATTTTTCGGCATACATACACAATATTTTTCCCCACACGTAGCGTAGGCGGGTATTCATAAAATTCGCTCAAAACATGGTGAGAGACTCATCTTGAGAATGCGCCGAAACAACTTTTTTGCTTTTTTCGATACCCTCCAAAATGGCGGATCACTCAAATTTTGAGGAGGGCTGCAGAAGGAGCAAATAGCTCAAATTTTTCGGTTTTGATTTCATATGAATAAGCAATGTACGGATATCAACATATCCAAATTTTAGCTTCCCAAAAGTATTTGGAGCGGAATTGAAGCAAAAAATGGTTTTTTGAGGAAGTTTTGAATCATGGTATTTCTTGAATCTTCCATATCTCCTCACCAAATTATTCTAGAAAAGGTAAACTTTTTGTGTGGGGTGAGTTGATGACCATAATATAAACTCTTGAATTTGGGTCAAAATAGATCCAAAATGGCGAATTATTAAAATTTGAGTAGAACTTGAGGAGCCTCAAATTAGTAAAAATGCAATTGTTGTAAATTCAAATGATTATTTGGAATGAAAAATACACAATAACTCTAATTCACCTCCATACATGATGTTGGAGGGGAGAGGGGGTTATCAACGTGAATTCAAGAAACTTGGTAGATCAAAATTCAAAATTTCCCTCAAAAAACTTTTTTTAGCTCTCCTCCAAATTTACTTCCCAAGCTGAAATTTACATATGACAGTTTCCACACTATAATTACTCATACGAAATCAAATTCCAAAATGTTGAGGCTCTGCGAGACCCCTCCTGTCCCCTCCAAACTTTGAGTAAATCGTAATTCTGAACTGATGTAGAAGCATAAAAAAAACACCTCCGCTATAACGAATGAAGATTCTTCCATCAAAATTTGAGCAATTTTCAGCCACATCCGTTTACATTACAAAGTGAGGTGTCTACGAATATATACCAACAAACCCAAAAATTGAATGTTTACTAAATGATCACAAATGATCTGAAATACAAAAATTTGAAAACCCCTCCTTCCCATGACCATACTTTCCAAAATTAGATAGGCTGCAATAGCTATCACTTTCAATTAAAAATTCGGATAGAAAAATTCTGTAATATTTTAAATACTTGATAGAGTTTTGATTTATGTAGTAGTACGAAAGCAATATTTTGTGATAAAAGAAATAATTTATTGGTATAAGGCAAAGTGGTTTGACCTATAACAGGTTACACCATTTGAAATCACATGAAAAATTTAAACTTTATTTTTTCAAGCGCAGTGTTTACTGATGACGTCAATATGAGCAAGTGTGAGTTGATAATATCAACAGCCAATAAGACATCAGTCTCAATAAGTATTGATAAAATTTCAATCTCTCCTCTTACACCGCAAAAGTGATAAGTCCACATGTACATTTAGCTGCTCATATTGACGTCATTCAGAACCAAATATTTTTCATTTTTATTGGTTGTTATTCTCAGACCATCTCAGCCTCTTGTGGCTGGGAGAACCAATAGAAATTTATTAAAATGTCTTGGTGGCCAGCCGGAATGGTTTAACCTGTTATAGGTCAAACCACTTTGGGTATAAGGAACAAGGTATGATATCGGTATCCAGCAGACATCCACAGTTCCGATTACCATTAACGTTATTAGTTATTTAAAGACACTAATACGTTCGCGGCTGAAACCTTATGTAGTACATCGCACACCAGTTCATCTGCGAGAAGCAGGCTTCGTATGCTTGATATTTCTAAGACGTTGATGTACGAATTTATGTACCAGTATATAGAGCCGACCTATAGAGATAACGCAGGTTTACTGTATACAGATACGATTCATTCATTTTTGAAATTGTTACAAATGATTTCTACACTGATTTGAAAATCAAGTATTGATAAATTTGACAAGTCTGAATATTCCCCAAAGTAATGTGAGCGTTATTATTTGCCTAAAATCACATAAGAATTCAGTTTTTGGAAAATTTGTCAGAAGTATCATACTAAATAACATGATACTGTATTAAAATTTCTCGGCTGTCAAACTCTCATGTGACCTTGGGATTATGATAAAATCACGAAAAATGAAGGGGGAAAAATTAATCTATTTTTAATTCCGAACAAAAAGGTTCTATTCATTTTATTTTTATGAAGTACTGCCAAAAGCTAAAAAAACACTCATTATCTTACATTTTGAAAAACGTTGTATCAACACGTTCATTTGCTAAGTTTTCCCCTTGTTCTGTAAATTTCTTTCTAATGCTCCAACCATTCATCCTTTCCACTCTACATCTGACCAACTATGTTTTTTTTCAGACCCAGCGCCACATAAATTGCATCTTCTCGCCGAGCTCACGACGCGATGTATTTGCAAAAACCGCACGCAGAAAGCGTTATTCAACTACCTGGCTAATTTTTGGAACGTTTTCAAACCGCATAACCGACTGTACTCGTATACGATTCCGATACGCGCCTATAAATCACCTACGATGTCTGCTCGCCCATTAACAAATAGTCGTCGCTTATTTGGAACCGAGCTAGCGCGTTTTGTTGAATTACCGAAAACGAATTCCGCCCTTCGAGTAGGTAAATAAGGCGAAACGCGTTCGAGTAAACATTACGCGACGCGGCCGCGTTTTACACGCAATTAAAAACGCCCCGCATGTCGACGAGAAACCCATCTACGAGCGTCTTCGTCGCTGGGTAATAAATCTTCGTCTATTCGTCGAGCATGTGAAAATGAGCGAACCGGACGAGCTTCTTTTTTCGGGCGCGAACCTGACGCCATTTTTCATCGCAATTACGTGCCCATCGTCGCTCCACTTACAGGAAAAAACCACCCCGAATGGCGCGTAATCGTTGTACTCGGGCACGTACAACGAGTAAACACCGATGAGTGATGACTACGCTGAATGCGCCTCACAGGAAACCATCTTGCGAGTCGACCTTCTCGAATAACCGTTTAACGTCACGTGTATCAATATTCACCGTCGTCAAAGGCTGAAAAAACATATAGATGGCATTGTGTGATACGTACCTGAAACAAAAAAAAAAGACGTAAAATTATTAGCAAACAAGCATATAAGATCATCCGGTTGTTCTATAAGTTAATCTGGCCCTATAAGCGCTGCATTACCCATTACACAGTTCATGCACGGCGTTTTGGCTTCACGGATGTAACCTTTTTACTCGAATCTCATCAATAAATATCACCAAATTTGTCATATAAATCAAAAAATGCATACAGGGTGTTTCACCTCAATCTGAACTCCTTCATTCCACATACAGGGTTATTCATGTGACACTCGTGTACGATAGTTTGCGTACCTAATTTTTGAAGGGGCAAGAAAAGGCTTGAAAAATATTTTTTCATCTCGATGGTGATTGATTTCAAAAAATTTTATTTCTTCGTCAAAGTCAAAATAAAAATAGGCTGTCTGCTTCAAAATGTGAAGCATGTTATGTAGTATTATTGGTAAACAACTAGAATCAGTGGAGGAAATAAAATATGGAAAGAAATAAAAAAGTGTAGAAGCGATAAAAAAATTGATCCGTCTCTTTATCATTCTTTACAGATAGTTTTACAAAATGTTCAAGCGATCTTATGCTCTGAAGATTTTTCATAGGTACTCATTCCATCCTCTATCACACACTCCCTCATGGGTAACTCCAAAGGCTAAAAAAAAATGTAAGCAGCCATGTCGACATTTTGGCGATTCGCAATCTTAGATCCATTTTGACCCAAATTTAAGCACATAAAAAATGTATGTTTCGAAAAGCTATCTCCTCAGTTGAACGAACGAGTGGCATAGGTGAACTGAAATCTAATCTAATAGTGCTATCGCTTAACGCCTTAGTCTCACATATCCGAGCGTATGTAGAAAAACCCATCCCAGATAAGAGCTCATATTTTGATCTTCAAATAACCATAGATACAAAGTTTGATCTTTATAGGTCGATTTGGTGAAGAGTTAAGGAAAATTTAAGATATTAATTTATGACTTAATACTTTCTCAAAAAAAGGTTTTTTGCTTCAATTCTCTCCCAATTCATTTAGGTCGCCAAAATCAGAATAGGTTATTCGCTGCGGCTCATTTTATCATATAACAACACCATAGAAAATTTTCGATTTTACGTGTACCCCCACCACATTCTGAGGTTGATATCCCCTCCTCCTCCCCTCCAACATCATGAATGAAAGTGAATTTGTTATATAACATAATTCTTATCCATAGTAAGCACATAAGTTTATATTGATCCGATTTTTAGAAATTTGAGGCTCCTCAAGCTCTCCTTAAATTTTTATAATTCGCCATTTTGGATCCGTTTCGACTCAAATTCAACAGTTCATATTTCGGTCACCAACTAATCCTACACACAAAGTTTCATCTCTCAAGCTCGATTTAGTGAAGATTTGAGAAAAATTCAAGATATTTCATGACTCAAAACTTCCTCAAAAAGCATTTTTTCGCTCCAACTCCCCTCCAAATGTACTTAGAAAATTGAAATTTGAATGTGATGGTGTCCGTGACTCACTCTCTCACATGAGATAGAAAACAAACATTTTTAGTAATTTACCTCCCTTCCAGCCACCCTCAAAATTTAAGTACTGCTTCAATTTGAGGCGTATCGAAAAAGCAAAAAAGAACCTTTGTCTCATTTATAAGAAAAGTCTCTCACCTAATTTTGAGCTATTTTCATCCATACCCGCCGGTACGACGCGGAGGGAGGGGGAATATACATAGATATTCAAAGAGTTGGATACTTGCCAGATGATTACAAATAGTCTGAAACGCCAAGATTTGAAGATCCTACCCTCCCCGACCCCTCATTCCATAAGCAAGTAAGCTGCAATAGCTATGACTGTTAATAAAAACTCAGCTAAATAAATCATTGGAATTAATAATTTTTTATGTAAAATAAAATAATCTGACAATACGTAATTTCATCGTACAAAAAATCACAATTATTACGATTCTAAAAAAATTTCATTCAATTTTGTGCTGTGTTGTGTTGGTAAGATCCGACCTAAGGGATTTCCAGGATAGACCTAGCCCTCCCAGCCCATTTGCTAGTAACGCTATTTTCGAAAAAGAGAGATTGAGACTTGTTGATTTGGAAAACCCAATTACTCAACATTGTAAACGAAGAAGGTCCCACAGTATTGCCTACCGCTGAAACTGAAGGAGCAAAAGAATTCTTGAAAAAAAGGCGATAAATCATCCGTTTCGATAATTTGGTCACCATAATTCATCATACTCGTTACTATCACTGAAACTGAAGACGTAAAAAATACTTTCAAACAGTGAAAATGAGAATTCTGCTTACCATGGATGACAAAAGAAGGGGCTGGAGGGAGTGACAGTACGAAACATATCGATCGTATGGTCTTCCTAATGGAAAATATCAGTTCGACGATGCAAAAATATCTAATCCCTATATGCCTCGGTATAGTAAAAGTGTCTTATCGCACCCTTCCTCCTTGTATTTCGATAGATACATAATATACCATAGAGAGTATAGATACTAATGCATTATAATCCCTGGTACCGTTCGGAAAGCACCAAACTTCGATCGTATATAAAAGCACGACGGTACACTGTACAAAGGTGCAGAACTTTTTCCTCCATTTGGCCAGGTACATTGAGGGGAGAGAAATAAAAATTAAAACTTTATATAGCAAATTGATCGCGAATTACGGCGTTACTCGGCGGTATTGTTTGTATTATGAGGTTCGAGTGTGTGTATATAGGGAAGAGGCAGGCAAAACGATTGGGGAGCGCGAAGAAGCAAAAGTAATTTCTTTTCAACGTTATACACGCATTTTATCACTCCCTACTCGTAAAGTTTTATGGGCGAAAAAGATTTGCGCGTATGGGGCGCCCCCGACGTTCGATATGTAATCGTTTTGTAAACACTATATATCGGGCTGTTTTTTGTCTTTATACGTGCTTTGCTGCTTCACGTGCAGTTCTGTACGGTGCGTAATGAGATTGGAATTTTATGCGAAGAGGTGTTCAGGTGCGATCGTGCGTGTTTTATTTAAATTCGCCTTTCTCCGTCGATTAGATTGCGAGATGCAGCGAATTAATACGAAGTGGCCACATGGCGAGTAGAAAAGGTCTTCGCGATTTACTGAGTGTCACGGTTTTTTTTCGCATTTTTACGGGTACCTACATGCTTCGTTATTCGTTTATGTCGTTCAGTGGCGTGTTAAGGATTTCTTAGAGCATAGGCCAAATTTTTGAAAAAAAGTATTTCTCTATTTGATTTACTTTATAATAATTAAATTTTTATAAAAGTCGATTATCTGTTTCTACTTTTCAAAGATTTTCTTGTTCCTTCAATTTTAATGATAGGCAAAATTTATATAGGACTTGTTTGATTAAAAATAAAGGGTAGGTAATGTTGAGCAGGACAAGAGAGAACTAGAATCAGCTCCATGGCAAAATAATTTTCGATGCCTACATTTTTAATTTTTTCCTTAAATTCAATTAGAACGTTGAAAACATTTTTAAAGAAAAAAATTCCGATCACAATTGTGGAAATTTTCAAAAGATCACCAGAAACCGGGGACAGAGAGCGAATCGCCTTCACTCCTTCCTTTTCCCCGATTCTTATATTAAGTAAATAAATTTTCAAAACGACTGATTTTTCAGAAAAAATGCTCGGACAAAATTATCAAGTATTAAATTTTGTGTTTTCAGGCTATTTTCTACTTTCTTCATTCATTTCTCCTCACCTATCTCCATCATTGCTACTAATTTTTTGTCAGTAATACTACATCGCATACACTACATTTCAACTCAAACATCACGCTTTTATTTGATTCAGTTAATTAAAAAAAAAAATTTTGAAACTGGTAATTACAAAGATATAAAAATATTTCTCAAACCTTCGTATCTCAGCTCCTTCACCATTCAGAGTATGTAAAGTATAACACACGAATGTTACATAATTAGCATTATACGTTGGATGAAGGAGCTTACACTGAGATGAATCATCCGGTATAAATAACAAAAAGTTGAGCATTTGCCATTCGATTACAAATGCTTTGAAACGTAAAAATCTGAAGTGCGCTCCCTTCTCCCCTCCACCGTTTCCATATCCGATAAGTACGGTAGTACCGATCGTTTTCCATTACGAACTTAATTAAAAGTGATTTGTCCTCCCAAATCCTCCAAATTGGCTAAACTTTTCAGATGAGATGATCGTTGTATCGTGCGAACGAAAATTAACAAAACATTACAATAAATTATATAACTTCACAGACTTCAAGAAATCACATAACCCCTTCAATATTGAAATTAGACTGTACTTGCACATGACATCTTATAGTACTCTAAGCCACTTTCTTACATCACAAAGGCGACTTCACACCCAAAATATACGGTTAGTTGAATAAATTAGCGAACTGCATTTACTGGATAACTTATTCATTTTGAAATTTCAATTAATGAATTAAAAAATTAAAATCAACAGAACTTGAGCATCGAGTGTATCAGCTTTTTCAATATTATTAGATACTATTTTAGTTTAATTTTCAATAAAAATTATAGCTATTACAGCCTACCTGGTTTTGGGATGAGCGGTCGAGGAAGGGGAAGAGGGGTAATCAATCTGGCAAATGTTGAACTTTTTGGTATATTCTTTTCATCGTGCGTAGTGCCGACCTGTATTCACAAAATTTGCTCAAAATTTGATGACAGACTCTTCTTGAAAATGCAAAAAATCCACTTTTTTGTTTTTTCGATGCACCTCAAATTAGTATATCACTCAAATTTTGAGGAAGACTGGAGAAAGGGCAAATGGCTCAAATTTTTTGTTTTAAATTTCATATGAAAGAGTGAGTCACTTACACCAACATATCCAAATTTCAGCTTCGTAAGTGCATTTGAAGGTGAGTTGGAGCAAAAAACTGCTTTTTGAGGAAATGTTGAGTTATGAAATTTTTTGAATCTTTCATATCTCATCACCAAATCAATCTACAAAGTTGGTACTTTGTATGTAGAATTAGTTGATGACCAAAATATGAACTCTTGAATTTGAGTCAAAATGGATCCAAAATGGCGGATTATCAAAATTTGAGTAGAGCTTGAGGAGCCTCAAATTAGTAAAAATGTAATTAATATGATTTCATATGATTATTGGGTACAAGAAGTATACTATATTCTAAATTTACCTTCACAGATAATTCAGGAGGGGAGAAGGAGGGGTAATCGATCTCAAAATGTGGTGATGGAGTAGGAAAAGTCGAAAATGTTTTATAATGGAGTCATACGATAAAATGGGCATAGGTGATCAACGTATTCTGATTTTTTCATTCCAAGTAAATTTGAAAGGGAGCTAGAAGAAAATGGCTTTTCGAGGGAAAATTACTGAAGGAAACTTCGAGAATCTTTTATATCTTCTCACCAAATCGACCTAGAGACGTCAAATTTTATATGTAGGTTCAGTTGATCACCAGAATATGAGCTCTTGAATTTGGGTCAAAATGAATCCAAAATGGCGAATCGTAAAAATTAAAGAATAATTTGAAGAGCCTCAAGGAGCTGTAATTTGAAAAATTCATGTTCATATGATTATTGCATAGCGAAAAATGCTACAATCGTTCTACACGTAATTTCTCAACTGGCTTTGGAAGGGATAGAGTATGTGCTTTCAAACTCTGTATTAGGTGTGACCAACAGACATGAAAAAGTTGATAACATTATTTGCAAACCTGAACAAGCCTTAATTAAACCCTCAGCTCCACTAATGCGCTTACTTTTTTTTTGTTTTCAATTCCCATCGTCCGTACCCTCGCCACACCACAGCACCAATTTTGCACTCGACATAACGAAATCCGGGCTCGCGAACTCGTCGCTCGGTAAATCGAAACTTCGCCTCATCTATTACACGCCCGCAACCCCCACCACTCAACCTCCTTGTACTCATAAAAATGTCAACCATCGAAGAAATATTCAATAACGAAAAAAAAATATATATATTAAAATACCTCGACGCCGTTGCGGAAAAATGTAAAACGAAAATATTTTTACAAGCGAAACGCTTCGAATATAATAAAAAACCCTTCACTCGAGGTTGCAACCGCGCGCAAAAAAATTCTATTTTATTCCATTCCGTGGTGGTACACGATAATCGTATAAATTTTTACATAACATCCAGCGCGACGCGACGAAATAGCGAAATCAATTTCGTCGAGTAGTAAAAAAAACCGTCGGCTTCGACGCGAGGCGACCGAGTCAAAAAGTAAATATAGACCTGTCAATGAAATAAAGAGCTGCGCAATTTAATACCGTGCGACTATATCGGCATAAAGGCCAACGCAAATACTCCGGTTCCGGGGCCCGAAGGCTTTTTATCGCGTCGACCGGTTTAAAATTACCGATACGTCGATAAAATCGCTAGCCTGCCGGAGCCTTTGGAAGCGTAATCGCGACCAAATTAATACATTTAGCTCGACTAGTCGGCCTACAAAGGCCGACTGATTAAACCAATAATACACAGCGAGCTTTCTCGACAGAAGTAAATAACATTAACTGCGGCTCGAACAAGTTTTAATAGTCGCTTCGGGCACTGACGAAAAGTGCTTTTCGCCTCGTACCCGATTTTTCTTCTTTCTCGTTCGCGTCTTCGGCTCCACCGCCCTTCGGTGCCGACGGAGGGGGAGTCAAAGTTGCTTTCTTCACCACATCGAACGGGCCAACGTTACATCGCCTTTGCGCGCCTTCGTCGACGATAATTTATTTCGAGGCGGCCGACGACCGAGGTGAAATGAAAAGATTTCGCGATTGTTATTTATCGCCCGCTCGTGCTCGTATTAGCCAAAATCCTTTATTTACCTATATCGCGCTCGTTAACGCTTCGCAGACTTTATCTCGTTTATCGCGTCAAATTAACCGTATTACGTTGCGTCGATCGCACCCCCACCCCACTGGATCACCCGTCGACGATACGAAGGTTAAACCAAGCGAAAAAATTCACGCTATCTGAAATCCAGCTCCTTTCGCTCGGCATCGTTGGCATCCGCGTGAGGTGCGCAAATTCGACGTTAAGCCCTTAACGAGTGAGCGTTGGTCTCGAAAGACGGACTCGACGTTGGCAACGAATACTCAATCAAGAATGCAGAACGACCAAAATCCACACCTCAGCGATTTCCCACCTCAGCTCATCACCTTCGTTTTCGCGAACCGTCCTCTTATTAATACACATGGTCGCGTATTACGCTTCACAACTTCGGGTTAGACTCTTCGAGGATCCGCCCAATACGAGAACAAAAAAAAAACACCGATCGTTTCCGGTGCACGGTCGTTATTTTCCTTTTGTTCTACACGCGTTACGCTGGTACCTGTGTACTCGAATCCGATAACATGGCGTAACCGCGAATAAAAAAAAGCGGTGGCGACCCGAACACCTGACCGACGTTGGTTCGATTCCTTCATTCTGATATGGTATTTAGTTCCACCTATGCGAGTACACCTATACGCGTTCGTCGTTCGTAATTAACCATCCCCATTTTGCGTTGCGCCAGGAAATATTCGATGATTGTTTTATTTATTTTTTTTTTTTAAGGCGAATTTCCAACAAAAAAGATAGCTATTACGAGCTACCTGATTTCAGTAGGAGAAATGAAGGGCGCGCTGGGTCTTCATATATATCGATGTTAGACCATTTCGACCTCACGTTCTTCGCATGAGTACCCGAAAGTACGACATTTTTTCAGATTTCAAACTCAGTTCGAAATTACAGCTCGT
Organism: Phenacoccus solenopsis; assembly: GCA_009761765.1. Classification (NCBI taxonomy): domain Eukaryota; kingdom Metazoa; phylum Arthropoda; class Insecta; order Hemiptera; family Pseudococcidae; genus Phenacoccus; species Phenacoccus solenopsis. Next base: position 17,594,208 of record CM019755.1, on the reverse strand, counting down.
TCAAATTTTTCAAAGACTCAAAATTCTCAATTCCAACGTCGTACCATAAAATCTTCAGCTTTCCCAGGTGAATCTAGAGGCGAGCTGGAATAAAAAACAGCTTCTCAAGGGAATTTTGAGTCGCGAAATTTCTCAAACCTCTGGGAGGGAAGAGAGGACAGGATGTGAAAGGAAGGGAGAGAGGAAAAGAGGAGAGAGGAGGGAAAGAAAAAGGAACGAAAATAATGAAGAGAGAGAAGAAAAACAATGAGAGGTGGATGGGAAAAATGGGATGGAGTACAGGGAAGGGAGGGAAAGGAAAGAGAAGAAAAAGAATGGAGAGAGAGAAGAAAAACAATGAGAGGTGGATGGGAAAATAGGGATGGAGTAGGGAAGGGGGTGAAGGGAAAGGAAAGGAAGGGAAGGAAAAGAATAGAGAGAGAAGAAAAACAATGGGAGGTAGATGAGTAAAATGGAATGGAGTAGAGGAAGGGGAGGAAAGGAACAGAAGAGAAAAAATAATGAAAAACGATAGGAGGATGAGGGAAGGAATGAGAGGAGCAGGGGGAGGGGAGGGAATGGAAAGAAGAGAAATAGGAGAAAGAGAAGGAAAACAATGGGAGATGGAGGGGAAGGATGAAATCGAGTAGGGGGGAGAGGGACAAGACAAGACAATATATATTTGAGGAAATACTACATATAAAATTCTACAAAGGTATTATACGGCCACCAGTACCCAAATTTGGGTGAGCGGTGCGCCGGCTCTCAAAACTCTAAATTGAAAAAAACTGAACAAAACAAAGCAAATACAAATGCCCATGAGCAAAAACAAAAAGAAAATAGTAATGATATGTATAAATAAATAAACAAAAAAAAAAAAACAAAAAAAAACAAAAAAAAACAAAAACAAAAGAAAAAGAAAATGAGGATGAGCGGCAAGAAGAAGGGCGTCTCTACAACAGACTTACAAGTATACAATTTCTAATCAAACACACCATCATGGACAATCAACCAAGCAAATAACCAATACAATCATCCATCCACGATGGTCAACACATATTCACCAACCATTCTACGAAAACCAAACATACTAGCATCCTTGAGTCCCTGTGGCAAAGAGTTATATAGATAAGCAGCCTGATATCTGAACTGGGCCCGCGACTTCAGCCTCCGCCAGACTGGGAGCGGGAACACACCCGACGCAGCACGTCGAGTGCGCCCACCCTCAGAGCAGAAACCAAAGGCAGCCTTATACCTGTGCATAAAAGTAAGCACCGTTACTAAATAAAGCTGTTTAACCCTGAGGCAAGGAAGGAAGGAAGGAAGGAAGAAAGGAAGAAAGAAAGGAAGGAAAAAAAGAAAAGAGCGAGAGGAGATAGAGAAAGAAAAACAATGAAAGATGAAAGAGACAAATAGGAGGAAACAGGGAGGGAGAAAAAAAAGAAGTAAAAGAAAGAGAAGTGGAGAAGGAGAAAAAAAATTAATGGGAAGAGCAAGGAAGGAAGGAAGGAAGGAAGGAAGGAAGGAAGGAAGGAAGGAATGAATGGAGGGGAGGAGAGATTCGTCTTCTTTAAAATCTAATGGAATAAATGAAGGATCAAAATTTTCTAATTATGGTTTTATATCATAAAGTAAGTATAAATGAGAAATACAACATTCAAATTTCAACTCTCAAATGAACTCACTAAAGGGTAGAGAAAAAAAACTACTTTTTGAGGTAAAATTACGTCAGGAAATTTCATAACCCTTCTTATCTTTCAACCAATTTACTAGTGAAACTGAGACTTCTACGTGGAGTTCGTCAGAGACTAGAACATGATCCCTTGAATTCAGATCAAAATCAGTTCAAAATGGCGGATCGTAAAAATCTGAGAAGGGCTTAGGAAATTTCAAATTCCTGAAATATGATAAATACGAGCATATGTAATTTATGTGGGCAAGGAAGTACTACAAAGTCTCAAGTGAACTTCGACGGATTTGAAGCGCATAAGTGAACGGTTTCAGCCTTCGTACCGAATATAGCGAAAATTCAGCTACAATAACACGGCACAGCTGCTTATGTTTTTTCATTTATTTTCTCTAAAATAATGAATTTTCAATATTTTTCATTTTTAGATTTCGTCAACTCTTATTTGATAACAAATCATTCAGAAAATTTAAAAAAATTACCAAATCAACGAAAAAAATGTTCGACATTGATTCATTATTACGGGACGAGAAGAAATAATCCGAAAAACGAGAATTTGCCTTTATCTTCGATAATGAGCGTAATCGGGAGCCAAAAAATTGTCAAAAATGTTTTCTCAAGAGTGGCCACTTTCTGCCCACGAATCGTTAAAAAGCTCTCCAAAGCAGTTTCATCCATCTTACCAGTCCATCCCTCGTAACAAATTTTTCTAGGTTTTCCAAGTTGGAATTTTTACCCGTTTCTTAGCCTAAAGGAGGACGTGGAGTAGAGTTCATTTTACACTAATGAACCTGACGTACAATAATTTACACGAGCAACACCTTGAAAAAACATTATTCACCACCTATCACTTCTAAAACTCATTTCATTTCTAGCTATTCAGGGGGTAAAGTCCTCTCCTATCTTCAATCTACTTAACTTCCAACAACACCTTGGGGCGGATAATTATAAACGTGCTTCCGTACAGACGTACAGTACACCCTTAAGAATACGTGCATAGTAAATGAATACATGTCAGCTTCAGCAAACCGCGTTGTTATTTTCTAAACCGCAGCGAAGCGCTTAAATGCCAATACAGTGAGTCAGGGACGCTTATAGCTCATCGTTTGGGAGTACGATACGCCGGATAGATAGGATCACGCTGTATGTACCATGCACATAACTCATACGTATGGTGAGACGAAATTTTACGAACACAGTATACGCTTCAATGGGTATCGAAACGAGAACCTTTTGTAGCTCTATTCACGAGAAAGACGAAATACCGAAAATACTTCTAATCATCGCAAGTACATGGGTGAAACGATTTTCTTTTTTCAAAAATTTATTTCGCTGAAAATTATCATATTTATCTCATGGTCTTGAAAAGTAACGATTCCTTGACTTCTTATAAAAAAACATACCAATAAACCAGAGGTTTTTTTAAAAAATATTGCTATTTGGAAAGCTTTGAAAAATTTCAAAATACGAAAAATTAATTTCTCGATCCTTTGAGAGAACACATAAATAATAAAGTAAGCCCTGCGCTCATAATGAATTTTCACTTGCCCTACTACATTCCCAATTGTAATATTAACTCTTAATAATATTTGTATTATCTAAAATATCATATAGAAGAAATCTTCACAGCTCATTAGATCACAAGCGAATCCCATTCCAACTTATTTTAACAATAACGAATTCTAAGAAAAACTTGGCAACATAGTTTTCGAATTAATCACCTATTCGTCGTAATTACACGAAAAACATACGATACATCAATAAATAAAAATTATTTCCGATCTCACCATTCATTAATGAGCTGCAAAGTCCAACAACGAAATCTCGCCAATTCTATTATCACGAATCGTCTTACAGTTCCATCTCCGAGTTTAGTTCAATTGCGCGAATATTTCAAGTACGATATTACCATACGAGAGTGTAAAATGAATAATCTGATTTTCGCCACTTGCTTGCTGGCAAGCGTGTTCTCGATGACTGCCAATCCAATAGCAAATCGCGAAATTTCGGTCAAAAACAACACCAAACGTTTGAGCATAATGTACGAATTATGGTATTTTCGTGGCTGCGATTCGACAAATTTGAAGACGAGCTTTCTCAAGCCCGGAATTACTTATGGTATGGTGATACCATCTTGGGCTGAACGTGCTAATCTGACGATTGAAAGGACAGACGTAGCTTCAGGTGTATCAACCGCGATCTACGAAGAACAATTCGAACCGCCGATTAAGGCGTGCTACGTGATCGACGAAGAAGACGGACGTCTGGTGGTTACGAAGTACTCTTGTCGATGAGGGTTTTTGTGCCAATTTAGTATAATTAGCAGAAATTTTACCATGATGGTATGCTATCTAGCATAATAAAAAAATAAAAAATTTTACAAGATATTACAAAATTATTTAATTATTTGTATACTTCGAGAAATAATTTTTCAAAACGTAATTCCATTACAGGCGAGTACAAGCAATTTTTTTGATGATAAAAAATTTTTTTGGTGGCATCATTTCTTTGCACCTTCCTTATAGTGTTGGAAAAAATTTTTTTAATCATCAAAAATTTTTTTTTGACTTTTTTCATATTTTTCGCAATTAGTTAGCTAATCTAGATACATTTATATGGGAATAAAATTTCAAGTCACTAATAACCAATACTGGCTAATGTAATGATAAAAAAATATAATTTTTTTAAAATTCCATTGTAAAAATCTATTTGTTTTGAGAAGAAAAATAGATCATTTTCTCATAATTTTTCATCAAGTCAAGTTACATAATTTTTTATTTATTGTATCCAATTTTCATAAATTTTCTATATTTTCTTCAAAATTTCCCACACTTGATGATTTCTAAATTTTCTCTCAACTTTTCGTGACTCGAAAGGGTCCCTCAAAACATGGGTAAATAAAATAATTCACACATAACAAAAAAAAATTACAAAACGAATGACGAGTTAATTAACTGTTGATGAATTTAATGATTTTGTTATTTTTTGTCATATTGATATTACTGAAAAAAAAAGCTAAAATATATTTTTTTTTAAATACTAAGAGGAAAGTAAAAGAAAAATACTACAATAATATTACCTCACATAAAAATAAAAAATTATTATAATTTTTTGATTAATTTTTACTCATTTGTTAAATTAGGCGTCGGGATAGGAGAAGGGGTTACGTACGTATAATGAATTAGAGGCAGATTTGAACATTAAACGTAATTTCAACAATCTTCCTTTGCAAAAAACTCCACAAATGAACGCTTATCACACCATTCGGTTTGAGTTATATTTTTCGAATTAATTACCAGATACAATTTACCGTGATTAAAATAAAAATACGTAAAATCGATAACAATTTACAACTCTCGATGCACATAAGTTACACAAGACTACAAATCTCAAAGTCCAACAACGAGTCAGGCTTCGATATTTGCGCGAGTATTTATTGCTAATCGACCATATAGTTTTAATCATCCACTAGTGCAGTTCGATCGCGAGAATATTCACTTCACATTATTTCCCATTTACACGAGCGAACAATGAAGTACCTACTTTTCGCTAGTTTTTTGTTGATAAGCGTGCTTTCCATGACCGCCGATCCAACTGAAGAGGGTAAGATTTCCATCAAAAATAACACCAATCGTTCGAGCATCGCGTCAGAGATATTGCATTTTCACCCACGTGCAATCTCTGCTACGAAAAAATTACTCTATCCGGGAGCGACTCATTGTTCTACAACACTACCTTGGGCTCGATATGTCAATGTGAAGATCGAAAACAGAGAAAAATCTCCGAGCAATATAACTAAGATCTTCGAAGAACGACTTAAACCAAACGTGACAGCGTGCTATGCGATTGACGACGAAAACGGAAGGCTGGTGGTTCGAAATTACACGTGTTTGTGAGCAGTATCCGCGCATCGTAGTTCATCTTTTTTTTTATTATTTATTGTAATATTAATTATGGTTGATTACTTCGTTTCATACATAGAAATTTAACATTTCTACTTTTTATTCTAATTATTTTTTATATCGAACGTAATTTAGTATATTATACGTAGATCAATATTTCAAGTTTGGAGACATTTTCACGTAATTGATTGTAGGTTATGTAATGAATTATTGGAATAAATTGTTTTTTTCTTTGATTTATTGATTATTTGATACTCTTTTTTTTGTTTTCTTGATTAGTGGTAATACGTTTAATTTTTTGTTGTTTTTTTTCTGTTCTTTTTTCATGGTTGCTTCTCATGATGATAATCCCTATCACGCTAGCGCAACTATGTGTATAGTGGTGGGGTATTATTGTGAAATTGCGAAATAAGTTTTTTGGTTATATTTTATTTTACTTTTTACCTATTGGTATTTAGCCCTGTCATATCCTACAGTTGAGGCAAAAGGCATGGGTCTGAATTAAAAATAAATAATAACTTGCATAAAAAAATGAAAAAAAAAATAATAAAAAAATAATAATAAAATAGAATATCATGCAGCAGACAATGCATGTGTACGGTTTTATCTATCGAAACGACTTATCAAAATTATCAACGTAAAAATTTATATTATAGGAATTCGACATTAGCTATGTCACAGCTAATGGTCTGAAATGTAGTTACATGAAAACCTCCTTCACTCCGAGCTCTTTTCTCACATCACAGATGCTGCGCATGCTCTCATTTCTATTGAAAACTCAGCAAAAAATGTCTACGAAATTTGAATTGAAAAAAATTATGAATCACAGAAATTGAAAGAAATTAAGTGAAAATCAAGAAATAAAAGAAGTTCAAAGATAAAAAAAAATTAAATAAATAAGAGAACCAGATACTGATTACACTCTTAATGACTGGACTTCATTATCTCTTACACTGAATGATTCACTAAAAGTAGGTGTTTGGGAAAATTACATTATTTACGAACAACATTATTAAATATAGAAATAGATACACAATTATTTGCCGATTCTTTTTTATTGAATCGTTCGTGAACGACTCATTCTCTGACTCTAAAAACACTCATTGGAATATCGAATCGTTCGCGAATGAAATATTAAATACAGATGGACGATTGAACGTTAATTTTTTTTTTATTGAATCATTCGCGAACGACGCATACCTTGAAAATTGTAAACATTTTTCAACTTTGAAAGCTCGTAAATAAATTCTTCTTCGAATTTATTTTTCTAGTAGCATAAAAAATGCATTATTTTCCCGTAACAATTCATAAAGCTCTGAAGCTCTACTTACTCTAGTCTCACTAAAAATGAAAAAGTTCAAGCCTAAGAATAATAATTTTCGTTGGTGGTGATTGTTGCGAGGGGGGAGGGTTTCCCCCTTCAGATGTCATTTGTCTAAAACTCACTACGATAATAGTCTTCCTGAGTTGATTTCCTCGTTGGTATTTATTTCGAAAAATTCCAAAAAATATCAATTTTGAATATCATTAAAAAACCATAAAAGTTTTGAGTGTTTTAGAAAATCACCAACTTCACAATACAAAGAATCTCCACAAAATGAGAGTTTCATTGTGATCTTGAAAAAAAAAGTAAGCAGCCACGCGGCATTACTGGAGCTGAGTTTTTAACTGGGGTTCATTCAGGTTTGGAAATAACGATGCTAACTAACTCCTTCATGACTACAGGCAATACCAAGTCTGAAAACTACTAATCTATTCTTTCTAAAACTAGGTAATAAGGTAAATTTAGAATAAACTTATTATTTCTCGCCATGCAATAATTATATGAACACGTATTTTTCAAATTATAAGTACTCGAGGCTCCTCAAATTATCCTCAAATTTTTACGATTCCTTAATTTGGATCCATTTTGAGTCAAATTCAAGAAGACACATTCTGGGCATCAACTGACCCTACACACAAAGTTTGACCTTTCTACGTTGATTTGGCGAGAAGATATGGAAGATCCATAAAATTTCCTATAGTAATTTCTCCTCAAAAATCCGATTTTGCTCCAAGTCCCCTACAAATTCACTTGCGAAGTAAAAATCAGGATAGGTTAGTCACTTGTGCCCATTTTATCATATGACCGTAAGATGAAAAATTTTCGACTTTTCCTGTACCACCACCACATTTTGAGCTCGATAACCCCCCCCCCTTCCCCTCCAGTATCATCTGTGAAGGTAAACTTGGAATGTAGTATAGTTCTTATAAGCAATAATCATATGAATCGATATTAATTATACATTTTTACTAATTTGAGGTTCCTCAAGCTCTACTTAAATTTTGATAATCCGCCATTTTGAATCCGTTTTCACTTAAATTCCAGAGTTCATATTCTGGTCATCAACCAACTCTACATACAAAGTTTCAACTTTGTAGATTGATTTGGTGATGATTTGAGAAAAATTCAAGAAATTTCATGACTCAACACTTCCTCAAAAAGCTATTTTTTGTTCTTACTCCCCTCGAAATGTACGTAGGAAGCTAAAATTTAGATATGTAAATGTCCGTGACTCACTCTCTGATATGAGATCGAAAATGAAAATTTTGAGCCATTTGCCCTTTCTCCAGCCTCCTTTCAAATTTGAGTGATCTGCCATTATCAAGTTTAACAAAAAAACAGAAACGTACCTTTTTTGTATTTTTAAGAAGAATCTCTCAATAAATTTTGAGCGAATTTTATGAACCACCAGCGCTATGCTATGGCAAGAAGTATACATATATACACCAAAAAGGAAAAAGGTGGATATTTGCCAGATATAATTAGAAATGGTCTGAAACGCAAACATATGAAGACTCCACCCTCCCCCGACCCTCCTTTCTCAATCAGGTAGGCTGCAATAGCTTTCGTTTTCAAGTTAGAAACTCAGCTAAAAAAACAAAACCCTAATTTTCACTCCAACTAGCTCCCTATCGGAAAAAATACAACTTCCATTACATACCGTGTAAAAACCATAGAACGACAAAAACACCGACGACAAGTACAAAAGGCCAATCGCCATAAATACCTCTCTAATCTACTACATTCGAGCAAAAAATAATCTCGGCTCTTTTCGCACCTCGTACAACCGTATATCATAGCCTTTATCCGAACACCAGCAACAGGCAGCAATAGACATTTCAACGCCACCAGCGCAACGCCAATATCCAGCTAAAAATTCCCATCGTTTGACAGCTCGTTCGCGCCTCCTCCCCAAGCGATGATTAATAGAGCAAATGACATTTATAAAAACCGATCCGCGCTATCGTCCGGGTACACCTTCAGCGAGACGAAAAATCGCTCCGAATAACCGCCCATCGTCTGCGTAAAGGTTAGAGTACACGAATGTCGACGTTTTAATACCAATTTTTTCACCTCGTTCGTTTCCGTTTTTATAATAAATTCACACGCCGAGCGGCGCGAACGAATTCGTACACGGTTTAGCCGTGGTCTACGAAGCGACGCGACGTCTATGTACACAATATAATATACGTGTATACGTGTAAAACATTAACGCGATTAATCTTCATTAAAAACTAACGCCGTTCTACCGTACATCGTCGAGGGTTAAACGGTCAATTAAGATTTAATAAACGCGCACGCTTTATTATTACGCGTACGAGGCATTTTTTTCCACTCCCGCGACTTCGCTTTTTCGCCTTCGCTCGTATTACCTGCGTTACGATGGAATTCTCGGTTACGAAGAGTACGGCTCGTCGTGCAATTAAATCGCACGCAATTTTCGACCCGGAGTCAACCAAGGTGATATGTATTCGACTTTTGTCCAGAATTCAAGGGTATATTGTGCGTATTATTGCATACGTGTTCGCCCGTCAAAAGATCACATTTGTTTGCGCTTCTTCAACGTGATCAAGATTCAGTAAATCTTGAATTTGTTAAGGAATCCATCTGAGGAGCGTGTCCAACGACTCGACAAAATGGAAATTCATCACTTTTATAAAATTTTGCGAAACATTGTTGAAATCCATAGGTAACCTCTGAACCCCACCACCCCCTCCTTCATTCAAAAAATCAAATGCTACTACTATATGGACTGTGTTAATTTTTATGGTAAGGTCTGTAAGATGAATTTTGAAAATAAAACATAATCACACATCTTAACTGGCTCACATGATCTTTATTAAAGAACCAATCAAACTGAAGCATTTAATACGCAATTTCATGTATACGAAGTCAATGTTTATTATCGCGAGAGTCCGAAAAAAAAGAGTAAAATGTGTAATAACCGATAACACAGAAATAAACTGCCCGTTAGATGAAGAGCAGATCGAATATAGACAAAAAAAAAATTTTCTTTAGATTCGCCAGAAACTTGAAAAAAAAATTCTTTTTTACAACTTTAGTGCTCTAAAAAATTTCATAAGAGAAATTGGAAATTATTTAAGTCGCAGGGATCAAAGAAATTGAACATGAGTGTGATATGGGTAAGATTTCACATTTTTGACTTTTTTCACTTCATTGACAAAACTTTGAAAAATTCGAATACATATTATGTACGTTAATAAAGTTTTGTTTTTTAGTCTTTCAATCGCAAACGAAAAATTAAGAAATTATATTTTTGAATTTCAACCTATAGCACGCTTTAAGGTCAGGGAAGCCCTGGGAATTTTCAAAAATCTTCTATGCACAACTTTTCGTCCTAAGTTACAGGCGAATGAAAAGAAAACAAATTTTTCGTTCATTTTCGATTCACCTTACAGTACATGGCATGTTGAAAAAAAGTAAATCAATTTCAATTTTTGATTTAATGAAGAATTAGTACATTATTGAACTAGGGAGATAAAATGATTTTCAATGAATTTTGAGGTTTATTGCCCGAGTGAAGCGAGGGAAATAACTCAAAATTGTTGAAAATCACTTCATCTTCCTTGTTGAATAATATATTTTACGTAATCGTGGGAGATAAATGAGCATTTAAACCATCGAAATGGGCATAAAGTTACTTTATCTCCCTCAGTTACGTAATAGTATATTACGCAACAAGGGAATAATGTGCTAGATTATAAACGAGTACATCGTTTCCGAGTTGCATGTACTACTTTATTCAACTCATCACACAGTTATGCTAAAACTCCTAAAAAAAAACTGAATAATTTAAAAATACGATAGAACACACAAACAGGTGCAGTGAACCAATAAACATCTTCTCGCAGACTGTACACGTTGTTGTTACTCTGATAATCTCATTATTCCCTATGAAGATCATTATTCCCTCTTAAATAAGTCACCAATAAGACCCTACGTTATGCGTGTGAAAGTGTTTGAATAATGATTGGATTACGTACGTGAGTTGAATAAAGTTATTTTACTTTTTTTTTCGCCTGTTAAAATTAAAATTTGAAAACATTTTCATTACTTGTATCACTCACTGGACACTATGGTCGGCTTAATTTCATTTTTCATTTTTTTCCCCTTCAAAAAATTATAGGAACTGGGATATAATAGTTGATAAATGACTTTAAAACTTCAAAAGAACGTCATAAAAATTTCAGCCTCTTGACTCATCTTTTAGACCCTTTAAATGAAGTGAAATTTTTTTAAATGTTCAAATTTTCAAAAAAAAAAAAAAAAATAGCCAGTTCAAAAGACAGTTTCTTCTACCCAAACCTCTCTGATCTCCTTGGAAACTAAGAGTCCACATTCGATCATTTCTCAGCTTTCTCATCTTAATTGGCCCCTTCAAACAGGTCTAAATCCTTAAGCACGTGCCTCTAGCCTCAGTGGCTGTACATGTAACTGATAAAAAAAATCTTATCCTCCATTTTTTAGATATTTACAATGGATACGAGTAACAGCCAAATTTACAAATATTGTACCAAGATAAAAACACTTTACGTTTTAACATATTCCTCAAGGGACTCGGTGCTGAGTGATGGGATCTTCGATTTCATTAGTTCATTTAAAAGCTCATTTAATATTTCCACATTCAGAGTAAATCACTGTTTCCAATACAGATATATGAAATGAGAATATTTCTTCCAATATAAGGTTTTCTTTAAAATTTTAAAATGGTGTGTCAAGTGATAACAATTTTTTATAATTGTTTTGTTCATGTCATCTAGTGGTTCATTAAAAGAGCATTCAAATGAACTCACTAAATCGAAGATTATACCATAAGGACACGAGTTCAAAAATGAAACGTGTTGAAAAGAAAAACGTATTTTGGGCTCAAATAAACGACGTAAATTTGGTTTCAAGTTTAATCCAATGTACCCAAAAAATACGTGAGTAAGGTAAATGAATCTTTTTACTTCTAATCATGTATAGTCTTATCCTTCCTTCATCTTCCTAGAGACAACAGAACGAAAATTTAAAAAAAAAAACTTTTTTTGGAATATTTTCAAGTTATATGTAATGACGTGGTATTAAAAATTTTCCAACTCTGAACCTATGACTCGTACAAAAAAATTCTTCACACAAAATCGATGGGAAATTTAAAATAGAGTAAAATTTCACTGAGGTATTTTCGTCGTCAAGTTAACCCCTGAAGAGGTAAGGCAAAAATAGGTTTTTCGAGAAATTCCCAACCCCCTCCCCTGGACTAGACTCACCTTCAAACAATGCTGCCATTAAATATATATTTTTAGAGCAATGCAGCATAATTCCCGAAATAACCCCTTTCGTGCTTTCATTTACAGGACTAATTTACCAGCATTCACAACGAGAGAAAAAAATTCACCTCACTACCTCCACACAAGGGCCATCGCCGGCTTAATTACCTGTACAACGCGTTCGTTTTTTTCTCACACTCCTCTTACAACGATTTTGGTAACCCCCGAACGTGCAATTTAAAATAATTAATCCTCATTTATTTACATATTGTGTACGGTGTGTGCGGTCATAAAAGCGAGTCCGGCGCACAATAAGATGGTTGATGAACGTCCCTTATACGCTAACTATATACCCGTACTAGCCAAGGTATACTATGTGTGCGAGCATTATCATTATTATTACCACCTCCACCTCCTCGTCACCTGCATCGAGCGCCGGCATTATCTCTTATTTTCGTTAACGAGTAAACTAGCGCGGCTCTATACGCTCGGCTAATTACCAAGGTTTTGTTATTCGTCATCGTTGCTTATCTCCGCGTCACCTGTGTACCACTTTTAATCTACCTAATCGCGCGCGCCACCGCCTAAGTATACAGCGTAGCGAACGAAATTTTTACCATTTTTTCCGTCCAGCGCCGTTGCGGTCACGCGAAACGCGTCCATCGACTCCTCCTTTTACAACGTTGTCCTTTCCTATAGCGTCGAATATTTCAAAATGGACGAGTGCGTTTTTTTCGCCCGCGAGCACAGAACAAAAAAACGTCGCCTTCGCGTGATTTTATTTATTTTTCCACGTCCTTTCGGTAGTACACGTGCATAAGGTTATTCGTCTTCGCTCGAGAACCCGCACCAGGCAGAACCTATACTCATACAAATGCTCGGATAATTAACGTTCGTTTTTCCTAATACCAGTAATTTGATGGAGTTCGATGTGACCGTTCTTTTTCTGGATTTACATCGCATAAATATACTTTCGTCGAATTCTGCTTTCGTGTGTAACGAAATAAATACCCTAAGTGCAAGAGCATATCACTCTCGACTTTTCAACAACGTGTTTATGAACTGATAAACGTTCAGCCATTTCACGATGAAAATCAATACTCTCGCAAAATTCGCAAAATGATAACTAGCAACGATGCAGAAGACCCGAGAATTCTTTCGGACAGAAGAGAATACATTCCTTTCCACTTCATTCTTTTATTCCCTCTGTAATGAAAAACAAATGAATGAAAACGATATTTGAATTTCGACAACAGCCAGGGGCGTACCGAGGACATTCTTCGGGGGGGGGGAGAAGAAAACCAAAAATTGCCAACTACTTTTACAATTTTACCAACTGTTGACCTTTTTTTTTTTTTTTGCTCCACGAAAATAAGATAAATAAGATGTTAAATACGATGCATGTCACAGTCTTGTTAGTCTTCAAAACATTTAAAAATAGCTGTAATAATATTGCGAAAGTGGTCATGTTTGCCAACTTTACGCTAAAACTCCAAATTTACCAACTTTCCAAAAGCTAAGGGGGGAAGCTCCCCCCTCCCCCCCTTTCGGTACGTCCCTGACAACAGCGATCGAATTGACGAAATCACTCACACACTTTCGTTATAGCCAAAATCGAAAGTTTAAACCAACTTCCATATTTCATAATTCATTACGAATACACAAAGAAGAAAACATTCTTGTTAATTAATTTTCTCAGTGATTCATCGTGTACCAATTCATTCACCTATTTGGCTATTAACTATTTAGAAATTTCAACAGCTTTATTCAACTGATCGAACAAGAGCATAAAATCGATCATTATCCATGATTAATAATTTACTTCAACTATTGATGATATTACTTCATTTATATCGGTAGTCAGTTTCTTAGTAAAAAAAACTCTCGTGTAAAAGGTACGTGGGTAATTACGTAGTAATTCCCAATAGTGATATGAGTACATGTAGCCTCGTGTAAAAGGCACTGACCCCCCACTTACATGTGTTGTCTATGTCACAGGAGTGGGGACATGGAACGCACGTATAAATACTGGTGCGCTCACAGATACTGACTACTGAGCAGTAGTTGTTAAATAATGAATAATTCTCGTAACGAATGTTCCTTTATTATAATTTATAATTCTTATTTTATGATAAGTATTCAGATAGTCAATTTCCATTTAAACTTATAAAGTTGAAATAGGTCGATTATCAAAAAGAATTGATTATAGAAAAATATCGATTATCGAAATGAATCGATTTTTGAATAATTCGACTTAATTTTCAATTTATTTTCTATCGTTAATTTTGTCCAATACTCATTTTTTTTCGATAGTCGAATTATTCAACAATCGATTCGTTTCGATAATCGATTTTTTCTTTTTGATAATCGATCTATTTCAACTTTATAAGTTTAAATGGTGAATTAATAGTTGATTTCTTCGAATAATCGATTCCGATGATATCATTTAATAATCGATCTTTTCTCATAGTCCATTCTGTTCTATGTTCAATTTATTTCATTAGTTGATTTATTCGATTATCAATATTATTCATTCGCTAATCAATAATCGATATATTCTGATAGTCATTTTTTTCAATAATTCTTTTTGATAATCGATCTATTTCAACTTCATAAGTTTAAATTGTAAATAAATAATTAATTTCTTCGAATAACCGATTACGAAGATTTATTCGATTATTAATATTATTCATTCGATAATCGATATTGCAAAAGACTTTTTTTTTTTTTTGATAATCGATTTATTTCAACATCAGATAGTAGACGATAGATGATTAATTACCCGTATTTCATTCTTATGCATGTAATTTACAGTTGTGAAAAGGACTTGAAATTACACAAAAAAGGAGAAAGACTTGATCAAGATATATACTTGCGTGAAAAAGAAACCAAAAACTTGTTTCTAAATTAACAGACGAATTTAAGAAATTCATGTTATGGTACCTCAGACCTCAATGGATTTCCTATCATCATCAATCTCTAAACAAGATCAGTAGTTGATTTCCTTCGATAGTCAGTTTCGGCAATTTCTTCTCACTAATCAACATAGATTGGTTGGAAAAGAAGAGAGTGTCACAAAAACACAAGGATGTTCTGGATTAACTGAATCGCCTGTTATGGTACAGGAGTGCTGCCTACAGCCTAACGATTGGCGGAGGTTTCCAAAATTTTTAATACATATCATTTGCAATGGATTATTAATCCTTTAAAATTGTTGAATTCTTTCGATAGTCGATTTCATTGTGTACTTCATCCATTGCGATAGTAAATTTTTTTAGATAATCGTATTATTTTAATGATAAATTTCTTTCGATAATCGATTAATTTTGCCAATCAACTTGTATTATTACAAAGGTTTGAGCTTCCAAATGTTTCAGTATGGAAAATATTCGATGATCGATATATTTCGATATTCCATTTTTTTAGATAATCGATTTTTTGATATTACATTTTTATTGAAAATCGATTTATTTGAAATATTAGATACTAATAACCACAAAATAGGATTACTAATCATTATAATAGTTTATTTCTTTCGATAGTCAATTTCATTCTGTGATTCATTCACTGCAAAGGTTGATTTTTTTTTATTTCAGTACGCAATTCATGTCGAAAATCGATAAATTTTGATAAATCATTTTCTTGTAATTATAGAGATTTAAGCATCAAAATGTTTTGATTGATCAATTCGATAATCGATATATTTCGATATTTAATTTTTATCGATAATCGATATATTATTTTAAAAATCAGGTTCATCCATTACGATAGTCGATTTTTTTAGATAATCGTATTATTTCAATGATAAATTTCTTTCGATAATCGATTAATTTTGAAAAACACGTCCAGACCTGTTCATTGGTCAACCGTTGTAAACACGATTCATTAAGGAGTTAGGAACTTTTGATTAAATTCTTTTCGTAAATTTTTAACCACTCGTTGATTACTTAGTTTCTCCGTTATCATCAATGAGATACGAATGAAAGCTCTTTGCCACCCCTAGATCTTCAAAGATGAAAGTATCAAAAGGGCGGCAAGCTTTGGCGCAAGTACATAACGTCGTCGTAGAGGCACCGGGTATTCTCGTGGACCTTTTTTATTCATCACTCCTTTCACTTTGTATTTAATATACGCGTTATCATTATAAATATCCAGGCGGGCATATATACGCGTATACAATGGTATATAATATTTTATAGTACCGTACGTACAGTAGGAAAATATCATACCTACGTTTAAACGATATACTACGTTTATGTACGCTAGATGAGGAACGGTACGGCGTCGTAAACACGATAAATTCCATCCGGAGTGGTTGTAGATTACGATGAAAGATAAGATGGTAGAGTTGGATGTGACAGGGCGCGTAGCTGCGCGCTTCCCCAGCATATCGAAGAACGTACAGAGACGTCCCGGACGATACGTATATTACAAGAATAATATAACTTCGCGCCGTAAATATACAACGCCGTACGCCGCGCACACCTTAACTCGACTCGCCGGCGTATTCTTATGAATGCCCGTTTTACCTGTGTACCGTGTATCTCGTACGTATATTGAAAAAGGAAAGATAAAAGGTAACGACGACCGATATGATATATGGTCCGAGTGTGGTTTCACAAGCGAACGACATATCAGTCACCTAGCCCACTATTTAATGGCCATATATCAAAATCGTGTCCGCATGTCGAACGTCTAGACGCATCTATAGGTTATTTTTTACCCTTCTCGATATCGATCGAATCGCGCCACGCTCGCATATCGAATAGACATTATTTTACGTCACGATATTTAGGCGTTTAATTAATATTAAAAGGGGCGAGTCGCGACCGAGCGCGCTGTGTAGCCGTGTAACGTGCGGGCGAGCTGGAGCGATGATCGTTTTGCACCTATTGTCGTGTTCACGAGGTTTTGAAAAATCATGCTTTAAACGATGCCGTACCATATGTATGGGGAATTCGAAAGTGAAAGATGATGGATAGCGAGACGGATAAGACGAGGAATTTTTCGAGGCGATAGAATCACCTACTCAAGTATCGATATATGTATTTCGAATCGGATAACAATATCATCGTTTCCAATCTGGCGAACCAAGGATGTCTCCTTGGTGCGAAATATCACGCTAGAACGCATACTCGGAATTTAGATCTGGGGGACGAAATCAAAACACACTGAGCGAATTGAAAATTTCGAAATTTTAAAATACGAGTTGACTCGTTAAGCATGAAAAAATCGATCAATTTCTTTTTTTTGTGTGTGTGGGGATGGAGATGCATTTTAGAAATTTGAAATTCGATCTGATATGTTTGTAATGACTTATGAAAACAAGTTAAAAAATCTATCTCACTTACATGACTGATAGAGGATTTTTAATTCTTGAAAATAATCAATTTTGGAATTCAGGCAAATAAATAATGCAAATAATTTGCTCAATTCATCATGATAATTATACAAGAGTAGTGAAAATAAAAAAAATTTTGGAAAATAACAAATCAAGCATTAGAAATCAACTGCTGAAAATGATTCGACTATCAAAATAGATTCATTATTGATATGAATCGATTATCGATAATAACGTTTATCGAATATAATGATTATCAAAAGTATCGAAATAAATTGATACTCGAAGATGAGCACTTGGAAGAAAATGATTATCAAAATTAATTAATTACGAAAAGAAATGAACCATTAGAAGTGATTCAACCACCAAAATAAATTGACAATCGAGAATCGATATCGAAATGCAGCAATTATCAATATAATAACAAATCGATCATCAAATGGATTCATTATCAAAACATATCGATACTCCCAGCTCTATACTTAACTGGACGAGATTGATTATTAAAATTAACCGATTGTTGAAAGAAATTGATAATCGACAGTTCATACTTAAAAGAAAAAAATGACCATTAAAATGATACGATTTTCGAAAAAAATTGACGATTGCAATGAACAGATTATAGAATGAAATCGACTACTGAAAGAAATCAAACATTTTAATTGCACAATAATCCATAGTTCGCGGTTATATGAACCTGATTTTTAAAATAATATATCGATTATCGATAAAAATTAAATATCGAAATATATCGATTATCGAATTGATCGATCAAAACATTTTGATGCTTAAATCTCTATAATTACAAGAAATGATTTATCAAATTTATCGATTATCGACATAAATTGCGTACTGAAATAAAAAAAATCAACTTTGCAGTGAATGAATCACAGAATGAAATTGACTATCGAAAGAAATAAACTATTATAATGATTAGTAATCGATATTTTGTGGTTATTAGTATCCAATATTTCAAATAAATCGATTTTCAATAAAAATGTAATATCAAAAAATCGATTATCGCGAAAAATGGAATATCGAAATATATCGATCATCGAATATTTTCCATACTGAAACATTTGGAAGCTCAAACCTTTGTAATAATACAAGTTGATTGGCAAAATTAATCGATTATCGAAAGAAATTTATCATTAAAATAATACGATTATCTAAAAAAATTTACTATCGTAATGGATGAAGTACACAATGAAATCGACTATCGAAAGAATTCAACAATTTTAATGGATTAATAATCGATTGTGAATGGTTATGCGTGAATGATTTCTAAATATATCGATTTGGATTATCGATAAATGTAAAGTTTATTATGAATAAAAATTATAATTAATCATGAAATCGATTATTTGAAGAAAGATCAACTATTGAGAAGAATTTACTAAGAAAATTTACCAATCGAAATGAATTTTCTATCAAAAAAATCGACTATTGAAGTAAATTCAGTTTCCAAACTATAGAAAAGAAAGTATAATAAAAATAAATGGTAATGGACGCTAACAAAAATCAATTACGTATTGCTTGGAACGTGAAGATATGATCCCTCTTTCCCAGTCCATCCTTAATAAATCACCCAGGTTCTAATATTTTGATTTTTCGCAGAAAATTTTGTCAAAAAATATGGAACTTCAAAAGCCAAAATATGTCTTGTGCAATTAATAACATTTAATCAGTGTATCGTAAAAATGATTTCAAAAAGAACCTAATTGCTGTGCTATCTCGAGTCAAGATAAAACATAACTTCTTTCATTTTGATTTACCATATTTTATTTGAACTGAAAGCTTTTTTTAGCAATATTTGAACCATTAACAATCATTCAGGGGAACATGAGGCTTCTGAAGTGGCATCATTTTCCAAAAAAAAAATTTTTCATTATTTTGATTTTTAAAAAATAATGGCAAGCTCAAAAAAGGCTCGACAGATTCTATGAGATCTTAAATTCGAACATGTAATTCTTATTATTATTTCAAACTATTTTTAGGGCTCTACAATGTTTAAATTTTTACTGACAATAGAAGTTTGAGACAGAAGGGAAATATAGGGATACACTTTCATTCTCTCGATATACGTAATATCCTGGTACTGAAACATTTAGCGCACTTATTTTTGCTAGAATTAAAAAAAAACTTAGAACCTCTCAAAATAAAAATTTTTACTGCAATTTTTTTCACTCTTTAGATAACAATATATAATCTTTGAATTCGAAAAAAGTTTCAATTTCTAAAAATTTCATTTTTTCGAAAATTTTTGTAAAATAAGAAAACTTGAAATTTCGACTTTGTTTTAGAGCATATTCTTGGAGTGCTCGAGGCTGTATCCCTCTCTCTTCAGAGATCATTTCACAACCATCACCGACGATGTATCAACACAAAAAAAAAAAAACGAAAATCGCCTCATTCTATAACCTCATAAATTCAAACACATAATATACAGAACAGCCACCGATTTAAAAACCTCTTTCTCCAATAAATTAATTAATTCGGTCGCAGTCCCCGTAAGTCTCTCTATTCCTCCATCGCACTAATTACCCTCGTTAATCTGTCGTCTACGACCTTTTCTCCACGACCGAAATTTCCCCGACGGACGTTGGTACGTTGGCAGCCTATAGCAGATTCATACGGGCTTCGTATAGGTAGCAAAAAAGGAAACGTCTTGTACCGTTTGGACTGCGCCGCGGCTTCTCTTATACGCGAGACACGCAATAAATATTTCATGAAACCAATTAAGAAATTCTTTCCATTGTTTTTTTTTCTCTACCTTCTTGTTTTGCTCTTTTCGCGAAAGATATGCGTATAAAGCTCCGAGTCGTACCCAGCTCCGTCTCGTTTATGAAGTTTTTCTTCATATACGGCGTACCGAACGTCTCGACTTCGCGGAGCGCGATATTCGCGTTCGTTAAGCTGCCATCATTTTTTTGCTCCACCATTCGCTCGTTGTACACATACACTAGCAACCTCATGTTATATAAGTAGTTTCCGATGAAGAGAATTTTTTTTCATTCGTATTTCGTATGTGTCGCGTACACCCGCCTTCCTTCATTATATTCTTTCGGTATCGAGAGCGTTGTGTTTTTATACCGTATAAAAATAATTGCCGTTTATTACGAAAATCCGAAACTCCGATCACCGGACCGTATATTAAATTACCCAATTCCATTCTCCACCGTGGGGAAAATAAGTACCGTGGTCCAGTCCATTATTATAATCGCCCGACCAACGTATCGATCGAAATCGCGTCATTTCTCAACCATCAATCCGCTTTGATCCGCATCTATAAAAGCCAACGAAAAAAAATCCCATCTTCCAACTCCATTCACATTTCCCGTAATAGCTAACAATCGTTTATACTCCTTTTGCTTTTCTTTGAAAAACCCGTACGAGGGCGAAAAAAAAAGCAAGGAAAACCGTCGAGAATCTTTTATCAAACGAGCGTTACACCAGACCGAATCAAATAAACTCGATAACCCCGGCTAAAAGGATTAACTTCGAATGCGGACCAATTTTTAAAAATAAAACAAACGACCAGTTTCGTAGCAATACCGAACCCCAGTCGGGGGTTCGGGGAATACGCATAAAAACGTCCATTTTATTAAATTATCCCTTATTACCTCGTCCGCGCGATTACGACGCTATACGCTATTCCGGCAAGACGGTATCGTCGCGTATGCTTCCCATAGACGATGTATACTGTATAGAGAATACGTTCTATAGTCTATACCGCCATAAACGTATACGATATTATAGCAGATGCGGTGAAAACGGAAAATTAGTTTTATCGTCGGACGATTTTTCGTTTTTTTACTATCGTCTCATCGGTCTTTACCTTACCCCTTGTACGTCTCGCTTTCTGGCATGTTTTTTTCTTCGCAGAATCGTACATTTATCGTGTGCACTTTCCGCGATGACGGCGAGTCTCGACACATCGTTTCGAAATGTACGAGCGGATCAAATTTGAGTTCCACCCCCCCCCCTTCTACCGGAAGCCTTTGAATATGCGATGATATTGTTCTATACCTACAGTGATAATTACCGTTCATAAAAAAATGTAATTTGTTTCACACGAATGCGCACTTCGAAGCAGAGTACGAATAATTAAAAAGGATTAACTTTACAGAGCATTTTAGGGCTTTCAGGGGCAATTTATCAAAAAAATCAATAAGACCTTATTTATAGGAAATTCAGTGTAGAATAATTTTATGTAGGACTATTTTTTACGTAGACGAGTTATTTATGGAGATAAATGCATAAAACTGATTTTTTTGGTATCAACACCCTTTATGGGGCAAGGCACTATACTCATTCTCAGACATTCTCAGACTTTCAGTATGTCGAAGAGGATTGTACTACAGACGTTCATACCAAATATCACTTTGATAAAGATTTTTCTATTCTTCACCCAAAAATGGCCTATTCTTATTCAACTATAGTTATACTTTGACTATGCAGTTCACAAATCAAGAATAATTACGGAAATTCGAAACACGATGAAAATTTGTCTCCTCACAAACGTTTTCTTTCCCTTCTCCTAACTACCTCCACCTGCTGTGCTTTTCAATGAGCGATTCGAATCTCAGAACTGTACTTCAAAAAGAAGGCATTCGATCTAGCCAGCGAATAATCTCATATTCCATCTGGGTACACGTGTTCGTCGATTCAAAAAAAGATAGCATACAATATACGCCGCATCTTGGTTATTTCTCGTTAACTCCCATGTCCTATCCCGCAACCACCCTGTTCCGATTATTCGCCCAAGACACATGGGTACGTTGTACGTGGTTGAATGAAGTGTACTAGAATCTCGACATCGTTCACTTACGTATAAACTATTCAGCAGTCTGTCCTCCAGCTTCACATTAACCTCCAAAATTTTCAATCCGATCATAATAGAAATTTTTCACAAGCCACAGTATACTGTTTTTTTTTTTACCTGTAACAACAATAACAATTCATTAATTAACATCATCGTATTCTCGCCAAATACTTACTATATTATACACATAATATGCAAATATGATCGAAGAAAAATACCTATATGTTCGAATAACAATGTGATGAAACGAATTTGGTTATTTTTTAAAATTAGACCAGTTATAAGTAGGATAGTTGAAAAATAGCTTCAATAGCAGAATTGAATAATTTCAACAATTTGGGTACCTATTCAAATTAATATATAATTATTACTTAATTTAATTAAATTAAAAATTAAACAAAAATTAAATTTTTTTAAATAAAAGATATAAATTAAAATATAGTATATTATATTATTTTTTTTA
This sequence comes from Phenacoccus solenopsis, assembly GCA_009761765.1. NCBI lineage: Eukaryota > Metazoa > Arthropoda > Insecta > Hemiptera > Pseudococcidae > Phenacoccus > Phenacoccus solenopsis. The sequence continues at coordinate 17,571,417 of CM019755.1, read as the reverse complement.
GTTAATGACTATACCTTAATTAAAATTCAATTTTGAATTAATTTTTATTTTAAAATAATATAAATTCATTTTCAATCTAGATATGACGGGTTTATAATAAATTTTGGTACATTCCCCATAATGGGGTCAAAAGTTCAAAAAAAATTTCAATATTCCGAAAATTTTTTTTAAATTCAATTTCAGGTTAATTGAAAATTTTTCGGATTCAGAGGTCAAATTTAATTTCATCAAAAAATTTTATACACATTTTTTTCAACTTTCAGGGGTTCCATTACGCAAATATTATAGTTATTTTTGAGATCTCTGAACATAATCCAGTAAATGTAGAATTTCTTAGGGGAAAACATCCCAACAAAAATTTTTTTCATAATTATACATAACATAACACACTAATCTCTTCACCAGCATCTAATATCAATCTAAATCGTGCCTCTGGCCTAAGCGGCAGTACATGGCACTACTACAAAAAAAAAAAAAAAAAGTACCCATATTCGTGTGATGAGTGTAGCCACTGTAGCCCACAGGTAAATTAGGAAGGAACGCCAAAAAAAGTAAATCTATATAAAGCGACACTGAGAGCTTATCTCCTCCTCTCGCTCAAAAAAACTTCTCTTGAAATTTTGCACAGACTTTGTAAGCCCTATTTGGTGTAAAATAATTTCCTACATTTGATTCGAATATCCCTACTTGTACCCAAAGTATTTAAAAAAATTATTTCCCATTTTATGCAACTCCATAATAAATATTATAACTCAACTCCGGTGTAACTAGCATTTATGGGAAGAATGGAGAGGAACGTATATTTCTACTTCGAACTTAACACTTGGAGCACCAAGAAGTCGATTTCGATAGCTGAATGGAGTTTTTTCTTTTGCAGATAACGAAAAATTGACGAAAAAAGCCTCGAAATTGGAACAATTTTTTTTAAAAATTATTTTGAATAGATTTTTCTCTCTAATAAAGTTGATTATATAGCTCATCCTCGCTGCAACCATAATATATATAAATGGGAAGGAAGACTGAGATTCGCATGAAGTTGGTATGTAATTAAGGTGTTGAACAAAATTACGTAATAAACTGAATGCATTTTAGTTACATAAAATATTTATACTTGGGTAAGTATGTATTCTTGGGGGAGGGGAAAGGGGTTGCGACCTGGTACCTTTATGAATGAGCTGGTATGTAGTCACAAGCCATCTTTATGCGTTTTCATTCGCATATACTATAATGACACATAGCATATTTGAACATATGTAATGTAATCCCTGAAGTACTAAATTCAAACACCTCCAACTCCCCACCTATAGATCCTGACAAAAAAATGTGCGTATGAAAGTTGTGGGAAATTCAGCGTAGAACAAAACTGCACTGAACTATTTTTGCCCTAAAATCAAACCCTGAGGAGATATATCGAAAATACTATCTTACGAGGATGCTAAACGCCCTGTGGACTTCGCTCAGTACTCATGAAATGGGAACTTTTAGTATGTTGATAGGTGAGCTAATCTTTACATACTTAAGCGGCAAAAAATTTTAGCGAATTTCTCCCATCAACTTTCCCAATAACTATGGCCTAGATTTACTCGACTCACAATGAAACTGAACGTATCTCGCGTATTATGCCAATAAATTCGCTATCTACCTATTAATGATATTACATATATTGCAAAAAAAAAAAATATGATTTTTCATATACTTTATAGAAATTAATAAAAACCCTAAAAATCGAAAAAATGTATAAATTTTTTTTTGGAACTTGACAAGATAAAAAATGTACTCCAAATCCAAAAAAATTCTCAATTTTTTAAAAATTAAATTTTGATAATTTTTTTGAAAAAGTGAACATTTTCAAGCTATAATCCTAATGAGAGGAATGTTACCGTTGACCTGAAGAGCTGAAATTTTTCCATCCTATTACTGGGCTAAGTTCGTAACTATTCTGCCATAGTTTTCGAAATGACTAAAATTCGTTAACCATGATAAATAAGATTAATAATTTTCTTCACACCGTTCGCGTTGATTTACACGATATAATAGCTATCTGCGGCATACACGTTGCGTATCATTAATGGAATTTTAATAACCGCGAATTCCACACAACCAGTCGGCAATCGAAGTGTATATACGAAACACGATACCTACTGCCAACATGCAACAACCTTTCATAAATAGTTGGTAACGCGAAATCTCGTTATTTACAAATACAACGGTATACCGATGCATTCGATACTTCACACCGATGCATCCATAAGTACACATGTAAGCGGCGTCATTCTCTCATGTATCAAACAATTCGCTTACGTGTGCCTTGTACAAGACACCACGTATTTCATTTTCTTTAATGAAATACCCCGCGTCGAAAATCCATCGTCTCCGTTGTACCCACGACGCGTCTTTTTTATTTATTCGAAGACCACTCGAAAAAGCTCATCGTTAATATCACGCCACACATCCAGTTCCCGGTTGACATTTTAATTCACATTTTATTCGCGCCCAGCGTCCGCGTTTCGTTCGCTTTTTCCCACACGTCCGTATGTTTTTTTAATCGGCGTAAAATTTACGATACCCTCGAGTACACGTAAATCGGTATTCGGTATACGTACATTTTCGTATACACCTATACGTACGTCGTACACGCTCGTAAATATAAACATATACGTAAATCCGATTGCAGCGCGGAAAAAATAACAAGATAATAAGTTTCACGCATGATTACGAGCCGAGACTACCCGTTGAGCCGGCCTCGACCAACGGATTTAACACCTCGTTCGCGCGGCGCATATGAGTCAGAATCTTCCGAGTGCTCGTCGGCGTCGTAGTCGCCGCGCGCGTCAACTGGTTTATTTATGCGCGACCAGTGCGCGCGATCGTAATTCATTTTCGGATAAACGACGCCAATATCGCCGCGGAACGCGAGGAAATTACGAAAATATATGCGAGCCCGATTGATTTAATATTTTCCATATGCGCGTATACAAATCTATACGAAACAAGGCGATAAGTATCGCGCGCCCGTATGCATATACGAGAGCGAGGCGAAGAACAAAATCCGCTACGAGGGTTCACACGCCGGCGATCTTATCGTCTACCTTTTTAATTTACTTCGAAAAACGAGATTTTTAATTGGCCCATCTTATTGGGCAAAATGATCGCCAACGAGGTATCGCTTAGAGAGTATTGGAATCGACTTGCTCGAAGATATTCTTACACTGGCATCTGGGTTTGGAAAATGAAATCAAGAAAAATACGAGAGAAAAAAATCACTTAAAATAAGAATTTACGTAGTTGAAAATCGACCATTTCGATCACAACAATCAATCATTAACGAGTTTATTTGTCAAACGATAAGAAAACAGAATACTTTGAGAACCAGATAACTGAAAACTCATTTTGAAAGTTCAACATTTAAAAAAATAATTATCGAGATCATTTGGATTTCATAAAAATGTGATGAAATATTTTCAATTATGGCACATGGATAATAATAACATTAATAATGACTATGGTAATAGACATGTGTTACTCTTCTAATTCTTAATTAACTTCCGAGTAAAAGAAATAAAGTTCGCATTTTACTTTGAAATGTAAAAAACACACATTGTCAAAATTCTCCCAAAAAACCTAGTTCGCAGTATTACCAGGTCTCCTTAAACTACAACTTGTGATGTCACCACAACTCGTGACCGTGAGGCACGACATGTTTAATATGAAACAATATGATTATACATAATGAATACGTCTGAAATCAATAATGTCGATAATGGATAACCTAAATATCGATCATTTCGAGATAATTTATAAATTGAATATCGATTGTTAAGGTAATTGATAGCTTGAATAATTATTAACTATTTTGATATTTGATAACTTGAATATCTAGTACATATTTCAATAACAGATAACATGAATATCGATCATTTCAATAATTGGTAAGTAAAATATCGACTATTTTGATGATATATAATAAGAATATATAGTATGTTGATAATAGATAACTTCAATATCATCCATATATAACTTGCATACCGATTATTCTAATAATCGATAACATCGATAACTTACATATCAATTATTCTGATAATCAATATCTTACACACTGATTATTTTGATAATCAATAACTTGCATATCGACTATTCCGGTAATCGATAATTTATATACGGAAAATTTTGATAATTGATAACACGCATATCGATTATTCTGATAATCGATAATTTGCATATCGATTATTCAACTTGCATATCTGTTATTCAGATAATTGATCATTTGCATATCGATTATTCTGATAATTGATAACTTGCATATTAATTATTCTGATAATCAATATTTCACACACGGATTATTTTGATAATCAATAACTTGCATATCGATTATTCCGATAATCGATAATTTGTATACTGAATATTTTGATAATTGATAACATACAGATCGATTATTTTGATAATCGATAACTTACATATCGATTATTCCGATAATCGATAATTTGCATATCGATTATTCAACTTGCATATCTGTTATTCAGATAATTGATAATTTGCATATCGATTATTCTGATAATTGATAACTTGCATATTAATTATTTTGATAATCAATATCTTACACACTGATTATTTTGATAATCAATAACTTGCATATTGATTACTCCGATAATCGATAATTTGTATAACGAATATTTTGATAATCGATCACTTACATAGCAATTATTTTGATTTCTTTTTTTATATTATCTATACTCTATAGTTACGTTTTTTTTTCTTTACCTTTTAAACATTTATTTTTTTTCATCACAAACATATCGAATAGTACAGCGGGAATGTGGTGTGGCCTACCAAAAGGTAAGCGGCCAGCTGCTACTATGAGACAATAATTATTATACATAATGAAGCAAATAAAAGAAAAACTAAAACAAAACAAAAAGTACAACAAAAAAATAAAAATAAAGAAGGAAATGCATAAATAATATTTATGAAGGAGGTTGGGGGAAGCCGCATATAACTTGCATACCGATTATTCTAATAATCGATAACATCGATAACTTACACATCGATTTTTCCGATAATCGATAACTTGCATATCAATTATTTTGATAATCAATAACTTACATATCGATCATTCTGATAATCGATAATTTGAATATCGATTATTCTAATTATCAATAACTTATATATCGATTATACTGATAATCAATACCTTATATACCAATTATTAGGATACTTGATAACTAACATATCGATTATTCTGATAATTGATAACTTGAATACTAATTAATTTGATAATTGATAACATGAATATGAAATATATCAATGATCAGTATTGATTATACTGATAATCGATAAATTGTAGATATATTGATTATTCTGATGATTGATAACTTTAATATTGAATATTTCGATAATCTGCAACTTAAATATCGATTGCTTAGATAACTGATAATTTGAATATCGACTATTTCAATAATTGATAACTTGAATATCTATTATTTCAATAATTTATAACTTAAATATCGATTGTACAGATAATTGATAACTTAGATATTGATTATTTCCAGCACACATTTTATGGAAAATCACTTCAAAAGATATGATAAAATGGTTCGAGATTTTTTATCAAACATAAAACTTTGCCGCAAAAGAGTATAAAAAATTGATCACAGATTTTCGAAAATAATCAAAATTTATACTGATTTATCGAATAAAGTCGTCAAAAAATCAATTTGATTACTACAGTACATTACAAATGCCTTTTTCATCCTCTCTAATCTACTCAACATACAAACTGAGAAATACATTCTGAATTTCGGTTCCTTCCACTTTCCTTCACGCAGGATCGAATAAAACAAGTTGCTTTATAACATCGAATTATACGGAGCATCGTTAAATAACACGATTCCGCGAAAAAACAAACGACACCGTCGAAATCGAAGGTGATAAACTTTCATCCTTTCTCGTGCTCTTTTTGCACGAATGCAGCGACGTTTATACAGGCTCTCTCGGTCGTTTATCGTAAATTAAATCGATAGTCGATACGTATACTTAATCTGGAAACGATGGTAAAGAAGAAGAATGACCGGGCCGAGCCAAGGAAAACGCAACGCCGAGAGAAATCGGACGACGAAATGATTTTCATCATTTTTAACCTCGAGAAGAGAAACAAAAATGGGGAACCGGGCCGCCGCTAAAGTCCCATACAGATAGTCTAAAAATTAATGAAACGGTCATAAAAGAGGAAAAATACTCTCATAAAAGTTGGACGTCGTATATACGGAAATAAAGAAGGAGAAAGAGAGAAAAAGTTAGCGGGCTCGTAAACTAGCAACGTACCAGTCGGTAGTCGGCCATAAATCCGCGCGCGGTTTTTCGCCGAATCCGCGCGCGATAAAAAATTGCCTCCGTAAAACGCACCGTTTTGCGATATTCGCGGTTTCGAGGGGCGCTTTTCGTATAAAAATAAATTTCGGCCGGCGACTAGACGCGTTGCGAGATTTACGAAATGTAATTTTCGGATTACACGCAGGCGTTTAATTTAGAAATACACGCGCGAAAATTAAAAAAAAAAAAAAAATGCGTCGTCGAAACGATTAATAGCTCGAGCTATATTACTATACATGGTGTAGTAGTCGGATCGGGGGTAATGCGAACGCGGAGATGTAGAAATAGCGCTAACGCTGGAAAATCCGGTGAGCGATGACTTCTACGAGGGCTTAGCGTGTACGCTGCAGCTTTCGTTGTATATCTGCGGCGAAACAGCGAACAATTGAAAAATTACCGCCGTTTCGTGCCCGTTGTGTACGCTGCCGGTATGTGGATAGCGGATACGAAACGGATAATTCGGAAGGTTCTTTTAAATCGTCGCTATATAAAACACCGATGTCAGGTTACCGGTATTACCGCTATTACTCTCGTATACGTTGATATAAACGATTTTCAGTTCCGAGTTGAGCGATGCGATGCGACGACGATAAATAAAAGACTATTGTAATGTTATTGCCAACAAATACCTTTGTCACGTGATCACAATGTACTTCAAATTCCGTTAATTAAGTGAAACGACGATTGATAAAAATTGATATTTCAGTCAACATTCCAAATCGTTTATGAATTATTGGCTCGCATTCATTAGGATAAATAAAAGAGTGTGTATGGGGGTTGGTCTCCCTTGACTCATTATTTAGGAGAGAAATAGTGATCTCAAGATGTTGGACTTCTCTAGAAGAAGTTACATTTCCAACACGATGTATAATACACATTAAAATATCAACAGAACTGAATAATTAAAACATCATTATTTCTTGTATCATCCTATTTTGAGACATATTTTATGGGAATATAATAATAAAATGTTTGCTTTATTGCACAATGTATAAGAATGGAAATTTTTTATTGAAATTTTTGAAGTATCATTCGTAGAAAACAAGGCACAAAATATCGAAACAAGTCATGAACTTTTGCAAAAAAAATATTATTCGCTCCATTTCTGATGAGTCACATGCATAATTTGTAGATCTTTACTTTCCCCTTCTCTTGTGACCCTGATAAGTATGGGTGAAAATGGCATAAATTTTTATGAGAGTAGATTCATATAAATTAAAATAAAGTCGTTCATTGGGATTTTTACTTCAACTCAAAATGGAAGTTCACTCCAATTTTTATGAGGTCTGTAGAAGCTGCGACTGCATTAATTCTTTTTTAATATGATTTCACATGAAGTGCTGAGTTGAGGAAATCAATACATCGAAATTTAAACTTGTTGAATGAACGTGGAGGAGAATTATGAAGGCTGCAAAACTGGGATTAGAATTGGAACCATAAGCAGGAAACTCCCAAAACTACTTAAAACCCAGAATCAGAATCGAAAGTATAACAAAAATTATCCCAGAACCAAACTCCGAACAAAATGTTTCAGTTACAGGTTCTCGATCTTTCTTTCTTGCTTTCTAGTTTCCATATGCTACAACAAAATAAAGTGTCCAACTTATAGTTAGGACTGAAAAACTGGGACTAGAGTTGGACTCAAAACCCAGAAAATCCAAAACCATTTAAAAACTAAAACCAGAACAGAAAACATAACAAAAGTGATCCCAGAACCTGAACCATAATCCAAAAGGGAAAAAAACAATGGAACTGAAACCAAGCTTAAAACAAAATGATTCAATTCTGTGTTTTTAATTTTTTTTGAATTTTTATAAACTGCAGTAACACGAGTTGAATGATATGAAAAAATAAAAGTCTTATTGAACACAAAACTCGCATAATTTACACTGAAAAAATATACACTACGTTTCGCTGTCGTTGACAGCATCTTCAGGTGTAGTGAAGATGCCGTCAACGACGGCGAAACGTCGTATATATTTTTTCAATGTAAATTATACGAGTTTTGTGTTCAATAAGACTTTTATTTTTTTTTGGCTTTGCAGTTTTCACATAATACACAAATTAAGAGTTATAGGTTCTCGATCTTTCTTTCTTAGCTTTGTAGTTTCCATATGCTACAAAAAAACAAAGTGTCCAACTTATAGTTAGGGCTGAAAAACTGGAACTAGAGTTGGACTCAAAACCCAGAAAATCCAAAACCATTTAAAAACTAGAACCAGAACAGAAAACATAACAAAAGCGATCCCAGAACCTGAACCATAATTCAAAAGGGGGAAAAAACAATGGAACTGAAACCAAGTTTAAAACAAAATGATTCAATTCTGCGTTCTTAATTTTTTTTGACTTGCAGTTTTCACATAATACACAAATTAGGCCTGGGACTGCAAAACTGCAACTGCAACTGGACCCAGAACCCAGAAAACCTCAAAACCATTCAAAAAGCAAAACTCAAACAGAAGCACAACAAAAATTATCCTAGAACTGAACCATAATGCAAAAAAAATTAGAACTAAAATAAAATGATACAGTTCTGGCTTCTCAATCTTGCTTTTTTAGCACGACAGTTTTCACATACTACACAAAATTAAGTCTGTAACTTATAATCATGGCTGCAAAACTGGGACTAGAACTGGACCAAAAACTCAGAACCCAGAAAACCCAAAGCTATTCAAAAACAAAATGGGGACTGAAAGCACAACAAAAATGATCCCAGAGCCAAACCTATAATGCAAAAAAAAATTAGAATTGGAACTTAACTCGAAACAAAATGATATGGTTCTTGGTTTTCAATCTTTCTTTTTTGGTTCTGCAGTTTTCATACGTACAACAAAATGAAATCACCAACTTATAATTATGGATGCAAAACTGGGACTGAAATGGGAACCAGAATCCGGAAAAGCCCAAAACTATTTAAAATAGAGTTTGAACCAAAACATAAATAAACCCACAACCAAAACTGAAAATAGAAGCGAAACTACAATATTAAATACGCAACCAAAACTGTTTGAAGAAGAGCTGCTTACGTTTTTGCTTTTGAAATTTTTTCCAATGCCACTTTACTAAAGAAATTTATTTTGATGACATATATACAAAAAAAAAAAAAAAAAAAAAAAAAAAAAAAAAAACGATTTCAATGTGTTTTATTCTTATATTTTATATTTTTTATTCGTCGTAAAATTTGAATTTTTTCAAATAAGAATTCTTCCCCCTCTACCCCTCCATCTCAACAAAGTAAGCTAAAATGACCTTCATATTTTTCAGAAATTTGCCTACAGAAGTCCTATTTCCATTAATTTCATGAGATAACAACCAAATGTTCTTCAGCTATCAAATACAGTACGTAAATATACGAACACGATGGAAGGTAATCGTTTCAGAAGTATTTTTTAATTCCATAAATTACTCCGGATACTATACCCCTGTAATTAAAATTACCGAAGACCAACGCGACCTACGTCATCCCGCAATTAAATGGTTAAAACGCGATTAAAATAATTTAAAAACGACCGGCGCTTATCGACCTTAATCAAAAGACCAACAACCATACACTCGAGTTTTGGAGTTGAAAAATACCGAGTAAAAAACCCCGCACGTATGATACTCGTAAAATACCGAACAACAGGGACACAAAACCTCCATTATTACGACGGCCGCGATAATATCTAAAAATCATAATTTATAATTTAAAAAAAAGAACCCGGAACCGATATCCTCGGTGGCATTTAATTACCATAAACTCGCAACAAAACCCACCCGAAAGTAAACGTATAGCGCCGTGGTGCACGAAAAAATTCTATAAATTTGAACTTCCTCGATACTCGACTTCCGTCGCGCTTCTCTAATTAATCCTCGAACCGCATCGATTAAAAATTTCAACCACGTAGTCGACAGCGGCC